>CM076066.1:4667500-5062500 GCA_038088235.1 Zacco platypus | reverse complement strand
ATTTTTTTAAATGTGAACATTCAACAATTGCACATTTACCCTTTTTTCAGTGTACACCAGGATCAAACATGGACGAATGTGAATCCTCATGGTGCATAACTCCGGGAGGAAATCGTGGGGTTATTTCACAAATTCATAAAGAATGCATGACCTCTAATAAGCATTATGTTTCTGTTTCCAACATGGAGAAAAGTGCTTTATAATGTATCACTTCTCCAGAAGGGACTTGTCACTTTATTAATGTAGTTGAGTGCAGCCGTTCCAGCACCGCCCTTGTTCCAGCTTGTGCTTTAATTGGAGAGCTAGAGATTTCCTGTTGGTGGGTTATTGATTTTTATTTGCATAGTTATTTGCTGATGGATGCTGGTGGCCCTGTATTGATCAGTCTCAATGTGCGTGAGTCAAAGTGACTTGAGTCTTTACAGCATGAAAGAAGAGGAGTGAATCCCCTCCTTCAAAAGTTCTATTATATAATAAAAGTTTTATAATGTCAATATATGGTTATATATTTACAGGAGTATTGGTCTACAATGCTACTTTGCATTGACGTACAGTATACTCAACATCAAATACATTCTGTTTGGCTTTTCTTTTGAGTTGTGCATTCATACAGTAGAAAGAAACCTGTCCCACATGATAAGCAGGCGATTTAAAACTTCTTTTAAATAATTAAAAACCTCACAAGAGATGTAAGCCTTTCTTAATATTGCGGCGTCTTTTTTACACTTTCAGAGCTTGCAATCATTGGAATGGACATCACATGTTTTTTTGTTGTTGTTTAAACCAATAAAATGTTATGTTTTTATACGAGTAATGCCCAGTCACTGGTTGGTCCCTGATCAACCAATCACAATGTCCATATCAGTGTCCATTGTAGTGGACATGTAAAAAAATTGAATAATAAAAAAAAAGTTTGCAAACATTTTGTTCTTTAGATGAATTTCTACATGAAATATCAAGTAGGTACAAAATTATTTTGCTCAGTGGAAAAAAACCTGACCTGAAGGGGTTAACATTTAGCATGTAAGCAAGGAATGGGTGGTTGACCCCAACAGTTTTCTGAATTAAACACGCTTCTCATAGGGCTTTAGCTCACTGTTTGCTGTGTCCTTCCACATATACTCCAACCAGAGCTGCGAAGATAAAAGGCTTAAATGGATTAGCAATCATTACAGTTACAGTAGAAGGGAAAACGCCAGTGTTTGTAGTCGAAGCACGCACATGCACACACTGTTCGAAATGTTGTCGTGGGTGCTGCCATATCTTTTACAATGTGACCTACCAGTGGCTCATTCTTGTGTGTGTTTGTCTTTTACTGTGTGTATAAGCACAGAGACTCTGCCAAGCAGGTTGTGTGTGTATGAATGCACGTTATATTTTATGTGTGTGTGTGTGGAAGCATGTTTCTCACCACAAATGGTATCAGCAGTTCTCTCAGTGGGAGTTGCACGATTATTGGATGCCCGTTGAGGAAGTTCCTGTCCTGATTCAAGGATTCAAATGCGTTCGGAAGCAAAGGATAACAAAGAGTATTGTACCCCATATATAATGACTGTATACAAATAAGTAGCTAATTGTGTTACTTGATTACTTTTTTTTATTTAGTCATTTAGCAGATGCTTTTATCCAAAGGCAATTAGGGGTTAGGTGTCTTGCTCAAGGGCACCTTAGTAATGGTATCAAAGATGGAGAGAGTGATGTTTATTCACAAACCCCACTTTCAATTCCTGCCGGCGTGGGAATCGAACCGGCAACCTTCAGGTTTAAAGACCGACTCACTCACCATTAGGCCACGACTACCCGGGTAGAGGGGTTACATTGGTGCCGTGACCCGGATGGGAGTGAGGTTTAGGGGGGTGAGTGTAATGGAGGCCAGCTAGTAGTTGCTGTGCGAGTAAACCTCACTCCTCTGACCTCAAGAGATGCTCGTTAGAGCGTCCGACTCCCATGCCAGAAGACCAGGGTTCGAGGCCCTGGTCGAGTAGGAGCCGGGTAGAGGGGTTACATATACTTGTATATGAAGTGTTGGGGAAAGTCACTTTTAAAAGAAATGCACCACAGTTTTATGTTGCTCCCTAAAGAAGTAGCTAATTGACCCTTCATAGGCAATTTGATTGACAGGCGATCTAACCAATCATAACCCTGAATCCGCTATTTTGTCCAACAAAGCAGTCAGGGGAGTTAGTAGATTAACGTTGGTGAACTTGAGCTTGAAAAATTGTGTGTACTCACGTCTTTGAAACAACATTCCTTCATTCATGTTTATTTGATACTGTAAATGAACTAGTATGAAGAGATGATCGGTTCACGAGCCGCTTGAAGGAGCTACAGCGATCTGTCATGACACTATACAGTATTTATTGTTTAAATTTCTTTAAAAAATTACAATATTTTAAATATGAAACTGTCTGTCGATGCATTGTCAGTGTCCTCTTTGATGTGTTTTTCACTTCGTGAGAACATGATGTGTGGCGTGAGAGCGCATGGCTTGTCGGACAAAGCAACAATAACTAAAGGGGACCTCTTTGCAAAAGGTCAATTGTGCAGTCTGATTAAAATGAACACTCTTACTTCAGCAATAAAGAAAAAGAAGAGAAAGGAACACATATATTAAGAATGTAAGTTCAACATTTTAAGTAGAAAATTGATCCCTGAAGGGGACTTCAGAACAAGTCATATAGAAATGAATTTTGTTAGAGACAAATTGCCTGTGGCTTTAGAATTATGGGGGAGAAGAAAGTTAACGCACCATTACCCAGCTGGTTTCCCAGCACCCACCAGCACTGGCATTACCTATTATCTTTTCAAAGGTGAAACGACTTAATCCACTCTGTAAAATGGGGATGATTAAGGTCACCGAATAAAAACGCGTCTGAAAATTGTTGTTGCGCGTGTACTCAACCTTTAGCAATGAGCAATGTTGTGATTGAGACCAATTTGCAGACAAACAAATAATCATTCGAGGCCATGATTGTGTCACAGTTACGTTCACACTCTACCAATGCGGCGATTTAGCCTGAGTGATTTCAACTTTAATCTGTAATAAAAATGAAGCAAGCAGGCTGTTAGCGCTTAGCTTGTTAGTGAGCTCTAGTGTTATTATTGCCGCAGAAACAGGAAACACTTGTGCTGATTGGATCTGGGAATTGATGATCATCTAATTATGCTAAGTTCCACTGAGGGATCGTCTTTGAGGAGCGTCAACAAAAAAACCTTAATAACTGACACTGAGGAGAATTCTTCTGTTTGCATGAAGGTAGGGGAAAAATCGTCCGTTTAGGTCACCGCCAAACATGTTTCCTGTAAATGATGATAAACAATAGATCAGACAGAAATGTTGTGAGATAGGTGAGATGTATGCACACATTATTTGCATATCGTACTGTGCCAGGTTTTGACATTTCTGTCAGAGCTCCAAGAAGATTCTTTATGGCTTCAGATGAAGAAATAAAAGATCAAAATCTGTTGCTACCGCAAGGCTTCAGTGTCTCTCCGTCTTGCTGTCGTTTCTAGCTAATTAAATTCCACCCTGAGCGCTGCTGTTATGGCTGGATGACAGGTAACGCTATAAACGCATAACTCACATACAACCAAGCACCTTTCAACACAAGCGTTCCATTATTAGGAGCTGCTTTTTACGGCGCTGTTTGTGCTGCAGTGCTATTAAATGGTACGTTTCGACTATGATGCTAAAAATGGACATTAAAACGACAGTCATAAAACTAGATTTGCATTTCTAGAAGCAACGCAAGTGTTTGCAAGGCATCAAAAACAGTAGTGTTAGTTTTGACTGTTCAACTATCGGTCATTAGTTTATTAGCTGACTGTTTGTTTAATTTCTGCTAACACTTACTAGACTGAAAAATACTGACTAGAGGTAACTTTGCAATTATATGTCAACTTATTCTACTAATCTTAACCTAAGTCTACTAATACTCTAATGTATGGAAGCTTGTTTCTGCCACCAAATAAAAAAATAATAAAAAAGGTAAGTATAAAAAAAATATATAAAAGGACTTTGTTTCTCACAATTCTAACTTTTATTCTCAGAATTGAGACATAAACTCATAATTGTGAGTTGTAAAGTCAGAATTGTATGATATAAACTTGCAATTACGCCATAAAGTTAGTTGCTTGATATTAACTCACAATTGTTTTTTTCTCCGAATTTAGTTTCTATCACACAATTCTGACTTCATAACATGCAATTGCGAGTTATAAAATAAGAATTGTGTGATAGAAACTCTTTTTTCCCTCACAATTGCACAATATAACATGGAATTGCGAGTTTCTCACAATTCTGACTTTATAACTGACAATTCTGACTTTATATCTCGCAATTCTGACTTTATCATGCAATTCTGACTTTATAACTCACAATTGTGAGTTTATAATTGTGAGAAATTCGTAATTGACATTTTGATTGACAGGCGATCTAACCAATCATAATGCCAAATCCACCATCTTATCCAACAAAGCCGTCAGGGAGTAGCCTATAGTAGATTAATGTTGTTTAACTTGAAAAATTGTGTGTACTCACGTTCCTTCTGATGTTCATTCATGTTTATTTGGTGCTATAAATGAACTAGTATGAAGAGATGATCGGTTCACGAGCCGCTGAGGAGCTACAGCGATCTGTCACGACACATTAAGGAGCCACTATACGCTATTTAGTGTTTAAACTGCTTAAAAAAATTACAATATTTTAAATATGAAACTGTTTCATACGTTGTCAGTGTCCTCTTTGCTCTGCAATTAATTTTTCACTGCGGGAGAACATGATGTGTGGCGTGAGAGCGCATGGGTTGTTGGACATAGCAACAGGGGTGGGTTTCGCGAAGGGTCAATTGCCTTTTTTATTTTTTATTTCATGGCGTAAGCAAGCTTCCATACTAATGAGAGTTAGTTGACATGTAGTTGCAAAGTTAGTTATAGTTAGTACAATGTCCAGAGTGGACTATTGAAATAAAGTGTAACCCAATTTACTTTCTTTTTTCTGCTTAATACAAAATGAGAAATTTTGAACAATGTTCATGCTGCTCCTTTTTGATTGTTTCAAAAATAACAAAATTGTCATTGTATTATAAAGGACTTGTGCACTATAGGCTACCGAAAAAACGTTCACTTAATTTCACAAATACTTGCAAAGAAACTGCAAGTGATATTAAACGTGAAAACCTGAAAATAGTATTTTCCGTAAAAAAATTGAAAGATTCTGTTTTATTTACAACCTAAAAAAATATTTATTTTTTACAGTGTACATTTAAAGGGATAGTTGTTCCTAACCTGTATGAATTTCTTCTGAACACACACAGAAAAGATATTTTGTAGTGAGTCACCAAACAGTTGATGGACCCCACTACGGTTGGTCTGGTTTCTGACATTCTTCAAAATATCTTTTTTTTGTGTGTGTGTGTGTGTGTGTGTGTGTGTGTGTGTGTGTGTGTGTTCAGCGGAAATAATGAAATTCATACAGTTTTGGGTGAACTATCCCTTTGAGTCTTCTAAAGTCACACAACAGTTTTGTGTGAGGAACAGATGGAAATTTGAGTCAATATTTGCAGGGATGAATCTGATTTGAGATTTCAGGTGTGGGAATTTTACCCAGTTCATTACAGTATAATTTTTTTAAATGCAATATGGCAGTGGAAACTTTTGCTGAATACGGGAATGCAGGATATTTGCACGCAAGCTGGTGTTTTTAGAGTCTGTTACATCACTTGTTAATGCGACATGGGGATAGCAAGAAAGACGGCGTGGGAGAAATGACTTAGCCGGATTTCTCTCGCTCGCATCGCCTGTGAACGTTGCGCACGGAGGGGAACAGATGCGCTCAGAGAGTGCGGGATGTGGTGTGACGGATTGTGAATGCAAAAAAACTTCCCAGAAGGTCAGATCTGGCGAGAGTGGCTGAGTCATTTCACCGTCTGCTCGGGTTCTGGTAGAGATGATAATCTCCCTGCAGTGGTGTCAAAATGCCCTGCCGACCCGCAGATAAACCTTTCGCTGCTCAAATCCCAGGGTTTCGCTGACCTCTCCCAGTGCTTGAACTGTGCAAGCGAAATGGGGCACTCACACCACCAATTTGTATCCAAGTGCACAATACGAGGGGCTTGATGAAAGACCGCGGTGAACGAAAGGGCGAGTCGAGTGAGAATTTACCCCACACTGGGGCCTGTTACACATTCCTCATGCACAGAGAGCGGCCGCATCTGTTCCTTTCCATGGAGAGGCCGTTCCAGAATTCACCTCTTATTGCAATTAGTGCACAAGAGGTCTGCGACTGTGTTATTCTGAGAAAACTCAACTCTGCACCTACATATACTTTTAGAAATGTAAGAATGGCGTGACGTGCATTCAAGTTGATTCTTTGTTTTTTTTTCTATGATTCTTGTTCTGCCACAGAAAATATGGAAGCTTGTTTCCGCTACTGAATAAAAAATTTAAAAAAGGTAATTGCAACTTTTTATCTCACAATTCTGACTTTTTTTTCCTCGCAATTGTGAGTTTACATCTCACAATTCTGATTCTGATATAAACTTGCAATTTCGAGTTATAAAGTCAGAATTGCATGATAGTCGCGGTAGTTTGATTGACAGGCGATCTGACCAATCATAACCCTGAATCCGCCATTTTGTCCAACAAAGCAGTCAGGGGAGTTAGTAGATTAACGTTAGTGAACTTGAACTTGAAAAATTGTGTGTACTCACGTCTTTCCGTGGTTGAAACAACATTCCTTCTGATGTTCATTCATGTTTATTTGATGCTATAAATGAACTAGTATGAAGAGATGTCGATCTGTCACGACACATTAAAGACACACTATACGTTATTTATTGTTTAAACTTCTTTAAAAATTTACAATATTTTAAACGTGAAACCGTTTCATATCAAAAGTAACCTGCTCTGTCTTATCTATCGACGTGTTGTCAGTGTCCTCTTTGCTCCGGGATGTATTTTTCACTGCGTGAGAACATGATGTGTGGCATGAGAGCGTTTGGCTTGTTGGACATAGCAACAGTAACTAAAGGGGGCGGGTCTTTGCGAACAGTCAATTGTGTGTTATAAAATCAGAATAGTGAGATATAAACTCACAAATGCGAGTTATAAAGTCAGAAGTCTGAGTGTGCAATATCTTGCAATTCTGACTAATTTTCTCGGAATTGTGAGCTGGAAACTCGCAATTGCTTTTTTCTTTATTTACAGGAATTGTGAGCTTATAACACACACTTGCAAGTTTATAACTTGATATTCTGACTTTATTTTTCTCATAATTGTGAGTGTATATCTGTAGCTCACATCACTGTGGGAGTTGTGGTCCTTATTTATCAACTTCCTAGAAATGTACCCTTTCTGAATCAAGTATTATTAATATTAATGTGAAGAGTGAATAATAGTTGGCATTCATTTAAAAAATACCATCACCTTGATGTAATGTGAAAGCAGAACGTTTTTATGGAGGGAAGCGAAAACACATGGAACACACACACACATATGTATATATATATGTATGAAAAATCATCTGATGGCAAATAGTGGGTTTCAGAAAGAGAGAGTGGATGCGATGTTCAAAGCGTTGTCTTTAAGTGCATTATCAGGAATGAGAGAAAGTTGGAGTAAAGGAAAGCACAACAACAAGAGTCAAGGCCACTCCTGAGAGCCCTGCAAAATGTTTACACAGGCAATTTGAGGGTGAGCTGTTCCCTTCATCGCTGCTTATCCATTAGCTGAAGAGCTCTGCCATTGAGCCCATCTGAGCTAGAAATCAGTAGACGAGCAGATGAGCAGCTGGTCCTGCATGGGGAAAATAAACTTGTATGGTTTGGTATTCATAAGTAATGCCTATCACAACTTATCTGATCCGAACAAAGTGCTCACATTGTTTTCATCATGATTATTTTTAGTGTTTTAGCTTTGCAAGTGCATTGCTTAAGTTATATTATTATTGTTTAAATAAATATTTAAAGCAATATGTCTATTTTTGTTGACGTTGAAACATGTCAGGGTCTATTTCCATAAATAAATAAATAAATTATATATATACACACACACACACACGAAATTTGTCCTATGCAGAGTACATATAAGTATGTATAAATATAATACATCCAGAGGGATTACCGTTGGTGATTGTGAAAACGGGAGAGAAAATTCTCTTTCATGTCAGTTTGGATTGTTATATCATCGGTGTTGTTCGGCACAGAGGCCCGTGTGTCAAATGTGATTTGGATATTAGATGGACCAGTGGTTCGATAGATCTTGATCTGGGATAGAATAGCTGAAGTATGTGGAACTGCTCTGCCTGTGCAAATGAATTTCACATTATTGTAGGTCACTGAATTCATTCGGCGTGCCAATCAGCAGAGCTCCTTGGGGGACTTGTGTGTGTGTGTGTGTGTGTGTGTGGGGCGAGTTGCATTTCACTATAGTGTCGATCCAGCGGGTGGTTGTAAATTAAGACTTCCATTTTCCTTTCCTGGAAAAGCAGCCTAATTTATCAAACACATCTGTGTATGCACTGTGTGTGTGTGTGTGTGTGTGTGGAAATGAGCAACAGGAAGAGCTGTCTCATTTCTTCTGCAGCTGATTTTATCTGTCTGGGGGACGTGAAAAAATGACCCCTGCAATCGTTGCGGGCTTGCCAACAGGAAGCCGGCCAATTTAGAAGGTGGAAAGTCCATTAAAAGATTAATTTAAGGAAGTGACTAGGCCCCTTGTGGACTTATTAGAATCTCATCAGAATATAGCAGGTGAATTTGATTTATGAGCCAAACTGCTGAATATGTCCAGAAGTCATTTTTCTCCAAAAATAATAACAGAGTCCCTGTATTAGCGCCAAGGGGTGTGTGTGTGTGTGTGTGTGTGTTTTGTATTTTATTTCTTTTTTGTTAAACGGTTGTTTATTGAACAATTTGTGCCTCTCTCTTTAATTAAATTTAGATTATAATGAACATTTTCTTAAGGATAAAAAAATCTTCCTCAGCTAATGCTGTAAACTATGTACAGGGAGCCCTTTCTTGCACATTACTATAATATTAAAGGTTACAATTCACAACAGTCCAAACTATTACATTCAACTGCTATTTTTAGATATAATAATCAACACTAAAAAAAAACATGTAACTTGCACATAATTCAGGCTTAATGCAGATGTCATTCTCCGTCTGTTTTATTGATATCATTCTGCTGTTGAAACACTGGTTGAGAGATCTCTTCTTCTGCATGTTTTCCTGTTGTGGCAGTTAGCAAACAGCATTGTGAAACCATGAGCGCCCCCTTCTGGATTGGAGTGTTAATCGCCTGTAACTTTAAAAAAAAAAATATATATATATATATATATATATATATAACCAACAAAATTGCAAGTGAATTCACTGCCAATGATCATCTGATGTGGAAAACATCTTTGACCTATTTTATAATTATAAACATTAATATAATATATTTTATATTACTTTATTACTATAAAATTGAATGCCAGTTATCATGCAAATTTGTTGTATGGAAAATAGCAGCTTTGATATAACAATAATGAGGATGGGTAGAGGTCTAAAGGTCAAATAAGCTGTAAATGAAATGATTATGAAGGCAGTTTGTTTTGTCAGTTTGTTTGTAGTGTCTGAAACGTCCCGATTCTCTCCTGCTCTTGAACTGCACTGCTTTCTCTCTCACACAACCACAATTAAGCATTCTGTATCTCATGCAACCTTTTCAATATTTATTAGTTGTCGACCAAAAGCAGTGTGGCAGCACCTTTGAAGCTCATCCCTATTATTAATGCACATGGCACTGTATTGGCATTTAAGAGAGGCAAAGTTTGCCATTATATGCTTTTAGTAACGATTTGCTGTCAGTTGTGGACAGGAACATGCGCAGAGTCTTTGGAAGGAGGTTGAAACTTTGGCTGCAGATAAAGATGACTGTATTGGTCTGTAATTTCATGCAGTATTGTGCCACACGGCCCTTTGAATGATAGCTGCGGGCATCATTTCTCATTTCTAAAGCCCAAGTGTCATGTCTCTGTCTGCGCCCCTACTTTTTTTGACAGTGTCCCTTCAACTTTACACAATTATTGTAATATTTCTTGTGGGTCACTTTGGTGGAAAGCCGCTTGCCAACAAAATTCATTTAAATGCGATTCCCTGCATGAACACAAAGTTCACAATTTAGCTCAAATGTTTTGTTATCAAATCACGCACTACGACGTGAATATCCCTCTACCCACGCCAATGTTTGTGTGTCTGTCCCCTTTAGCATGTGTCTGCTTAATATTCATCATATCAAATTTAATCTGAGGACGCTGCTCGGAAATCGATATAGAGATTAAGATGGAAAACGCTGCTGGCATTTGTGTGTGCAAGCATGTGTGTAAAAGGGTGGACAAAATCAAAACCGTTCTGACTGAGAAGCATTCGCAATCTATGCGATGTGAAGTATGGACTTTTATTATTTATTTATCATTGTAAATTATAATTGGTTTTTATTTTATTTTATTATTTTAAATATCCTGGTTAATCCCTTTTCAAAGTCTTTTTGAAACCGTATGATAGCTTTAAGTGAAAAACAAAACAAAAGATTTTTATGCACAATTTGGACAAAGTCAATCAAGCAAAGCCACTAAGAAATAGCGTTCAGTATCACTTAATCTCCTCGTGTTTGACAGCTTGTGAGAGCATAAGGAGCAGTATGGCCTTCATTTCACCCAGACAAGGCAAACAAAACAATCATTTTCCCTATTTCTACTCTGCCGACCATTGGAATCTCATTGACATTTGATTATCTTTGATAAACAACAATAGAGTGCAACAGTCGGGTTCTGGAAGTAAAAACTGAAAATTGATTTTGAATGATTACAGTGAGCAACAAGGTTGTTAAGGGGATAGTTCACCCAAAAATGAAAATTATCCAATAATTTACTCACCCTCAAGCCATCCTATGTGTATATGACTTTCTTCTTTCAGCCAAATACAATCAAAGTTATATATTTTTTAAAAGTATCCTGGCCTTCCAAGCTTTATAATGGGAGTGAATGGTACCTAAAAAAACGTATCCATCCATCATTAAAAAAGTAATCCATATGGCTCCAGGTGGATAATAAAGGCCTTCTGAAGTGAAGCGAAGAGAATATCCATATTTATAACTTTATAAACTACAATAATTAAATCTAGTTCCGGTAGAAGAGTAACCTCTAGACCAACAAATGACGTATTGACGAACACGGAAGCGCATATGATAGAGCAAAGAAAAACACCGGTCATGAATTAGAAGTCTAAAACTAGAATTTTTAAAAAGAAATGTCGGAGGAGCTTGAGTTTGTTGCCCAGTGCTATTTGTTTGAACCGTGAGAGGCGTCTACTCCAACTTAAGCTTACGTCCTACATAATACACCATAACTCGGCTCTCTCGTGAACGCATGGACGAACGCTACCGGAATCTAATGATTATAGTCTCTGAAGTTATAAATATGGATATATTTTTTACAAAAACCCATCACTTCACTTGAGAAGGCCTTTATTAACCCCCGCATGAATTACTTTTATAATGGATGGATGTACTATTTTGGGCTTCAGAAAAATGGCACCATTCACTCCCATTATAAAGCTTGTAAGAGCCAGGATATTTTTAATGCAACTCCAACTGTGTTTGGCTACAAGAAGAAAGTCATATACACCTAGGATGGCTTGAGGGTGAGTAAATCATGGGATCATTTTAATTTTGGGGTGAACTATTCCTTTAATCCACTGACGCAAGTCTGCTGCAGCTGTCAATCCGCATTATTTCAGCTTATTTTTTAAAAATAATAGCATTTAACACCACAATTCCTGGTGAAAATCTACATTACCCATGATGCTGTACAGAACATGACATCAATCAGAGAGTCGAAAAATCAACATGCGCCAAAATAGCTCTTTAGTTCCACCCACTCCCATGAAGCACCACAAATGTTGTGTTAAAAAATATAAATTCAACATTTGTAAATGAGCGGTTTTATATTTATCCTTTTTAATTTGAGTATGCCATCCGCCACGCTTCATAGGATTGCAGTTCGATCCCTCACTAAAGCCATTCAGTGCTTTTGTTTTTGTCCGATTTTCAAAAACTTGAACGTGGCTTGGTTCAGGGCTTATAACTCCTTAAAGAAGACTTTTTAAAAATCCCTATGGGAAAACAAATGGAAAAAAAATACTTCCGGAACCAGCGGCGCTGAAAAAGGGGGCGGGCACTGTTGCACTCCATATAAACCTGCTCTCGTTTAATGAGACAAAATGCCCCTGTAAGCTCCAGACACTCAACCCCCACTGCCGATAACAAGACAAAGCCACCATCTCGTTTCAAAGCCACCATCTCCTCTCTACGCTGAAGGCTCAGAAACTTTTCTAGGATGATCCAGGTTATGCTCTCGCTCTGTTTTTGCGTGCTGTGTGGCGGTTTGCCTCATTAGCTTGCCTGTGGCTGATGTCTCCTGGTCTGGTGGCTGTTTGTCTGACCTTGGCACAACTAAACACACATTTATACCTCATTAGCACAACTGTTGGAGATGCCAGTCAAATACCCACTTAAAACAGGCCTGCTTCAAAGTGCTAATTTGATATCGCAAGTTCGAAGAAAAGTTTCTCCACTCAAAGCACGCGATCAGCTGAGGGAGCTTTATTTGTTTAGAATGCTCAAAGCATGTGTGTTTAAGACAATTAAATTTGACAGAAATCATCCTGTAGTGAGCGAGTGCCAGGATAATGTAATCTCTTGAGAAGATGTTTTCATTTGCTTGAGCGACGCGCACGATGAACAGCAACAATGTCTGAAACCGCATCGTTCTTTCGCTCGGGTTTCTCGCGAATGGATCATAGTGCAAGCATGTACCATCATTTTCAATCTTACATTCTCACAGACTGACTCTGTGGCAAGTTTAACACCATGAATATTTCATTGAGCCATATTGTACTTTGTAGCCAAACATTCTACTTTTCATATAGTTTTCTGTAACACTTCTGTTTCGATGGACTAGTTTAGACTATAAGTACTGCACGTCAACTAACTGTCATTAGAGTATTAGTAAACTGTCTGCTTAATATCTGCTAACACTTTATTTACAGACATTCTACTGACTATAAGTAACTTTGCAAGTACATGTCAACTTATTTTACTAACGACTCCGGTTTGAACAATGTAAGGCTGAACACCGTTACTGACAATCCTCATTTTGGCTGTGTGAGATTGTCCAGCTTTGTTGCTGTTGAGCAACTGAAGCGTGAGCTGTTGAAGCTCCGCCCTCTTCTGGAAAGGGGGCCAGGAGCAGTAGCTCATTTGCATTTAAAGGGACACACACTCAAAAAAAATGTGTTTTTGCTCAAACTTAAATAGGGGCAAATTTGACAAGCTAAAATAAGTGATCTGTGGGGTATTTTCAGCTGAAACGTTCCAGAGGCATTGTGGGGACACCAGAGACCTATATTAGATCTTGTAAAAGGAGCATTATAGGTCCCCTTTAAGTGGGTCACAATTTTCTCCTAAGTTGCTTATAATGTTAGGAATTGCAGTTTTAGGCTACTTAAATTTAATTTACATTGTTTTTTCATGAACTTTTTTTACCTGATACTTAGAATTAAACAGACTTTTCACTTTCACAATTTAAAATCTAGGCATATAATAATAAAATCTTGCACATGAGAATAGATCCTCCCGAAAATATTTGATTTTAATTAACTAGCGATATACACACACACACACACACACACATATATATATATATATATATATATATATATATATATATTAAAGGGTTTATTGTTAACTTACAAAAGTTAATCAGTTGAGAGCCACTGCTTTAAGGTGTCTAAATAGTATACTGAAACCTTTTAAGTGTAAAAAGGGAAGCAAAATCCTGTTTTCCATGATTTTTGAGAAATGACAGGATTGCATTAGAAATTAGTGCATGCTCCTGACATTTGCAGAAGAAAAGGGTGGGTTATCTGGCACATATTGGCACTGACAAGCGGTGAAATGCTCATCTGTCAGAGCCGGTGGCTGTTTGGCCGAGCAGCGGGGGACTTGTGAAGGGCACGGGCGCTCCCTCTGCAGGGCAAACCGTGGCCGAGGTCTGTGAAGGAGGCTCAGTCAGGGGCTAAAAATCCTGCGTCAGCTGATCTGTTTGTGATTGCTTGTTTGGAATCAGCCGTTTGTTTGTCATTGCTGTACGTCTGGGGGTCATGGTCAGGTGTTACAGACTGGAAAGAAATGGTGATGCCGGTTGCCTTGGAGACTTGGGAGTGAGACATCCATGCTAGTTTTTCTCTTTCTGGATGAGGCTGAGCTACAGCGACAAATTGTTTGAAATTGAGGGGCTGATATTGATTAACACAGATCCTAGTCTGTCTGCCTCATGTTGGTCCCACATGAGAAATCCCACAGTGTGTTAGAGTGCCTGGCAGGACTCATGAGTTTCAAATGTTTTTCATTTATACTATTGGATTTAAATAGGAAAATATTTAAGAGTCTATGACAGGATCATTGCTGCTGTGATTATTATGTTTCTAGCACGTTATACGTTAGGAAACCCTAATTGGAGTGTACAAGCTACATCATCTTGACCAAAAATGATGAAAATGATGTTATTTCCATCAAGAGGTGCATCAATTAAAGATAAAAGGTCAAGATCTTGTATTGACAATGCAAGAGGTGAGCACTCTGTAAAGTCTCCTCTTTACAAATCCACATCCCAAAGACTTCCAATGAATTTCAGGTCTGGAGGTGCCAATTCATGTGTGAAAATGATACTTCATGTTCCCTCCCAACCATTTTTCCACAGTTTGAGCCTGATGAATCTTGGCTTTGTCATCCAGGAATATGGCCATGATGTGTCTTCCTGCCTGGTTGTTTAATAAATGAAAAGCTACACACTCCATCAATATATAGCTTATTACTTGTGCCAAACATGATATATATGTGTGTGTATATATATATATATATATATATATATATATATATATATATATATGTAATCCATATATCCAGATGGATGTCTTATTTTCCCTGAGAGCAAACATTTCCCTGTGTGTTTTTGAGCCTGTGTGTGTCTGTAAAGAAGATTTGAGATTCACAGAGACAGATCTCTCTGAGTGTTTAGACTTCACCCAGGCATGCAATTTATTGCAGCTTTCAGCGAGATGAAACCATTCAGCGTCCAGCTGTGTGCTGCAGCAGAGGTGTGTGTACCTACGGCCGGCTCTGCTATAAAACACAGAGCCAGTCGCCCCAACACAACGGCTGTTGGAGCTGAATGTGCATCATAATAAATGGTGGTTATGTGAGAATGGGTCTGTGTGCTGTGTATAACAATTACACCGTGCTGCCGGGCCATTTTTGCAGTTTTCATCGAAGACAATTCTAAGATTTAATAAAAAATGTGACTTTTTTTGATTGCGTTTACAATTACAACAAACTGCTGTTGACTCAAAGTGACATTTGCATTATATCATGACGGTGTCAAACCATAAACAGACAGGCACACGTTGAATGAGCTGACATGCATTGTTTAAAGCGTTTACATGACATATTAAGCGAAATCAGTGCCTGATGCATGTAAAGATGCTCTGACCCTTATGCGTTTGAATTAAGAGTTGCATATTTGTGAGTTCCATTTATACACATTCCTATTTTTAATTTAACGGCCCTAGTACTTCATACTATGGTAGTCAACGGCTACCGTCAACTGTTTGTTTGGTTACATTCTTCAAAATATCTTCTTTTTGTGCTCAACAAAAGAAAGAATCTCTTTGGAACAAATTCAGGGTGAGTAAATATGGCAAGACGTTTTGACTTTTATTCGTTTTCAGGATATGAACTTGTGATTTCACTAGTTAAAATGTTAATTCTTGATATCAGGAATTAGATTTACACTAGTAACAAAGTTCATTCTTGATATCAACAATTCAGTTTCCACTAGACTATATAAACTATAATTGTTGATATCAAGAATTGTATTTTTACTAGTGAAATCTCGCCATAGGCTGCCATTCAAATTCAATTGTTGATATCAAGAATTAATTTCTTACTAGTTGAAATTCCAGTTTCACATATCAGGAATATTCTTACTATAGTAAAAATGCAAATGTCTGATATCAACAATTACATTGTTACTAGTCCAAATGTCTGTTCTTGATATCAACAATTGAATTTCTACTAGTAAAAATATTCATTTCTGATATCTGAAAATGAATTCCTGATATCAATATAATTTCTGATATCTAAAACTTGAATGGCAGCCTATGGCGAGATTTCACTAGTAAAAATACAATTTTTGATATCAACAATTATAGTTTATACTAGTGGAAATCTAATTCCTGATATCAAGAATGAACATTTTAACTAGTGAAAATGTAATTGTTGATATCACAAGTTCATATCCTGAAAATGAATAAAAGTCAAAACGGCTTGCCATAGAGTAAATGATGACAGAATTTTCTTTTTTTGGTTGAACTATCCCTTTAAGGGTATGATTTACTAAGTCAGTTGATAAGCCATTCATAGTCTGTTCTATAAAATGTTTGGAATAGCTGTGTTTTAACACTGAACGATGTGCGTATCTGAAAAACCCAAAGAATGACGAAACTCGTGCAACACTTCTTTCGCGCTGTTGCTTCAGGGCACTACCTGTTTGTTCAGTTAATGGTATTTTTCTGATATGTGTTCAGAATTACCCTCATGTTGTGCATCCTTCGTGAATAAAGTTCATGCCTCTAGACACAAACTTTAATTTTTTTTTCTTGTCAGTGTTCATTTTTCTGTCTTGCATAGGAGACACATTGACTGTTGGTCAGTTAACAAGTAAGACGACTGGCAAGATATTTTTCCTGATAAAGATTATTGATTCATTATAAAAATGGTGCATTGCTACTGTGTTTGGGTCAATTGCCTCTCGTTTGCTTCACAGCCGTGATGCATTTCATCCTATTTGCTTTTGCTAGTCAGAGGCTGGTGGTATTAGAAGCTATTTATGGTAATTTAATGCTTTTTCCTATTACTTTTTCAACCTTTGTTTTCCTTTTCACAGACTTTGGTTTGCTCACTGGGGTTTGTAAGGCACCATTTTATTCTCTGTAAAATCGCCGTGGGACAATTTGTTTTGTGAAAAGTGCTACACAAATCAGTCTGAATGAAACTGAATTAATGTTATATTATAAAGTCTCATAGAGACTCTTTTGACTCTGTGTATGATTTATTATTCCTTACTTTCTCAACCTGAACATTTACATTGACTTATCCTTATAAATGCATCGCTTATTTAATTTCATAGCGATATAACATAGTGAGTCCAGAAACCGTGTTCAATTTTGGACCTTTAATTTGTTTAGGTTTTGGCTGGAAAGTAGTTTTTAGTTTTGACTTTACACAACACCTTTTTCAACTTAAAACTTTTTATACGTTTTGGCCGTTCATTGGGCCTGAAAACTTTTGAAAACGATACGGTGATCATTTTTGTTTAAACTACAAAAACATGAATTTGTGAAAACGCTTATGTGTTCAGTCTATTGGCACGTAGTGTGTGACATCGCCAACTACTGGCCTGGCGTGCATAATACAGCATTTTTAGTCATTTTCGCTGATCTGTGTGAACGGGGATCGTTTTGACAACGTTCTCGACTGAACTTTACAAAAACTAGGAAAACTAACCCGGTTTTTAGTACGTTTTTGCTGTGTAAACATACCCTTAATTGAATACTCTTGTTTTACATCTTACCTGGTTTGTATCAAGCACACAGAAACTGTTGAAGTTAAAAGCCGTGCCATTAGAGGAGCGAACATGTCACCACACACCTGATGAGGCTAAATGGCACTTGTGTCTTCAGTTCAGCCCTGGAGAACCCAAAACAAAGCGTCAGCAAAAACAAAAGCTGCTCTCTACGCCTCGCCGAATATGTCACCTGACAGGAATCTAAAGCAGCAGCAGCAGCCTGCCTTCCCCAAAAAAGTGTCCCTCTCTTTCCCTCAATCGTCCCGGCCTTCACTGTTAGAGGAGATATATGATACTGTAGATAGAAAGCCAGGGCTCTTAATAAAAATCATCCATTTCTGTCACAGCCCAGCTGAGGGTGGTGAAAAATGCATTTGCACAGTATCAATAGGTGATTTTTATTTATTTATTTATTTTGGATCCCTCTCCTCCTATTTTCCTCTTTCTCAAAGTGGATTTCTCTGAAATGGGGGCTTTAGATGGCATTGTCGTGAATCTCCTCCAAATCGCTTCATCTTTTTGTGCCTCTCGTAGTGACCTGAAGGGACACTTTTCATTAACAAGATCTATTATCGCTGTCTTGAATGAAGGTGAGCGAGTTTTGAGAGGAGAGGCTGAATATCGGCACGTCGTCCACTAACAGGTTAACCAATTATTATTGTAATTATTATGCATTTATGAATATATGTATGTGTGTATGTATGCATTTATGTATATTTATTTATTTAATGCATGTATACATATTTATACATTTAAATAAACAATGGAAAATAATTTAATGAATAATTTACTACATTTATTAAATAAATAATAAATGAGTTTTCCTAACACTTTTTCATTAAATAAATTATTTCAAGTTCACCTAAAAAAAAAGTATATAGATCATTATATTTATATGTAAATTATCTCCTTTTAAATATGATTAATGAATCGTTTATATAAAAAAAAGATTTTACCCAGATTTTGCCATGAAAATTCGGCAAATATTTATTTATTTGTCTGTTTGTTTATATTTAAATAAATTAAATAAAAATAAATTATTTAAATAAAAAAAAAAAAATATATATATATATATATATATATATATATATATATATATACACATTTCCAGTGACTATCGACTTAAATTTGTTTTCTCAAATCTATCATACTGTGGGACTCACTATATAGACTATAGTACGTGAGTCATGTGGACTACTTTTATCATAAATTTTTCAGTGTTTTTTGAGTTCTTTATGAAGCTTGAAAGCCTCAGTCCACATTCTTTGCCTGGTGATTATGTAATAAAACAAAAGTCTCACTTTATTGGCCGCCTGTGAAGCTCTTGGCAGACGATACGCAAAGTGAGATATATTGCAATGGCTCAGCATTTCATTTGCTTAGCACAAGGATATTTTTGGTTAGATGCACAGATGTTTTTGGCCTTGTGCTTTTGTTTTTGAGAGTGAGCGTTCATGCTTTTGTTCTCGTCTTTGCGAGAGCACTTGGACTGATGGATTGAAAATTGCAGGTGGGTGGAGATGTCGGAGAATGAAGCTAGTTCTTACCGTTGAAGTGCTTGAAACACGATTATGCTGCACATAGGCAATCTGCCACCAAACATCCTTAAGGTCATTCTGATACGTGACATACAACTCCTTTTTTATAGCCCAATCTTGCAGCTTGTAAAATCATCCTTTGCTATTGAGCTGCACCATAGTGGCAATATTTTACCAGCCGTTCAAATGATAACAGCTCTGGTGAATACATCTACTTTAGCAGCACCTGTGAACATCTCATCTCTCTAAAGTCATCTTTGGAATAAATGTATTCCTGAAGTGAATCTTTAAAATGTAAGAGAAGCTATTGGGTAGTTTTTTTATACCAAAGAAGAGGCTGAATTTCGCCACAGTGCTTGCAAAATCACAATATGAATGTGTAACGCAGAATATGGCTTGAGGACATGAAGCTGTAGGAAAGACCTTAGTCAGACTAGATGCTGTATTTAATTTTACTGTCACAAAAACAAGACTGAGAGATATTACGGGTCACATACTGTACACCTCAGTGAGAGTTGTCAATCTGAGGCGGATGCCCTTGACGATGCAGTGACAATACCATTTTTTATTCCATTAAAAAATTCCTAATATTTAAATAAGATTCAAGTCATTAGTGAATGCTTTAGTTATTATGAAACAAGACAACAACTTTTTAAAAAGCAGTTTAGCATCTAGGATCATGTCTATAATACTAACTAAACTGTAAAAAGAAAATATTTTCATGATTTGTTATCAGAACATTTTTTCTTTTTCAAATCAACTTAAATACTTGAAGTTAAACCAACAATTATTTTTTACAGTGTAGAAATGTTAAAAAGGTATTAGCATATGTAGAAAATAAATTGTTAAAAATTATACTAATTTGAATTACATTTATAACCAATTAAATAATACATTTTAATGTCAACATTAATTCATAATTGACTTTCTTCTTTATTAAAAATGTTGCATATATAGAAAAATATTTTAATAATAAAACTAATTAAATAGTATATTTTAAAGTCACCATTAATTCAACATTGACACAAATAATTATTTGTTTATTAAAAATTATTTGTGCATATCATTATTTTTGTCATAATAGTGAAGAAAAGATTGATCCTGTTTCATTCCAACTTAAATAATAAATAATTATTATGATTTAATAAATATTCACTTATACAAATGTTGCTATGTTGTTATGTTGCATGCGATTAATCGAATTGACATCAATAATCGATTATATATATATATATATATATATATTTATAAGTGTTCTATAGTGATTCAAAATAGTGAGTGATTTAATCGACTAGAATTTGATAGAAATTGATTGGCAAAGTATTGCGTTTTTTTTTTATGAGACATTTTTAATTGGTATAAGTGTAAATCTATTAATTTTTAAGGAATAATTACTTCCTCTCCTCTTTCCAGTCCTCCTGTCAACACCAGGAAATCCAAATGCTGCAGTGGCATGTGCGGGAAACGAGACGGCCCAGACACAAACAAATACGGTCTGTCAAGGGCTCTTGGATAACAGCAATAGGCGCAGGTGGATTGCTTCCCAAGATAAGCAGTAAAGCCTTTCTCTCCCTCAATGAAATATGTATGGAGCTCTATGAAGGTGCATCTCAGCCCACCTCTCTTTAAGAGAATCCCTCCCCCTTCTCCCTGCTCTCCGTTCCCAAGTCAGGAGATGTGCTCTGCTCGGCTCCGTGTGCCTTTATGAATAGCGAGTCTCACTTCCCGCTCCGTTGTTTAGCATCTCTCTCTCTCTGGATGGCCCTCGGGCGCCGTTCCTATTGATGAACATCTACACCTAATATGTTGCTCCATTGATTCTTCGTTATTTCAATTCCCAGACCAGTTTAAATGCGTGGTGGCGGTAACCAAGGCGATTAATTTGCAGTTCTATTAAAACAAAGTCATTAAAAGCATACTGTGTGGCATTTGATAATTAAAAATGTGAGTAAAAGTAACCCTCATTAACATTGTGGCCGCCTTGTTTTGATTCACTCGGTCGTCTAAAGGAGTCGTATTTATGGAATGACTGATGGAGGAACGACACGTGTGATACCCAAGGTCTGTTATCCAGATGCCATTCTGACCCACGCCTTGTGTCGGATGCGAATGCACAACTGAATAAGAGCCCTTTTAAATGAGCCGTCATAAAAATAAAAAAAAATGTGCTTTTTATTGGGTTAAAGAAATATACTTATTTTGATGTGTTGACTAACTAACACACCAAAGCACATGTAAAGTGCTTGATTATAATTTGAACTGTAATGTATTATTAAATGTTACATTATTGCAACTTCATCATTACAAATGAATGCATGGCATACATGTTTTAACAGAACTTAAATTAGTTTGCCAGAAATGCTTGCAGTACACTTCAGCATTATAGTTTAACCATACTTCAAAGACAGAAGAAGTAATTATGAAACTACATACTGAAGTTTAGCTAATTGCTTTCAATATACATTTAAACTATAATAGGCTAGCTTTTCATTTAAATGCAAATAACATAATTAAAGGTACAATATGTAATTTTTCACCACTAGAGGTCGCTTATTCAAAACAAAGGCGTAGCTTGATGATGACTTGACTTCACGGAATCATGCAAAGTGTTGTTTTCACGTCTACAGCCGGTGGAAAAGAATCCGACGCGACTCGGGCAGAAATCATATTTATTACTTATCACTTTTATTATGCTGCAGTCACCGCTTCCGCTTCTTCCGGTCATGCATATGAGGGGAAATGCAGCGCTGTTTTATCGTATTAGATAAAACTACTCTGTGTTCGCTCGGCAGCTGCTGGGAGACACGTGCACACTGCGGTAAGCTAGATCGATATTAGGCATGGTAAAAACATGGTACTCATGGTAAATCAAGAAAACGAGATTTAAATAATGAGACTTACTGTGTTGAGCTTTATTACATGATCAGTTTTCTGTGTATAAATGCATCCAAACAGTTGCTCACCTGTCAAATAAAACATAATATATTAAAGTGTATTTGGACACTGTCCGTGTCCTGGTTAAAATCTCTTATTTCTCTGGATTTAAACATTCTTGGAGACATTTGGGATAATGCAAGTATGCAAGTCAACAAAATATATTTACATTGTTCTAGTGGTTTTTGGATATTTCAGTCCAAAAATCTTACATATTGCGACTTTAAGCATCCAAAAACATTACATTCATATTATTTTAAAGCATATGATATTATTCCATAATAAGCAGATGAGCTGCACGACACTGTAAATGTATGCAAAAGTGTTCTTCAAATTAGTGAGAATTCACAAAGTGTCTAGACATTGGCTCACACATTTTGACGTAAACAGTTGTATGTTTCCTGTCAATCACGCAGAAGGATTATTCCATATCCGGTTTTTATGCGAGTCGTCAATGAGTGATGCATTATGTATCAGAAACGCAGGTCTATACGGCAATAATGAGCAAAGCTCATTGATTAATGTGCCGCAAAAGTGAGCGCTTTGTATTCAACGAAACCGACACAACACAAGGTTGTTTGCACAGGTGTGATTGATGGTGTTTTATGTCGCTATTTACAGCGCCCTCCATGGGAAAGATGTGTTGCTATAATGATTGATACTCCCCACAGTCAGGCAAAATGTTACTGGGCGAATATGGGCAAAGCTGAGTCATGTGACCTGCTGATCAAAAGTATAAAACCTTTGAGTGGGAGAATGTCACTGTAATCGGACGAATTAGTTTGTGTGTGTATGTGTGTGTGTGTGTGTGTGTGTGTGTGCGTGTGTGTGTGTGAACAGCAGGCGACTGATTGAAAATGTTCAAAGAAACAGCCCCACTTTCTTGATTAAACGCTCGGTGCGTCAGCGAATGACTGATTGTGTGTGTGTGTGTGTGTGTGTGTGTGCGTGTGTGTGTGTGTGCGTGTGTGCTAAAAGGTGACGATTTGGCCTTGTGTCTAATCTCCCCCGCTGTGAGTGGAGCTGGGAGTCGTGTCCTTTGCTTCCTCGTCTCTTAAAAGGTCACTGAAATATTTATCGTCCTGTTTTCCGGGTTATATTTGATACTGTGTTTGCGGTTTTGTGCACTTGACGTCTCAAATTTTAACGTGTATAAAGCGAAAATGACTAATAAATTAAATTACTCGAGTGGGAGTAGGTCAAATGTGGGTTAACGTTCCTGAGCAGTATAAATGTATGCTCATGGGAGAGGATCGAAACGTGTGCTCATCTCTGGGCTCATACGTCAACGTGGACGTTTCATCTATTCATAATAACTGTATTGGGCATATGTATTCTTAAACAGAGCTCGGAGGAAGGGGTTCCATATGCCGGAGTCATTTCTAATGCATTTAGATGGCCAGGCTGATGTTATCCAAGCAGACAAGGTGGTCGACTTCAACTTCCAGATAGCTTTTAACCAGATTAGCCGGCTTTCTCCCACATCCAAATGTATCTGCTATACTCCGGAAGATAGAACGCTGATAAACTTTAAAAGGGGTTTGAATGGTGAGTGTTGCATGAATAAACAGACATGCAGGGTATCCAGATGGTGGCTACGCTGAAAGTAACACTTCGTATGTGAGAACAGTTGTCGAATAAGTTTTTTAGTCAAAGTCGACGCCGTATGTGATTTGACGCTAATGGAAATGAGGCTGTGAGGGATGGAAGTACAGCTCAGTCTGCCGTACTGTCGTACTTTGGCAAGATTTTTTTTTGTCCAATATGGCAATCATGACTATCATTGACAATGTTCCCTAAAGGATTAGTTCACTTCAGAATTAAAATTTCCTGATAATTTACTTGCCTCCATGTCATCCAAGATGTTTGTCTTTCTTTCTTCAGTCTAACTTAAGGTTTTTGAGGAAAACATTCCAGGATTTTTCTCCATATAACGGACTTCACTGGGGTTCAATGGGTTGAAGGTCCAAAATGCAGTTTCAGTGCAGCTTCAAAGGGCTCTACATGATCCCAGATGAGGAATAAGAGTCTCATCCTGCAAAATGATTGGTTGTTTTCTAAAAAAGTAAAAAATGAATATACTTTTGCGCTACTTGCACTGGCTCTGAGATGTGCATCGCATACGTGATCACATTGGAAAGTACCGAAAAACTTTTCCTCCAACTTCAAAATCATCCAACATCGCTGTTTTCTTTGCATGTTCGTTTTGTAGACACTTGGTCGGTACTTCCGCCTGCGTCACACGTGATCTTTCCAACGTGATTACGTAATGCACGCCGCATCACAGAGCTAGAGCAAGACGAGCATTTGTGGTTAAAAAGTATATAATTTTTTTTAGAAAATTACCTTTCATTTTTAGAAATGAAAATTTCACTAGATAAGACTCGTCTGGGATCATGTAGAGTCCTTTGAAGCTGCATTGAAACTGCAATTTGGACCTTCAACCCATTGAACCCCAGTGAAGTCCGCTATATGGAGAAAAATCCTAGAATGTAAAGCCTTCATAAACATCTTGGATGACATGGGGGTGAGTAAATTATTAGGAAATTTTAATTCTGAAGTGAACGAATCCTTTAATGCTCATCTCTGATACTGCCATCTGCATAGTTTGAGTACAATGTAATATTTTTTAAAAAGCTGCCATCAGGGATTTCTGTCTCCCTATCTCCACTTCCAGCATCCACACCTCTCCCCGTGTCAGCACCGCACGCCTGCTCGTCTCAACAGCTTTGGTGAAGAACCTGTGTCAGGTCAATTAACAGTGCTGCTCCTTACATTTTCCACCTGACTCTTCCCATTAGCACACCTTCAGTGTAAGCGTTTCTTCGCTGCTTTATTTTCATTTTATCCTTTTTGTGTCAGTCAGGAACACTGTTTTTTTTAAACTTCCTCACACTTCTTTATCTCTCCGGGTTTAAGTTGCCGTTGAGGAACGGAAAGGCCACCTGCCATGACACTCAGCTGTTGTCATATTTTCTAATTACAGACCAACAGGAAACTAAAGTTCGTGTCGAAGTGAGGGCGAGGAGTGTGTGGTAGTGGACGACGCAGTTTGAGTGGCGACCACACACAGAGTCTGTTTCTACCATCTGTAGTCCAAACAAAGTCATCCTGCAGAATAAACCATCTCCAGTGCATTGGAAGTGTGTGATTTCATACCATCATGTGGGCTAGGTAAGGCTACCTTTGACCTATTGTGACCAGTAAACAGAGATGATGCAATTTAAGCTCGATGCAGTTTTAACAGATGGTTGTTGTAGTGCAGAGATTTAAAAACAACAGGAATCAACAGCCGGCAGAGTCGATAATAACTTTGGCTGCATCACATTTTGCATGTAACCCGTAAGACCTTTGTTCATCTTTGGAAAAAAAATTAAGATATTTTTGATGGAATTCGAGGGTTTCTGAACCACACGCAAGGTCATTGGACCTTTTGAGGTCCGGAAAGGTATTAAAGACTTCATTAAAATAGTCAATGTGACAACAGTGGTTCAACCTTAAAGTTATGAAGCGACGAGAATACTTAACATAACAAAAATAACAACTTTATTCAACAATTTGAACTGGTGTCATATGCAGTTGACGTCGTGAACGCAGTTCAGTGCTTCCGTGTTCTATTCCAGAACGCCGACCCATTATTATCCGGCTCCTACGTCCAGGGATTTATTCGGTAAATGTGTTTTCTTTGAAGCTCATACTACTTAATACGCATTTTTTGAACTTATTAACCCAAAATTGTTATAAAAATAGGGATGGAAACATAGCTACTGTTAAGTTTGTGAGAATAGGATTGGAAAGTGTCCCAAATTCTAGTGCACGTACTGAACTATTTAACATATGATACATATTATGCTAAAAGTATACAATTTTCGACTGGATTTTTGCAGTTTACATCCATGCATGCAAGTTGCATGATGAAATCCCTTACATCATATGTGACCCTGCACCACAAAACCAGTCATAAGGGACATTTTGTTTTTAAATTGAGATTTATACATTATCTGAAAGCTGAATAAATAAGCTCTCCGTTGATGTGTGGGATAGGATAGATTTGAAAATCTGGAATCTGAGGGTGCAAAAAAATTACCTTTAAAGTTGTTTAAATGAAGTCCTTAGCAATGCATATCCAATCACAATAATATATTTACAAAATATCTATGATCTTTACTTAATATCCTAATAATTTTTGGCATAAAAAAATCAATAATTTTGACCCATACAATGTATTGGCTATTGCTACAAATATACCCATGCGACTTGTGAATAGTTTTGTGGTCGAGGGTCACATATAAATGTTTGAGATCATTCTGTTTTGACTAGGTAGAAATGAGGTGAGAAATGTGAATTGTGAAAAATTGATTAGTCTTCTTGCTACACAAGAAACAGTTCACAAGATGTAGTTTTTGATGTAGTACTTTGTTATAATTTTAGCATGCTGTCAAACAGTACATACTGAATCACCAGAAAAGTGCATACTTTTAGTGCAATGAAGTTTGCAAATTGGGATAAACCTTGACCTGTTGCACATCACAGTAAATTTTTTCACGTCACAATTCATACTACTAGCCAAATGTATAATTCAGCTAAGCAGCCATTAATCTTCTTATCGCTGTAAAGGGAACACCAAGCATAGATAAGAATACATAGATCCCAGCAGCTGTTGATTGCTACAATACGTGTCCGCCATATTGAAAATGTCAGAATCTGCCCATAATGCATATTGACAGATGCGATGTGCAACAGGCAGCAACAGCTTCTTCCAACAGATTTTCACATTTGGTTTGTCATACATGTCAAGCGATTCTGCATAATGTAGATCATATGAAATTCAAAATTAAAGGGAATATTGGCAAAACAGTCTTGTAAGTGATATTGATCATAGAGCACAGCCTGAATGCTTAAAGCTCCTAATTGAAGAAGTGGGACTAGTGATCAAAAATGGTTGGATAGAAAAAGTCAGAAAAGAATCTAGTTAATCTAGATACAGAATCGACCACAATATGCTTGCTTATTCAAATTATAGTTTAAAGTAGTAATCAATTGGATTGTTATTTTATTCAATATGCATTGTAAATTATAAATCAAGCTTGCATTAAAAGGATATAATATGTAACTAGAGCATTATATAATTTTCCCACACACACACACACACACACATATATATATATATATATGTATATATGTGTGTGTGTATATGTATATATATATGTGTATATATATATATATATATATATATATATATGTATGTATATATGTGTATGTATTTATATATGTGTGTATATATACAGATATATATATATATATATGTACACACACACACATATATATATATATGTATATGCATATAAAACATATAGGATGTTGATGTATTCTGGCCAACAGAATCTCTCTATTAATATCTGTGGCACTGTCTTTTAATGTACATTTGAATGTGATCTAATCTGTCCCTTAATCATTATTAGGGCTTTCGCTCCAGAGAAATGTTTTAATTCAGTAATTTCTATAACTGTTGGCAGAAGTACCCACTTTCTGGCGTGTTTGCACCGCAGGAACTGGGAATGATTTTAGTTATAGGAATGCCTTTTGAGGGGACTAAATTAGCTCCTACTTCAGAGTAAGTGTATGTTGATTGGCTGAACAGATGCCATACAAAACACCGGCACCCGCTATGTTTTAAAAGCTGTGTACAGTTTATAGGTATTGGTTTACATGTAGCTTACATCAGGTCCTACTGGCAGTCCGAATGCAACCAGCAAAATGGCCCTAGGAGAAAATTTAGTTCTCTTGGAACGGGTCTGGTGGGGAGTCCCTATAACTACCCGGGGTGAAAGCCCCTTATTTGTATGAAAAGGATTGAAAGTTAGGTCATACTTTATTTTGATGTCCACTTTAGACATTCTACTAACTACCTGTATAAGTAACATTGCAACTACATGTCAACTAACTCTCCTTAGAATATTAGTAGACTGTTAGTTGACTGTTTGGGTTCAGGTTAGTAGAATAAAACAGAAAGTCTGCTAATACTCCAATGACTGGTAGCTGCAAAGTTACTTATAGTTAGTAGAATATCTCAAGTGGACCATCGAAATAAAGTTCTACCAGTTATGACAATTGGTTGGTGTTTTACTGCTTCTAGTGTTCATATGAGCTGGTGTAACGCTCGGGATGACAGGAGACGTAGGTAACAACAGAAAACAGGTTTAATCCGAAGAGTACAGAAGACACGCAGAACAGTGTGCATGGCACAAACGATTACAGACCATGAACAAGACAAGAGGAGGAACTTAAATACACAGATGACGAGGGTAAAACGGAAACAGGTGATGACAATAACTAATTAGACATAGTGAAGACTAAACTAGACATGATGTGACAGACTGTGACAGTACGCCCCCCTCGCAGCTGGAAACTGCAGTGAATTGTATAGGTATATTTTTGAAATTTTGCAAAAATAAAGGTAAATGTACGTTTTTTTGAACGAGCCAAAGTTGCAGCCATGGGTGTCCACATACTTTTAGCCATGTAGTGCACAGTACTTCCAAAATAAAGTAGTGTAGGTGAATAAATAAACATTCTTCCTTTCAAAATGAGCTAATATTTCTGGCGTTCCTTCTGTTTACAAACATTAGCCAATGTCACCTAATGCCAGCAAGCACATTTGTACATGCATCACAGAAAATGAAGTCCAGAATGTTGTTTTTGCATTATAGAAAGCGCTGCTTCAAGGGTAGCCATTTATCCATGTTTTATATTATAGCCATTTACATTGTTTGGTTGTTGCAATGTGTCACAAACATACTGTAATAATCCATAATTCTCCTCAACAGAATGGCAATTGGGCATGTGAGGGAGCTGGTAATGTCCCAGCCGTTTTCACGGAAGCAGGTGGGCCGCAGGTGATCTATGGCCATCATGTCCCTGTTGTTCTACAGCAATGCACGGATGACTTACCCACCTCCCCTCGACAAATAAATTGCTCTCTCTCCCCTCAAATGGGGAGACGCCACAATCCCTCTCATCCGATGCTGGCAGCGCCTGCACGTATTTATGTTCTTTTACAGCTCGTTCAGTCCCAATCCAATAAAGGAACAAATGGAAGACTTGAGCAAAGCCGGAATAGGAGGATGAGGAGGAGGAGTAATGATCTGGAATGGGGAGGAAGAATGCGAAGGCCTCCAGTTGAGGGACGTTCCGTGCATCTATCTTTCTCGCTCGCTTCCTCCTGTTCTCCGTCATTCTTTGGCCTCCTAAATGGAGGGTTGTTAATGGTTGCCAGGTTGGGGCAGGGTGAGGTGAGCCAGAGACTGGAGATGACAGATGTGCTGGTTAGAGAGGAGGGGAGCCATGTAAAACTCAGCCGAGCAGGAATGAAGAAAAATCGGTGAAGAAAGGTGGATCTGAGACTCACAAGCACAAAAGGCCAGTACAATGTTATATAGGTGTTTTTTTTTTAATCATGTTGAAAGATTAAACTCCTAAATCTACCTTAGAGGTTTGCATAAAAAGCCATTCAGGTCATTATAGTGTGAAATATAAACAATCTCATTAGAATATGACTATTTCAATGCTAGATCATTGGAAAATAATGATAATCTCAGCAACGATAGCATTAAGTGCAAAGTTTATTTTGCACATTCAGTGTTGTTGGCAGTGGCTTGGCTGATTTGAAGAGAGAAAGAAAAACATAGAGCCAAGGTAAAAGTACCATCACTATATATTTACAGCACATAACCCTAACCCTAACCCTAACCCACAACATGCAATATACATAGTCTTGAAATTTTGCAGTCCATCTTCGGCCAAACCACTACTGTGGCACTCCTGTTCGCTTGTTCTGTTTAAAACTGCAACATAACAGAAACCCTTATAAATCCTAATATAACAGATTAAACACTAACACATCACTCCCAAAATTAATCGTGTGCAAAAACACAAAATAACACTTATTTTCAACCTGTAATCTTCTTATGCAGTCTGATGCAAAGCATGCTGGGAACTAGAACTCTGCTGCATTCATTCAATTTAAGAACAGCTTACAATCAGTAATTGAGTTCACTTAACTTCTTTCTTTTAGGTACAATGATTTTTAGTAATATTTGAGTGAAATAAACTCATTTCATTAATGTCACTGTTTGGGTTTACTATCTAAAATGACAGTGAAAAATACAAATATCCATTGTGAGAAAATGCAGTGTTTTTTCATTTGGCTTCTTGGTATTATTGCTAGTAATTTTACGCCTGCGGCAATGTGTCCTCATTCACAGCTAAATAACAGTTTTACATCTCTGCTAGGGGATGTACACTAGACCGTTCGAAGCTCTAAATACTTGAGTGCGATTCAGTCCATTTGCCTGAATCAACTCTCAACGTCTTCAATTTGGGAAAGGCTATTTGGCTCCATGAGTACAGGGGAAGATAATTGAATAGCATTCTTACTTATTTTTCATGTCGCCATGAGGGAGCTGTAAAACACTCTCTGAAGGCTTCTTTCACCCTGGTGCAAAGCATATTCATTAAAGGGAGATGGCAACATATTTGGATTGCAGCAGGTTTCCACTAGCTGGCTCATTGTTTAGACTGACGTGTGCCAAGGTCAGATCAGCCTTCAGGTAGCGTTTTATATAGTATTATCCTTTCTTTGACACCTCAAATTGAGCAGTTTGTTGAGCAGACGTGTGCATTTGGACTTTTGTTTTTCACCAGGCAGAAAAAAAAACAATCATTAAGTGAATAAATATAGCTGCAAGCAACAATTAACAGGGTTCAAGCGCTTTTAAGGCCTTTAAGCAATTGCGTAAAAAGATGTTATTTTTTATTTAGCAGGCCTGTAACCACCTAGATCGTAGATGGAAAAGACCATTTACAGCCAAAACAGGCCATTTACTAAGGAAATATGCTTTATAGCTTTTTAACAGTTATCGAGGAAACCTAGGACTAGTTTTTCAAATAATCTTCAATATTTAGCGAATGTTTCGATTGGCAGTGGGGGTCCTAGAGACAAAGTTGCTCAGAATGAAAGTTGTTCTACCATATGGTATAATGTCACATGATTTACAATCTTTTACACATGGAAAAAAGAACGTTTTTTTTTTATTTTTTTAAAACTGGCCATGTCCATTCCAAACATTTTGCTGTCCTGTCAAGGACGTGAATCAAAATTTCGAACTTTTTTTGATAATTATTGAGACTCCAGAGAATCTTTCTGCATTGGTTTGGTTCTGATTGGGCAAAAAACCTAAGACTACTTTTTCAAAAGACAAAAAATACCTGAAAATTTGATGATCGAAGGGTGAAGATCCGAGACTTCCAAGAATTCTTTTGATTTAACGACACTTTAGCCTGTGACAAACAGTTTAGGAGTTATGCGCCAATACATACTTTTGATCACCGTAGTGCCACCATCAGGCCGATTGGGGCAAGATTTGGTGATGTTGTAAACAGGGTGGGTACTACCATCCCTCAAAGTTTCAAGCCTCAACGACTTACTGTTTGGTCTGCCTGGTCACATTTAGGGGAGAATGCTAATCCTTGGACATTCTAACAATTACAATAAGGGTTCAGTACTACGTGCTTGAACCCTTAAAAATAATAATAATAAAATGTACCAATCCCAAACTTTTGGACAGTAGTGTATTCGTTAATGTTGTTCTGACTATTTTTCAAGAGGTCACGGCAATGAGGATTGACCACTGCCATCTTCTTCTCTCTTCATTCATTCTTCATGGAAAGTGACATTTCTCAGCTGACAGATGTTCTGCTGCCTTCAGTCCTTTCCTTTCTGACATTCTCACTTCCTTTGGTGTGGGTGCAGTAATTTTCGTAAGGCTCTTCGTTTAGCCGTGATCTTTCAGAGAGAGCAAAAGCTGGCCGATGGCTTCCTGGAACAAGTTTATCTCCGGCTTTCCCTCAGGCCGATCAAAGGAGTCGTTTCAAGTTTGTCACAACATTTCCAGACCAACACAACAACGTCCAGAGTAGAAGTACCAAATGATTTTACACTAGCAGGGTTATATACGGCCTCCATAAAATATCTCTGTCAATCAGAAAACTCCTTGACTGTCTTTCATTGTCAAAAGGAAAAGACTGACTTGCTTCGCAACAGGCTGGTTTATATATTCCCCACACAGTGCTCATTGCTGCTTTAGTTGATTGACATGACAGCATATTACTTCAGTTGAAGCACTGTCATCATTGAGTCCTCTAGTCTTATTACAGCAGAGGATGAGTTACGTGTCGGCGGTAATAAGAATTGGCTTCATGACATTTCATTACAAAGCCTATAACGTGAATTTCACACGGCATTTCTGCTCTTGTGGAAAGGCAGGTGTCACCTTCTGACTTATAGTTTCAGTCCCTTCAGCATTGTGAATGAGATTCTTTGTGGTTTAATGCCGTAGACCACTGACCGCCGACATTTATTACATGCTACCCAGTGGTTTTAGGCAAAGTGCTTTCGCTTTCCCACCTCCCGCAGTTCCCATCATTCATATCGCAGCTCTTGCTTTTTAAACAGGCCTTTCATACGTGACCTTGACTTACATCCATCAAGTTGACGTTTCGAGTGCGCGACTGGACCTCACAAAAGGGAAATGCTTTTTGGCTCTTGCCTGGGTGTGAATCACCAGCAAGCTTTTTTAATTACCTCAATCTCATTTACACCCACAAGCACTATAAAAAAAAAAGGTATGGCGGCAGCAAATGCATGCAAGCTGTAATTATCTATAAAAGCTTTTCACGATTGATAGGAGAGAAATGGAGGCTTTTTTCCCTCTCGTATTCTCTCGATAGGCCACTCTGAATTGACTGAGGTTAGACTATGACATTTTGCGAGAAAAGATGACATGGTCCTGTGCCAAACGCAGGAAAAAAGAGATGGTTTAATGATAATCTGCTGCTTAAATGAGGTCGTTATGTGGCCAGCGGAGGTTAGGTAAATAGAGCCCCTAATGAGGTTCCATTTTAATAGTGCCCATTGCATGGCATTCTGGGTCATGTTATGATACAACGTAGAGGATGAGCAGACGCATGGGTCACTGCATGAGTTTCCAAACAAGTAACATCAAAACTACAGCTTCATTATTAACCAAATGCGCGCTAGTCGCTACATATGAATCTGCGCCGGCGAGCGAATGTTCAGTGAGTCCGCTGTGAGCACATCTGCTGATGTCAGCAGGTGGCTGAGCTCAAACCGAGCGCTTAAACCGCTTGGTGCCGTTTGCTCAGGAAATGACAGTCTTCTGAGGACTCTCGTGTGGATTAGGAGTGTTCATCTGGAAATCAGACCCATGGTACAGACATTTGCTTCATGATGAACTCCTTGCCTTGTACATGATAGAATTCATGCCGCAATATGTACGTCACATACTTTGTACCACGTCATTAGAATTATTCTTTTGTCATTATTATAACATATTCAAATTTTGCTGTTCACAGTTCTAAGCATTTGTACAGTTGTATATACAGTACATGAGTCTTACTTCAAGTCTTAAGGCCCGTTCATACCAAGAACGATAACTATATTAGCATCCACATCAGCGGACGATATTCTGTTTATTGTAAGCGCCTGCTCCTTTAAATGCTCAAGCTCATTAAAGTAGGCTGGAATCTGATTGGCTGTCAATGTTTTTATCACTCATCAAAAAAATTAAAGTGATTCCAACTATATTGTTTCTCTGTGATGTTATTGCTTTAGTTGTGGTGTGGACTCTGGATTTTAGAAATATAACTATATTTAGTGCGATATTTTAGAATCCATTAACATCTAATATTAATGTATCTAATGAAATTGTACCTAGATTATTCTTTACAATTTTAAAAATGTATTTTTTTTTTCTTGCATGTCAATGCAAAAGACCAAAATGACACCAAACATGCAAGTGAATGGCTTGTGCAGGAAATTATATGGATGCGCACATCTAATAATAATAATTATAATAATAACATAAAATAAATAAATAATAATTACATGCAATTAACCCTAAACAAAACCCTCATCCTAACCTTAACCCTATAAGTAAGTACCTGTAGTTAATTAATATTACTCAGTACTTAAATGCATAATTAGACTGTAATACTGATACCTTAAAATAAAGTGCAACCAAATATTGTGATGAATAGTAACTAAGTAGACTGTTGACTGTTGTGTCTCTGCCCCCTCTTATTTAATAAATATAATCTGGGACAGGTGCAGCTAAAATGCACTAACAAACATTACGATGGTGAGATTTACTTCAGTGATTGAAATTTGCATGCGGTTTGGAGTCTCAGTAAGGAGCAAATGTAAACAAGCTTTTAATCATTGTTTTTTGTGACTGCCTGCTTCTATTATCACTGCTTTGCTTGATGCACATGGAGTGCTCAAATCTAGTTCTGATTACATTTAATGTTAAGCTTTTTGAAGCAAAAAGCCCGATTTTAGCAATAGAATACAGGTTTAATGAACACATTGGCAGACATTGAGTTGATCTTTGTAATCTCGGCCTTCCATCCCCGTATGCTCTCATTGGAGGGAAGATTGGATCCATTCTGTATTTATCACTGGGAATTTGCAGAACATGAGGAATTTGCATAAAGGCTCATCTCTAATAACCTGGTACTTTATGTGGTTTTTAGCTCATATCAGGGAGACATAAAGTGCCATAAAGTCCATGTAAAATGGCATCTGACTGATGTTTAGGGCTGGACTTTTATTTTGATTTTATTCATTAGGAATGAATTATTCCACCATCTATCCACCCTCCATCTATCCACCATCCATCAATCCATCCATCCATCCATCCATCCATCAACCCATCCATCTATCCATCCATCCATCCATCAACCCATCCATCTATCCACCATCCATCAATCCATCCATCCATCTATCCACCATCCATCAATCCATCCATCCATCCATCCATCCACCCACCCACCCACCCACCCATCCATCCATCCATCCATCAACCCATCCATCTATCCACCATCCATCAATCCATCCATCCATCTATCCACCATCCATCAATCCACCCATCCATCCATCCATCCACCCACCCACCCACCCATCCATCCATTCATCCATCCAACCATCCACCCATCCATCCAACCATCCATCCATCCATCCATCCATTCATCAATCCACGCATCCATCCATCCATCCATCCATCCACCCACCCACCCACCATCTATCCACTTATCCACCCACCCACCATCTATCCACCCATCCATCCATCCATACCCCCATCCACCCATCCATCCATCCATTCACCCACCACCTATCCATCCGTCCACCTAACCACCCAAATGTCCATCCGCCCACTCATCAACTCACCCATCCATCCATCCATGCTTCCATCCATCTATCCGTCCGGCCGTCCGTTCGTTTCGTAATTTGTATATAGTACTACTTTGCATGCATCCATCCATCCATCCATCCAACAAACAAACATGGTGTACAATTGTATTATTGTACTGTACTAAAGTGTAACTAAGACCTCCTGATCATGGTTGTGCTTGAATTAACTGTACATCACAAATGATTCCTTGCTCGCAAAAACCTCATTGAACAAGCACACTGCAATTGGTGCTAGTGCACCAACTACTTTATCCCCTTGAAGTGCTGCTGTTTGTGAATTCTGCCACGGTACATCCGGCTTCTCCTGAGTTAATCCTGTTTAAGGAGCCACTACAGGAGGCAGGTCTCGATGCTCTCCAAAAACGCCTTCAACTGCAAAATCTGCTCCCACTCCACATTAAATATGGAATCAGGATGAATTATACAAAGCAGTTGCTCATCTGACATGCCATTATAGGTAGAAGAATCTTGGAGTACACCTGTTTCCAATTTGAGAGGCCCATGATGCCTCAATTTGGCAATGTCTGAGGCTTCATGTGGGATTATACCCACATACATTATTGATAAATGATCTCCTCTATTTCTGTAAATTCTTCCTTTTACTCAAGCCACTGGATTGAATGAAATTTGTGCCATACACATTTTTCACTCATTAATCAGCTTCAAAGAAAGTTTTTAACAAACCTCATAGATGCAACCACAATTTAAATATTCCTTCTGTAATTTCATTTCAGTAATTACTGTTTTCGAGTTTTCAGTTTCGTAGTTTGTATACTTTGCATATCCGGTCAGTACTTTAAACTTTGCTCACCGTTACATTATTTATTACATCTAGAGCAACATTGGCATGTCAGCATTTCACCTGAGGCATCATTTGCATAAACACTGGCCTTTTTAAATGCTAGTCTGAAATTAAAGCATCATATGAACTCATTTACGAGAGACGGATGTCCATAAAGTTTATTAGTCACTAGAAAGGTTTATGATGGAGGCATTTCACGTCTAAACACTCTCTCCTTGGCCTCTCTGATTTCAGCATTAGGCTGCATCCACATTTGCACACTTCTACTGCATACTGAGAGTGATATGTAAAGTATGCACGTCTATTGATGTTTCTATTTATCGATCTGTCTGTCTGCCTTGCTTACTATTGCTATTATATTAATGAATATTATTGAATTTTTATATAAGAACTTTTATTGTATTTAAATATTTTATGATGATGATGAAGTTGATGCTACTACTACTTCTACTACTATATTATTATTATTATTATTATTACTTTTGTTGTTGTTTTGTCTTAAAATATTATTATAAAAATAACATTACTTTAATATTTGAATTATTTTAATATTTTATTTTATAATTATTATTAATACATTGTTATTATTATTTGTTTGTTTGTTTTGCAATATAACTATTAATATTATTAAGTAGTATTGGTTTGATGCATCAGTTCATTTTGGAAAAGTATTTTGTATTTTTATATAAGAACTTATTTTGCATTTTTTAATATTACATAACGATAATAACAAATAAAATATGTATTATTATTATTATTATCATTGTTGTGTTTTACTCTTTTGTTTTAATAATATTATTTAAATTATTAATAAACTTATTAAAATATTTGTATTTGTTTGTTTTGTAATATGACCATTAATATTATTAAGTTATATAAGGTAGATTTTGGAAACTTCTTTTGTATTTTTATATTATTTTATATTTTATATTTTAAAACAACAACTACTACTACTACTACAATAGTTGTTGTTGTTTATTTTATTTTAATATTTATTACAAAAAATATGTTTAAAATATTATTTAAAAATGCTAAACAAGGTTTTAGTTTCTAAAATAAACCTGCACCACTCACTGCAGGTCAACGCTGTAAGGCACTACAATTTAAAATGTTTATTGTTGCATAATTCTTTCTGGTTTTATGTAGTACGGATAGCACACAGATAGTCAGAAGTGCATCTCACGAAGGCCTTTTTGAAGTCAATCAACCATACTTACAGAGGACTGCAGCTTCCTCAGGAAAAGAAATCCCTGAACAGCTCTCTCCACACACTGGTTGGAGGTTTTCTCTTTGATCTTGTACAGAGCCTTGTGGCAAAGAGAACTTCAAATTGTCTTTTCTCTGTCCTACTGGGCCTGTTCATCAACTTGTCCATCCAGCAGCGAGGTACAGGAACCACGAAAGAGATGGAGAGATTCTGGACGAGGGAAGTGCCAGAGAATGATTTGTAAACATTTCACTCTGCAGGCTTTAAGTGTAGTTTACACAGAATGTGTGTGGATTGAAATGTGTTTACCACTGTGAAGATCTGATTTCTCGACTCCTCTCCTGAACTGAGATGGTGCAGACCAACTTGAGGCAGATGGAGATGTAGGAAGCAAAAAAATTCCAAACTGGTTTTGTGTGGAACAAAATATGACTTTTTGAGGTGCTGCACCACAAATGAGATAGATGTGTGTGTATATATATACAGTGGGTATGGAAAGTATTCAGAACCCCTTAAATTTTTCACTCTTTGTTATATTGCAGCCATTTGCTAAAATCATTTAAGTTAATTTTTTTCCCTCATTAATGTACACACAGCACCCCATATTGACTGAAAAACACAGAATTGTTGACATTTTTGCAGATTTATTAAAGAAAAACTAAAATATCACATGGTCCTAAGTAGTCAGACCCTTTGCTCAGTATTTAGTAGAAGCACCTTTTGATCTAATATGGCCATGAGTCTTTTAGGAAAGATGCAACAAGTTTTTCATACCTGGATTTGGGGATCCTCTGCCATTCCTCCTTGCAGATCCTCTCCAGTTCTGTCAGGTTGGATGGTAAACGTTGGTGGACAGCCATTTTTAGGTCTCTCCAGAGATGCTCAATTGGGTTTAAGTTAGGGCTCTGGCTGGGCCATTCAAGAACAGTCACGGAGTTGTTGTGAAGCCACTCCTTCGTTATTTTAGCTGTGTGCTTAGGGTCATTGTCTTGTTGGAAGGTAAACCTTCGGCTCAGTCTGAGGTCCTGAGCACTCTGGAGAAGGTTTTCGTCTGGGGTATCCCTGTACTTGGCTGCATTCATCTTTCCCTCGATTGCAACCAGTCGTCCTGTCCCTGCAGCTGAAAAACACACCCACAGCATGATGCTGCCACCACCATGCTTTACTGTTGGGACTGTATTGGACAGGTAATGAGCAGTGCCTGGTTTTCTTCACATCTTTTCTATCTTGATCTCATCAGACCAGAGAATCTTATTTCTCACCATCTTGGAGTCCTTCAGGTGTTTTTTTTTTTTTAGCAAACTCCATACGGTCTTTCATGTCTTGCACTGAGGAGAGGCTTCCGTCGGGCCACTCTGCCATAAAGTCCCGACTGGTGGAGGGCTGCAGTGATGGTTGACTTTCTACAACTTTCTCCCATCTCCCGACTGCATCTCTGGAGCTCAGCCACAGTGATCTTTGGGTTCTTCTTTACCTCTCTCACCAAGGCTCTTCTCCCCCGATAGCTCAGTTTGGCAGGACGGTCAGCTCTAGGAAGGGTTCTGGTCATCCCAAACATCTTCCATTAAGGTTTATGGAGGCCACTGAGCACTTAGGAACCTTAAGTGCAGCAGAATTTATTTTTGTAACCTTGGCCAGATCTGTGCCTTGCCACAATTCTGTCATTGAGCTCTTCAGGCAGTTCATTTGACCTCATGATTCTCATTTGCTCTGACATGCACTGTGAGCTGTAAGGTCTTATACAGACAGGTGTGTGGCTTTCCTAATCAAGTCCCATCAGTATAATCAAACACAGCTGGACTCAAATGAAGGTGTAGAACCATCTCAAGGATGATCAGAAGAAATGGACAGTACCTGAGTTAAATATATGAGTGTCACAGCAAAGGGTCTGAATACTTAACTTGTGATATTTCAGTTTTTCTTTTTTAATAAATCTGCAAAAAGTCAACAATTCTGTGTTTTCTGTCAATATGGGGTGCTGTGTGTACATTAATGAGGAAAAAAATTAACTTATATATATATATATATAATGGATGGATGGATGGATGGATGGATAGATAGAATGATAGTTCACTCTCACTCATTGGAAGGGGCCTCCATTAGTAAGTCAGCATGTGTCTGACCCATGAGGCACTTAACAGCTTTTACAGTTGACAGTTGCAATGCTGGCTGTAAGAAAGAAAGAAAAAGAGGCAGGTGTGTTTTATTGTTTGTTTTTGGACCAGATGCATAATGTGTGGTTTGCTTTCATATGCGCCCTACTGCTGAATCCTCATGGGCATCCCACACCCCCACCCATCTAGATGACCTTTAGCCAATGGCGAGCGTCTGTCTTCCTCCACAGGGGTGCCAGGGCTTCACTCACTGGTGATAATGACTGTTATCATGGCCAGAGAGCCAGCAAGAGGGACAGAGAAGAGTAGTGAGCCAGAGAGAAGAGCTTTGGGTGACTGCAAGAGAAAACCACTGCTCAAATGTGTTCACTAACTCTGTTCAGTAGGGAATAAAAAAGGCTCCACACGATTAAGACCAAACCTAAACAAAACCTTTAAAATCAGGTTTCACTTGAAATATACAGTATATTAATAGTATAAAAATGAATAACTCTAGTACTAAAAACACTAATATTTAAAAAGTTAAGGTAAAATAAAGGGTGAATAAGTTTTGTTTAGTTCATACAGCTAATGCACCAATCTTATTTATTTGTTTGTTTTATTATATTATTAAATGTTATTTATTATTAAATATTATTATACTATTTTCTTTTTAATTTATTTTTTAATTAAATTTTATACTATACTATATTATATGAATTATTTTTTTATTTTATTTATATATTATTTTATTTTATTTTATTGACTAATTCATATGTCATATTCAAATACTGTTACTAATATAATGCAAATCACTATCACAACAATTCAACCTATTTATTTATTTAGATTTTACATTTACATTTAATTTTTACTATTGGATGTGTCTACATTACTGTTAAAACAAAAGATAATGTAAGACTTTTTTCATGAAAAAATTAAGCATGCATTAAACTGATCAAATGTGGCAATGAAGACTTTTCCATGTTTTTAAAGTACAAAAAATAAAATAAACATGTCTAATAAATACTGTTTTTCTGTATTTTTGATCAAATAAATGCCACCTTAGTGTAAGAGACTTCTTTCAAAAGTCTTACCATCTTTTTAAAGCTAGTGCACTTTCTGAATTGTCTACTGTGCAGTTGATTTTTACCTTAATGAGACAGTAAAATCAATTTCTGTTTCTATTCTTTTCTAAAGAATGGATGCCCCTCCCTTTCACCTCTTTATATAAGAATATTTCTTACAATATTCTGATTCCGGCCAATCAAAATTGGACACCAAAAGAGCAATTCAATATGTTTGCTCTCGCGTAAACGGAAGCTTGTTGTGACTTGTTATAAGATGACAGCCAGTTTTACAACGGACTCGTCCAAGCATCGTGAACTCTTCAACGCTCTTTAGTTTCCTTGCTTAAGTGCTCCATTTTCCCCTCACTAACTAAGCCAAAGAGGAGAAATAAATCTCCTCTGATACATCAAACACTTCCAGCAAAGCCTCTCCTCCTTCATCAACATCCGCCATCTAATTAAACCTTCCCTCAATCCGTATAGTCTCCTCCCCTGATTCAGGTGGTGTAACCTCATGGCGTGACTCCTCCGTTCGGTCGCTTCCTATGTGTACTATTTTTGTCTGCTCTTCCCTCTCTTGCCGGCGAGCGAGCCATTTTTCATTCTCCGCTGCCACAAAGGTGAAACTCAATAAATGTCAGACTCCCCATGGGCCCGCTTTTTTGGAGCGATCATACATTTAGAGCTTGCAATTATGTCAAAGCACCAAAATTAATGAAATGCCATTCCACGTGAGACCTCTCTTCATTTACATAATATTAATTTCACTCAGGGATTTTTTTTTTTTCTCTTTTGAGGACACTTCCATATTGCCGCGGTCACATTTCACGGCGCATTACAGTATTCCAGACCCCCGTTAAACTTCCAGCGTGGAGGCAGGTTGTTTATTTCCACGTGCTCATTTTTCATGCGATGCTTTTCACAAGTGTATTACTGAAGCGCTGCACTCAGGTGCACTTGCATTTCACTCAGCGTTTTAAGGCTAAAGCGGACCGTCTGGTAAATCCCAGGAGACGCTCTATGTGGTCGTTTCTTCTGAAATGGCCGGTTCCTATGGATATGAAGGTTTAAAAGGTCAAAGCTTTTATACCCCACAATCCCATCAGAGCAATGGCCTCAGAGCAGCATGACCCATGGAGAACGGAGCTGTCGTGTGCTCAGCTGTGTCTCCAGGGACATCAGATGCTGAGAGAGGTATAAAGTAACCTGGTTTAACCACATTAATTAAATCTTGACCTGTTGGGAGCCTATGGGATTCTTGCTGCCTTCATGCGTTTCATTTCCCACTTCTGAAGTCGTTATTACGAGTTTGTCAAGAAAGCCTAAATGTATTCAAGATAAGGATCCTGACTAAAATGTTTTTTAAGTTTTTTTTTGCCTTTAGTATGAATATGTTAGCTTTAAGGTTATGAATAAGAGGGTGTGTTCCAAAACAATAGCAAAATTTGGATTTAGGAGATGTAAGTATTCAAAACGTAGTCTCAAAGGCTAAAATGGATTTTCACGGGTGCTTCAGCTTTTCATCCGATCTTCTGTCCAATAAAATGCTCTCTAGAATCTAAAGCGTCCCACCCCTACATTATAATACAAGAAGAAATGTTGTTCCAACACGGAAAGTTTTTCAAGTTCATCAACGTTAATCTACTAACTACCCTAACTCCTGCTTTGTCAGACAAAATGGCAGATTCTGGGTTATGATTGGTCAGATCGCCTGTCAATCAAACTGTTTACGAAGGGTATATGTGAAATAATTGCTTTAACAAGCAAATACCATTGATTAACAACATCGTAGATCACAGTAGATCTGTCTTTAAAGGTTTAGAAGTTATTATTAAAATGATTTTTTTCTTGAGCTGATGTTGATGATACTTACTGAATTAACTCATGTATAGAACTTTTAGTGCTAATAATTTGTCCTTTCCTATTTTTTATTTTTTAATAGAAGAAAGAAAGTCACAGGATTGCAATGACAGGTGAGTAAATTGACAATATCACACATGTTTTTTTCCCAATGTCTCCTTCCTATAATCTTTTTCCGGACTGCCATGAGATTGTGGTTGTTGTGTCAGAACAGTCACAGAAGGCAGTTTACTCTTGGTACCGCGTCCACGTATAATGAGAGTATCTGTGGAGTAAATGCAGGCAGATGACAGTTGGTCCTCAGTGCTGGGGTTTCCCTGGTGTAAACAGGCTCCGTGTGATTCCAGGGGCCCGTAGACAGCCGCTTCATTACCATCTGTGTCCTGAGAGAACCTCCTTCATAATTAATGTTTCCGTGATGGATTACACGCGCTGGCTCCGAACACTGCTGACTCTTACTCATTTTTGTATTGTTTTTTTTTTCAGCAATACAATTTAATTGGCATGTTTGCTTTCCACCTCCGACTGACGATGAAGTGGTTTTGCGGGAGCATTTGATGATTAAAACGTCCCGTGATGTACAGCTGCTGAGGACCAGGGTGTGTTAGAAGAAATCAGTTTAATGCTTTGACTCACCCTAATGTTCTTTAAACAATGCTGGATGGGGGAGGCCCTAAGCATCCTGAAAAATGACGCTCTTTATTGTGGACCTCATAGGTGGTTTCATCCAGCTTTTTTTCATTAATCAACATCATCATTACTGATGCAGAGAGCCGAGTCAGCAAAAAGTCAAGCCTTTAAGTTCAGACTACACTGTTCACCGGCCATTTGTTCACGTCAACGAAAAGTAAAACAAAGTGTTCTGATACACAAATAGTATATGGATTATTTATGAAAGAAATTTGATCTTGAAATTGCCATGTTTACTCTAACTGATGGCCTCATGTGGCTTATTGCTTTAATGAAACAGCCGAAAATGTAGTAAATAAACTATCGCTTTTATAAATGGATGTGAAGATCTTACGGTCTTTATCAAAGACAAACAGGCTCTTGTTTTATTTTGATGACTGAGATCATTTGCATATTTTGTCAGTTGATTGAATTAATTAAGAGTAACAATCTAAAGCATCTGCAGAGCAAATCTTCATACTGTGTATTTGATCATTAAATTGTACTTTTTCTTGTTTTTATGCACAGCTTTAAAAAAAAAAAAAGCATTGTTTGTAAACGTTTTAAACCCATATACACTTCCATTAACATTTTTGCACTGAAAAATAAACAATAAACTGGGGATTATATCATTTGGTAATTGAAGTTTGATGTTGACATGAAAGGGAAGTTGCTATTGTCTTTCCCTGTTGTGATGTAAATCCAAGTGAAACAGCTTCTTGAACATGAGCAAATGTAGGGCGGGTCTTGATTTTGTCCACCGGGAATCTATTGGATGGTTGTATGGTAGTGGTTTGCTATTGGTCGATCTCATGTGAGTGATGGGTTGCCCTGTCCTTGCCCCAGTAGACGTGCCCTCGCATAAGAGTAGGAATATTGCTGAAGTGATTTTGATTAAAGATTACAAGGGCACATGAATTCAAATATAACAATAATAAATGCTGCAATTTTCCATGAAAAAAGCTGTTTAGATGATCAGATTTAGGAAATTGATGAAAATGCTTAAGCATAAAGACAGTTCTGCACAGATAAAACACTACTTGCACTGGTTAAATGATTCATTTTGTTTTGTTTTTCACTTTTTGTTTTCACTGTTCATATTGCAGTCACTTTTTAATGTGGAAAAAAATGCGTTTTGCATCTTTTAAATGGTTCAGAAACAGTTTAATTTCCATTGGTTCATTGGTGCAGTCAGTAATGCGGCAGGTTTCTTTGCACTCAGATTGCACTGTTTGCATTGATTATTTAGCTTTTCTCCATCTCTCTTTCTCTCTTTCACTTACACCTCTCTCTGATCATCTCATCCATCAGTGAGACAGAAATCCACTCAGTGTTGAGGTATTCTCAGCTTTACATATTTCACACCGGTTGTATCCTGATCTCTCATAAACGAGGTCTTTCATGTGTAAGGGGAATTTGCTTCTGTCAAAAGAGTCGGGGAAAAAAAAAGAAAGAAAGAAAATACAGCTTGGCTTATCCATTCTCATTTTTCTCTAGCATTGTTCCCACTCATCTATAAAACACATTTTCTTGAATTCTCCTGCTGTTTGAGCTATGACATGTGCCAGCTTCGGAAAAAGAATACTTTGGATTCTCCCACTATGATCCATCTTTCCAAACCCAGTGTGGAAAAATAATCCAAAATTCTTAACGTTGTAAGCGCTCTAAATAGACAGGACACTCTCATGATTTAAAGTCGACATAAAAAAAAAAAAAATGAATTTACTATAATGCACAACACTCGTTTTATTGTATATGATTACAGTCTTTGTACTCTTTCATCAAAATATAATTCACAGTAAATTGCTTCCCCTCTGAAACGACTTTCTTTTTCAGGTGACATCATCAAGCCCTATTTTGGTATGTAACAGCAACTTTCCAAGTATTATCCGTCAGAAGAGATTACTAATTATTTGGATCAGTATTCTAAATTGAAAAGCATGATAACTCCCTAATATTGACTGAAGGTATTGTAAGCTTTGGAGGGTTTTGTACGACGCTGTCTCTTGACCAATTCGTACGTATTTTACCAGGTGGCCTCACTCGTATGAATTCATACGATTTGTCTAAACCCAGTGATGAGTAGGTTTAGGGGTAGGTCATTCATACGAAATCGTATAAATTTGGTAACTCGTAAAATACTTACAATTTAGCAAAAAAAAAAATGTATGAAGTGACCGTTCCGTTCGCCTGCAGTTTGATTGACAGGTGATCTAACCAATCATAACCCCAAATCCGCCATTTTATCTGACAAAACAGTCAGGAGAGTTAATCGATTAATTATTTGACGCTTGAAGGAGCTACAGCGATCTGTCACGACATTAAAGAGCCACTATATGGAATTTATTGTTTAAACCTCTTAAAAAAAATACGATATATTAAATATGATTTGCTCCGTGATGTATTTGAACATGATGTGTGATGTGACATAGCAACAGTAACTAAAGGGGGCGGGTCTTTGCGAAGGGTCAGAGTTACGAGTGAGGTCGTGGCATATGTGTCATAAACAAAGATGTTACGTAATCAGTTTGTCATCGTTCGACTCTCAAGCCCCAGTGTCATTTCCTTGAAAAAGAGGGAATATTGGTATGGATTTTGAAGGGTTTTGCTTTCTGCTAAAGACAGATCTGGGTTGTAATGTTCTTGCATCATTTCAACTTGTCAGCTTGCCTTGAGTCTGTGAAAACAGTCAAGAAAAATATGTTGAGAGGTAGCTAATTTCTCACCTATTCCCAGAATGTAATGGCACACGGGAAGGAGCGTTTAAAAAAGACGTGAGCAGGAGATAATTGACAGCTTGTGAGTAATGTTCAGCTGTCTGCTTTGGCAAATGCGTTAGGAAGTGCTTCATCCTGAAGATGCGGCGTACTAATTGGACATACACGATGGCAAGGAAGGTTTTCATTTAAAACGAATTAGCACATGTGATAGTCTCAAATTAAGCAGAGCTTCTGTCCTGGCATCACATTTTTCACCTGCAGCAGATTCAGCCTGTTAGCCTAAAGGCATATACTATATACTCACTGTCTGCTGGGGTTTTTTTTCCTTCCCATGATCATTACTTTCTTCTAAACGCATTTTGCTCTGTTTTAATTAGCGTAGACGTTACGATGCATCGCCTCAATCCAAAAAAGCATTTAATAATTCGGAGTTGCTTAGTTTGTGAATTTAAATGGGAACGCATACAAGAAACTACATGTCTTTGATTCGGCATTAGGCTGTTTCTACCAACTTCCAGGTTTTCTGCGTTACCAAGGCAACCGGAGCTTATAGCTACACTTTTGCTGCTCTCAGTAAAGACCGCTGGGATTCGTTCAATTACTCATGCTGCTTTTTAAGCAATGCCCCCCCCCCCCCCCCCCCCAAAAAGGACACTTTTTTACTTCTGTCATGCCACTTAATGCAAAGATATAAACGTATCAGACTAGTTTTCTTTTTGTGATGTGTGTTATGAATGTAAATAATGGCTTGGGTTTGCAGGTACATTGGCTGATAGATGTTCATGTCATGGGAGACGCTCTTTACTTTGTTTGTCTTCTGAGTCGAATCAAACACTCAAACATCTGTCACACAACTGTCAGGCAGAGTGCTTTGAATTTAGAGATGTATGTTTTTATTTCGATGTTATATAAAGTTAGATTTCCATAAGAAAAATGCATCATAGTAACTATAGCTTCTGCCAAAACACTTTAGTCAGAACAGTTATTGTTGCTACTATAAAACTCCAACAGTGTAGACCCTTTTCTGAATCAGTTTGGTTAAATGCATATTTGTTTTTTGTTTTTTTTGTCATGAATTTAATATTGTGAACTACGTGTTTTTACTATTAATTTAACCTCTGTACCACCTGTGGTATAAACACTATTCAAAAGAATGCTAAAGGATTAAAACAGTTTTAAATACATTACCATTCTTTTCTTTTTTTTGTGAAACATTAATAGTGTTATTTTGCAAGGATGCATTAAATGATTCCGAAAAGACTGAGATAATGTCACAAAATGTTTCTAAGTGATCACAATACAGCAGTGCTTCAAGTGCTTGATTGCTTTTCATTGGTAAGTCATGTTAGCAACATGCTAAATCTCTTTAGAAACATGTTAGCGGTGTGTTAAGTCATTTTAGAAACATGTTAGCGGTGTGTTAAGTCATTTTAGAAACATGCAAGCAACGCTGTAAATCATGTTAGAAACGTGATGAAACTTCTAGCAGTGTGTTAAATTATGCTAAAAACATGCTAGCAACATGCTATATTTTGTTAGCAACATGTTAGCACCTTGTCAAAATATGTTAGCAACGTGCTAAAACAAGCAGACTTCAAATTTCAGGATTAAAACTACTTTCAACTTTCTGGTCAGGATTCAAGTTTAACTGTTTTTTTACCACATCAAAACATTAATGACCCTAAATGTTTCATTTAAAGCATTTTCTAAAAGATCTCTGAGCTAATATAGCCAGAAAACAAAAATAACAATCCGCTATGGTGCTGCGAATTGAAGGCAGAACCAGTATTGTCTGTTTTATAAATTTGAAATGCCATATCTTCATGGTTATATATTTATATTATATTTTCCGAAATAGTAAAGCAAGCGGCCATTTAGAATATAATTTCATCCCCAAAGATTTACAGTCAGTTATCTAAACATTAAAATTACTTAATTCATTGACAAGAGGTGTTATGAAGAATATGCATCTGATTTTATTTTGACCCATATATGCAAACGTACCCATGTGTTCTGAGGTTAATTTCATATTTTCATGGCAGTAAAATTAGTAATAGTAGTGGTATTTTTTTTATTGAATATGTGTTTACCGTGGTAAATATTTGCAAGAGTTTTCTGGCACAGAATTAAAATAATTCTAGGAAAGCAAACTCTCAATGCACTGCAATTTGGACGAATACCAGCATGAATTAAGTTTTGAGATTCTTGTATTAAATTCTCAGCTCGCTCATGACTAATTAATCAAAATGAACTTCTCCAAATATTCTCTATGTCTAATGGGTTTCGGTTACGGGTGAATCAGCTGGAGAGGCAGAACTCTGCGTTATCGTCAGGCTGATCATATTACATTCTCTCAGCCCCACAGTGCTCAGTTTAATTGCCCCAGACTAAATCAAATAGGCTCGGTCTCCGGAGGGGAAGGTAATTGCGTGAGTCTGAGGTGTAAATCAAGTGCAGGTAGGCCAGATGAGGGTGCTGCGGCCCGACCCGAGCCGTTGAGAGGGGATGGACCTGTCACTGTCATCAAACAGGTGTGACAGCTTGGCCTTCAAACTTCCTTCTCTTTGTCCTAGCAGAAGAAAACACATCTTACCTGTCACATCGTGTGTGTTTGGTGCAGATATTCCCTGCATTATGGGGACAAAATATTCCCATAAGGATGGCAATACCAGAAGTCTTTGACCTCTTTGACATTTTTGGTGCCATTGAGTAAAACAGCTTATAAATCATATTTAAGGGATAGTTCACTCAAAAATTAAAATTAGTGTATATGACGTGTATATGATCTTCTCTCAAATGAACACGTGTATTAAAAAAAATATCCTGGCTCTTCCAAGCTTGTAGTGAATGACGCTCATGATTTTGAAACCGATGTTTGCCGGAAGTTGGTTATTATAGTTTTTAAAGTTGTATTTATTTTTCGTACATAAACCCATTGCTTTTGCTTCAGAAGGCCTTTATTAATCCTCTGGAGCCCTTTGGATATCTTTTATGATGGATGGATGCACTTTTTTGGGCTTCAAAATCGTTCAGCGCCATTCACAAGCTTGGAAGAGCCAGGATTTTTTTTTTAATATAACTCTGATTGTGTTCGTCTGAAAGAAGAAAGTTCGATACACCTAGGATGACTTGAGGGTGAGCAAATGGTGGGATAATGTCATGGGAGAGAGTCAGTTTGACTCACTTCTCTTGAGAGAGATGGTGCAATTCACTTATCTTCACACCTCTTGAAGATGAAGATGAAGAGATTATGAAAAATATCATGAATTTATAGGGCATGAATAAGCACTGCTGCTGCAATGAAAGTTTGAGAAATCAGCTGAAAGAAAATATCTATAAGCATAGATAGCATTTGAGCGTAGACAATAATTTATCATTGTTTTAAATGAAAACATGCCACATTAAAAATGTCTGTAATTGTATATTTCATAAGATGTATGTTGCAGTATTTATGCAATTATAATTTTTATACATTATTTATAAAACTTATTATGATCGATCATATAAAACATTTAAATATAATAGAATATAATAGATATAATAAGTTCAATTCAAATATTTATTTTAAGCAGTGTACACACACACACACACCTATATATATAATGTATTATAACTACTATGTTATACTATTTATGCACTTATTTCTACAATACTTATAAATCTGATGATAATAATTCATATAAAATGTTTAAATATAATATATAGAGTGTATAGGAAGAGTTAAGTCCAATTCCTCTGCATTGAGCAGTGGGCTGGTGTGTGGTGGTAAATTCAACATTGTGGTGAAATTGGACTGCAGCTGGAAAAGGTCTCTATGGAGGTTTTCTGTAGGTGTCCTCGTTTTGCCAGATCGATCGGGGTCAGGCTTTACCCGGCGTCAAGGCTTCCCAAGTTATGGCATTAAACTTTCATTCTAATTGAACTTCAGGGAAGCTAACCGAATCTGTCACTGCGAGCTGTCAAAAAGCATCAGTCAGTTAAATGGAGCTGTAAGCTGGTGAATGATTATTAATACGTGTTTCACTGTGACCTTGTGGCAGGATTTAGCAGTTCTGTTGTTTTTCACTTCTGTCACTCTGTGACTTTCCAGTTTTTTTTTGGTTTTTTTTCTCAGCGGTTTGTGTTTTTGTGTTATCACAAGGGTCTGAGTCTGACAAATCTAAATATAAAACTCCCTAAGTGAATACAATGCCGAAGGGGAAATGTAGCATTCGGAACACGCGTGTTGTGCAATTTATTTACTGAATACCAGCACCGACAATCCAGTATTTTAGTAGTTCAAAAAACAATGCTTTTTGAACTATTAAATCACATTCATCCTTTATCATAGTCAAATATTTGAGTTATAAAACATTTGCAGGGGCAAATGTTTTATAACTCAAATATTTGACTATGATAAAGGATGAACTCTCAGAGAGAGTTTATTTGTCTGTGCTGTGATATATGAGGCTTCAGGTATCACTCTGTAGAGCCATGTGTCTGCTTACGCTGCAGAGTTTGCCTGAAACAATCCATCACCATCATTCATAAATCTGGAGATATTTGCATCCCTTGGCATTTGATGCAAATGTGCCCTTCTCTTTCTAATGTATCTTCATTCTGTCTTGGAATCCTCGCTTTTATTGAATGTTCATAGGAAAAGAATACTATACTACTCTTACTGTTTTTTTTTTCTGCATGAAATACCTGGCTGAAACTGGAATATTGCGTCCCACAATGCAATGACGTGACCTTCTGTTTCGTATTTGACAAATGAACCAAGAGGAAAAATCATTTGTGATCTTTAATTTATTTGGATTGATTTTGACACAAAATTGATGAAAAATCAATAGATAAATAAAAGTAGGCATAATAACTTTTTTTTAACTGGATGCAGAATAAAACATGTCTCACATCACATCAGTGTAGCTCTTTAAAATGTTTTTGTTACATACTGATTTGCATATTTTGGGAATATGCATATGAGCCAAAAGATTATGACCAGTTACAGGTGAAGTGAACACATATTAAGATCTGGGTAGATTTGATCAATGGTTCCCAACCACGTTCCTGGAGACCAAAACCGCACATTTTCAATGTCTCCTTTGTCTGACACCCGTTTCAAGTCTTGGAGTCTCGATTAATGAGCTGATGATCTGAATCCGGTGTGTTTGATTAAGGAGACATGGAAAACATGCAGTGTTGGGGATGTTGGAAACCACTGGATAAGATGATAAGCAATAATCAGTTCTCGTAATCAACATGTTGGATGCAGGAGAAATAAAGATCTGAGGGAATTTGACGAGGGCTAAACTTTTATGGCAAGACAACTGGGTCAGTATCTGTGGCTTGTGTGTTGCTCCCAGTCAGCAGCGGTGAGAACAGTGGTTCGAGAAGGGACAAACCACAAACCATCGACAGGGTGTTGGGAGCTCAAGGCTCATTGATGCACAAGGGAAACAAAGGCTATCCCATCTGGTCCGAGCCAACAGAAGGTACTGTGGTCACAGAAAATTTTTCACAGTTCATCACACTCTGCTGTGAATGGGTGCCTATTTACAGAGTGCCTATAATGACCCCTGTCCATCGTCGAAAGGACCAACAATGGGCACACAAGCATCTGGACTGGACCTTGGAGCATTGGAAGAATGAGTCTGATGAGTCCTGATTTCTTTTGCATCACATGGATGGCCGTGTACATGTGCGCCGTTTACCTGGGGAAACGACGGCACCAGGATGCACTATTGGACAATGAAAAGCCAGTGTAAGGAGTTTGATGCTCTGAAAACATTGTGGTGTGAAACCCTGATTCCAGCCATTCGTGCAAATGAGGCACGTGCCACCTCCCTAAATATTGTTCCAGATCAGGAACACCACTTCATGACAATGATGTTCCCTGGTGGAAGTGCCTCTTTCAGCAGGATAATGCACAGTGCCAGACTGTATAAATTGTTCAGGAATGGTTTGTGGAACATGATGAGGAGTTCAAGGTGTTGACTTGGCCTCCAATTTCCCTAGATCTCAATCCAATTGAGCATCTGTGCTGGACCAGCAAGTTCAATCCAACCTACAGGACTGGAAGGATCTGCTGCTAATGTATTGGTGCCAGATACCACAGGACACTATCAGGGGTCTTGTAGAGTCCATGCCTCGGTGGGTCGGTGCTGTTTTGGCAGCATGCAGAGGAACAAAAGCATATTAGGCAGGTGTCGTGATATTTGGGCTCAGTACTATCTTGCAGTAGTATGCTAGTTTTCAGTTAGTTCATTGTGATTGACTGAACAATGTGTCTTCTGAAAAAGACCTTTCAAGACTACAGTCTCACTGTCTTCTGTTTGTGAACTCTGCCCGTGGATTTCAACTATAAAGCCTGAGGGTTGACCGTCAGGGGAATGTGTTGTGCCAGGCCTGCTCACTGCTGCAAGCAGCGTTGGCTAATTAAGCGCCAGATTATGAAGTCAACACGCGTAGGTAACACCAATCTAAGTGCAGGTTTGGTTTTGTGTCTGTTAATGTTGGCCAGCTCTTTTCAAAATGCAAAAACCTTGTGCACATTAGTCGCTTGCAGCTCTAATCGCAGGTGTTCCCTAATGAGGCTGTTTTATTCACCAGCCTGACCCCAAGCACAAAACCAGCTGCCATGCCTGAGTAATGCCCAGAAATAAGGGTAATTTATGTCTGCAAACCAGCCTGATAACACAAGCAAACAAGTGGCTATGTTATTAATTGATTGGTGATTCTATGCAGCTGGAAAACATCAGAGAGTCGTTATCAAAAGTGGTGAAGAGATTCGACATTGATAATAGAAGATAGAGGATGCATCCGAAATCACACTTCTCTACTATATACTAGGCGAAAAACATTATGTGACAAAAGCAGTATGTCCAAATTCACAGTATTCATAAGAGTCGGCAAAAAGTACCTAGATGAAGTGTGATGGACACTTTACTATCCTATGAGGCCATGGGAGAGGATTTGTGAATGGCAGTGAAGTGATATTGTGATCATGTGATAAGGGCAAAATGGTGAATGTATGTCCAGATCACATTCATACTATACACATCTCATACTATAGAACATACTTTTTAGCAGTTGTGAAGTTATTACTTATTCAAAATGAGTACTTAAGAGATTATGTGATTTCAAATGTTGAGGAAACTAGTTTGAAACTTTAGCCTGTGAAACTACAAGTGATAATTCATAATTGAATCATTTAAAGTCAGTTTTGAACCATTTTGGCAGTACTTGTAAGTATTGTGGTACATACATTGTGATTATTACTCACTGGAATACTCGAGTATGGTTCGTTACAATACTGAGCATTCAAATATTTTTGTGTAATGACAACACAACTAAATATTTTACAGATTTCAATGGCAACATACAACACTACTCTTATGTTTCTTATATTACGTTGTTGCCTCTCTTTCTGTTCACATCAGTACAAGTTGCAGTTGCTACTGTAGATGGTGGCATTTTAAGAAAAATAATGGAATATTTTCTGCATTGCAATGGACTTTTTCCTTAGCAGAGCATAACTTGATTCCATTGATCATTGAACTGGTTCATTGAAATTAATCAACCAATGAACTGATTGGCTAAAACTGATCATTACACTACACTTTATGAGTGCCACTTGTTCACTACACGATTATCTGTAAGCTTTTTTCACACCATTTAAAAATGTAGTTCAGTAAGTAGCACCTTTAGTTTCTCCCAGAACGTTGCAGATGGAGTGTGTAAGCGAGCATGTTTACTTGATCAGACTGTAACTGAGCGCTCGATAGCTGCCGTCTCTCGTAACGCTGCCAGTGTTCAGCAGTGAGAGAAAGCAATCAGAGCAATTGAGCTAATAATGCTTTGTGACATAAGCATTGTTTGTCCATCTATACAAAATCACATCTGATTGGCTAGAGACCGTGGGCCTGGGCTTGTCTTGTCCTGTGATTTTTAGATTGTGAGAGGTGAATAAAGGACATTGAATCAAACGCCTCTCAGCTGTGCTCCTGATTGCGTTATTGATGCGTTTAAAGTAACCCAGTGCAAATAATGAATAGACTGTGATTAGGAGATGAAACATTGCAGAACTGGTGTATAAGCTAATAATGGAGCACTAGAAAATTTGCTAAAGTTTCATCTGAAGTCTTGTTTGAGCAATAGTGGGTCCACAGCATGTTTTTATTATCCTAGCATCATCCATACTAGATTTATATTCCCTGTTTTTATTTTCTATGTATATCATTTCCTTTTTATTGATCATAGTGCATGCAGCGCATACTGAGATGTGCATCCGTGCTAAATTGAATCAGATAGCCTGCGTTCGCGGTTATTCAGTGAAGTGGTATGGGGTCGAATGTTGACTTCTATACAAACAATCATGTTGCAAATTAACATTTGTTCGGCCTGAAAACTTTTTATTGCACATTGTTCTGCAGATTTAGATGTTAATGTGTGAAAGAGATGAACTAGTCATTTGTTTCCTCTTGCTAGCTTTTACATCTTTCTCTTGAATCATTCGGCGTCATGTGCTTTTTAATGACTTGCGATGCGACGTTGATTTTATTAGAATTGTCTAATTAATTTTGGAGATTTAGCCAATCATTATGAAGTACAGCGGGCTTGTAGCAATAAACACTCGAAGGCTAATTAACTGATTCAAGTGGGAGTTTTTTTATTGCTAATTACACAAAAACAAATCTGTTGCTTCAAGGCCTGCAACTGATTTTTTCCTTTCTTTTTTGTGTATTTTAGTTTAATTAAAATTTATTTATCATTAATTATTATGTGTCTTTTGGGACACTAAAATGTCTTTAGAATGGATAATAAAATTAAGTTTACAAAACACACAACCCTGATCCACAAAGACCAACAAACACATTTCATTGACTAATCTTCTGTTGAGCTCTGACGTTTGATTCACGCAACACTGGACATCTACTTTTGTTCGGAACAGCGATAGAAATCTTGATTTGCTTGTGTATCATTGCTAGGGTGATCTGGATGGATTCTGAAGTTCAATTCACGGATTCCGACCAAAGGCCACTTCGTCTGGTTTTGTCGGATCATTTTATCTATTGGTCAATGCTTGTTTTAGCAGATGTTGAATCAGTTTTTGCCAGGTGTTGGATTGTTTGAAAAATCATGTACTGTAATCTGGTGCGAATTGGCCTTAAAGTGTAATGGGTGGTGAATGATGGAAACTAAAACTGTTAATTAGATTCAAAATCAAATTAATTGAATTTCTAAAAATCAGATTTCATTATTCTGTGTACCAAAAAGCCTTTTCAATTTTTTTAAGGTGTGTGGTCTGCCTATATTCTTTTGCCTGTTTTGTCATTTTATAGATATTTGATCACAAAATGAACTTTTGTGCAGAGCTGCACAAGAATCGCTTTTTTTGTTGTTGTTTCAAACTGAAATAGCAATTCTCCAACAATTCTGAATGGACAACTAAACAAAATAACATGTAATATACTATAGATTCTGACAAAATATTAATTAAACATTTTAAACAGACTGCAGCAATTAACCTGAATGAATTATTTGACAAAAAAAAAAAAAAAAATGGATTGAGTGAATGATTCAATGACTCACTCATAAATTCTTCACCTGTTTCATTATTGGATTAATTGGTTTTTGAACAAATCTTTTGAACGGACACTGTAAAACTAAATACGCTGGCAAAACTTGGGGAAAAAAAAAAGAACATGAAAATTTGAGGCAACCAGTTGGTCAAACTCTACAAAAACCCACATTAACAGAAACTTCTAAATTAGCATAACACAACATTAATCACTACAAAATCTCCCACGGAATAATTAAATAAATAAATAAAATTAAACTCAAAAACAATCTATTAGTTAAAATACATCAGATCTGTGAACTTGAAAGAAAAGAAAATGCTAACTACTAATGCTAATTTGTTTAATTTAAGTTTGTCCTACTCAAAGCATTTATTCTGAGCATTAGGGTTTACGGTGAATGATTCAATGAAAATGTAATCACTGCAATTGTTATTTGACGCGCCATCTATTTTGATCACTACAGACATCAGTGTTTATATCCCAAATATAAAGTTTTGTCTCAGTACTTCTGGGGTTATTTGAATATTTGAAGAAATACAGATACTGTGTGGTTGAAAAGCGGTCTATGAAGCTATTTTTGTACCTAAACAACATTCTATGGGTCAGGGGAAGTTGAACATTGAATGCCCCAGTATGATTTAGTCAAAAGTTCAATAAACACAGGAGAATTGTTATTATTTGTTTGAATCTTTTAACGATTAATCGGGTAGCTCTAATATTGTGTAATACTGCCACATGATTTGAAGTATCATTCATGTCTGTAGCTGTGCTGGATGAATTGCAGACCAGTGTTTTTAAGGTGTTAGGGTTAAGGAATTTGAAAAACCAGCACCCCCAAGCATCTGTTTACCTCTCTCTCTCTCTCTCTCTCTCTCTGTAAATTCCTCGCAACTCTTCATCTGCTATGTTCTTTTGCTCATTTTAACAGTTTTGTTCATCTCTGACTGGAAATGGCAGCTTAGTTGATGTGAAATGGAGCGCTGTCCGTCCTGTCTGCTCGACCATTAACGTTACCCATCAAACCTGTCTTGTGGAGATAATGTTCATGCTGGCTTTTGCTCAGAACAAATCAGCTGCCTTTTTTGTTTTCAGTCTCAGTGGTAACATTGATTGTAGAAAGAGGACAGTTCGTTTTCTCTCCTCGAGCTTCTCTCCCGACACTCATCTCACATGACTTTTCAAACCGTTTCTGATTTGTGGAATGAGGTATCTTTTTATTTCTCCTCTGTGGCCTGTTTGAATGACGAATTCACACAGTCTTCATTGCATGTGCGGTGGAGAGTGGAGACTCTACAGGAAGCTGGAGCTTTTTCAAATTTAGCCCAGCTCAGGAGAGGTTTTTTTCTCCATTTGATATCCTGGTGTGTTTTAATAAAGCCTGGCACACTTTTTTTCTTCTCCTGCTTCAACATTCCCTGTGCTCATGAATAGGCTCTCAGATCGAGGAAGTTGAAAATTACCCGTACCATCTCGGCAGATAACGCTTTCATTGAAAACAGTCATCCAAACGACAGTGTGGGGTCGAGCTGGATTTGGCTAATTGTGAGGCTGCTAGTGAGGCCTAGGAGAAGATAAAGGTCACGGCACTGTATGCGACATCTTTTTAACCACAATACTGGGATAATCACCCAAAAATCAAAAGAAATCATGCATTTCATAAAGAAAACAAAGCCATTTTCAGCATTGTGATATCTTCATCATGCTATTAAAGGGATAGTTCACCCAAAAATAAAAACTCTCCCTGAATTTGTTCCAAACTTATATACATTTCTTTGTTCTGCTGTACACAAAGGAAGGTATTTGGAAGAATGTTTGTAACCAAGCAGATCTCGCACCCCATTGACTTTCATAGTGTGGGGGGGGAAATACTATGTTGGTCAATGGGGGGGGGGGGGATCTGCTTGGTTACAAACATTCTTCCAAATACCTTCCTTTTTTTTATTTTTGGGCGAACTATCCCTTTAAGCAGATTTGTATTGTTTGTACTATTATATTTATATATAATATTATGTAATTTGTATCATTTACATACTATTTATTCATATTTTAACTAGCTTTTAATTTGATATTGTTTAATTTTAATATTAGTACAGGTTTTAGTAATTTTGTAATGTGAATTTTATTGGTATTTTTATACATTTCTATTTAGCATTGATTTGAGGAGTACATTTTCATTAGCGCAATATGCTATGAAATAAAATAGATTTAATTTTCTATGATTAATTGTAATTAAAATAATTGCTGGATATAAAAAAAAAAAACAAATCATAGGCTAGATTAAATATCAGACTTAATTTATTAAAAATGTTGCTTTTTTTTTGCTGTTTATATTCTTCATCTTTAATGGTGGTATATTCCTTTAAAAAATCTAGACTAGAAATAGAAACATACTATGAAACATTTGATGATTCAGAAAGGGCACCATATGGGTTTGTCTAGTTTTCTTTTCCGCTGTGGGTGCTCTTTTGGAAGTTATGCAGAGTATGCTAATTTATTTTCGCTTGTTATCAGTCAGGTCTTCCCTCAAAGCTGTTTAGAGTTGTCTTTTGTAGTGGAGAGCGGCATGGAGCGAAGCTGCCATTTCTGCTGTCATAAGCATGCGTTTACGTGGGAGCCTTCGGCACTGGCTCTGACCCACGACCGCAGCGTATCAGCCGATTGATTGGCTGGATTCACTGTCCTTATCAGATGTTTTTGAAGCCTATTCAGTGTCTCCTCAGGACCTTTCAATGATGCCCTTGTGCGTTGTGCCGAGAATGCAATCTGTGGCAAACAGCCCTACGCTCCCAGGGAGGATTAGCAAAGCCTATTTTCTCACGCAGCTTTCTGTTTTAATGGCAATCTTCAGAACTGAGAAGACGGAAGATGTATATTTCCTTTATTGCGTGAGATATTGTGTGGGCGGCCTGTGTTTGTTTGCCTTCATATGGATTCATCTAAAGATATATGACCCTTGGTTGTTGCAGTAATATGATTGGGACCCCAAATCTGAATCTCAGTGCAATTTTACCCATAAATCTATTTAGCCTCCGTTCCTGGCAGCGCAGATCTCTTTTAGCCCTGTGATCTGAGAGGCTTTCTTTTACCCTTCAACCTCCCGGGGGGCAAAACAAGCATCTTCTCTCGCACACAAACACTTGCTGTGGGCTCCAAGGACACACGGTCAACCTTTACAGTGGCAATGACGGCTTTATAGCCAGAGTTATCACCTCCTTTACACCACCATCCCCTTTCTAGTGTTCTTTGCATTAACACCGTAATTAACACACCTTCCCAGATGCCGCTTCGTTCACGTTAGCACGTTTGATTTAAAGAGAAAGGTTTCAGAGGTCATGCATCTCGCTTTCGCTCGGAATCATCCTCCAAGGACCGTTGGCGGGATAGAGGTGAAGCTTTATGTTGAAAATCTTATTTGAAGCCTCGCCAAGCGCACAAATCTTCGGATACCTGAGGCTGATTCCTCCCCACGGGATATGCGTATACCTGCGAGATATGATTTATTCAGCATTGCCAATTTTCCCACCTGCCCCGCAGTTATTACAGTTTGCAAAAGCAGATCTCTGACCTATTTTCTTAAACAGGATTTGATCCATTTTATCATAACAGTGCTTTAAGAGCTTTACAATCCTATCAGGAAGGAGAACCAGGCCTAACCGTTACATCTCAGCCGTGTATATGGTCAGCCCGACACGAGATCTTTCTATCCGTGCATCCATGAGCGGACTCTACCTCCGCCTCACTGCCTCTGTGGAGTTCGGAAATAGAAACTCGCTCTCCCAGCTTGTTCTCCGTGTGGTGATTTAGATTTTCAAGTCTGCAGGAATCTGGTGGAGAACGCGGGAGTGTGAAAACTCTCTGGGATTCCACTTCTTCATTTTCATGCTATTTTGAGCACGTATTTGGTAGCCCCCATTCACTCTGATGCTATGTAATTTTCTCTGCTCATTTGAGTAACCTCTCAACTGTGTAAATGGGGGAATATCTCTCTCCTTGATTGGAGGAGGTGTGGCCTCTATTGATTTCTCCAATGGACATCTCTAGGGATACTGGCAGATATGTACATTGCCCGGCAAAAAAGAAAAATCACTGTTTGGATTTTGATAGGTAAATGCTTAAAGGATTAGTTCACTTTCAAATGAAAATTAGCCCAAGCTTTACTCACCCTCCAGCCATCCTAGGTGTATGACTTTCTTCTTTTTGATGAACGCAATCAGAGATATTTTAATAAACATCCTGACGCATCCGAGCTTTATAATGGCAGTGAACAGGGGTCATGGGTATAAGCTGAAGAAAGCTCATCCATCATAAACGTGTACACCACACGGCTCAGGGGGGTTAATAAAGGCCTTCTGAAGCGAAACAATTCGTTTGTGTAAAAAAAAAATATATATTCATATTTAACAAGTTATGAAGTAAAATATCTAGCTTCCGGGAGACCGCCTTCCATATTCAGCGAACAAAGAAAGCGTAAAACTCTTGCGGTTCAAAAAGCTTACTCTACATCCTACGCCTTCCCTATTCAAATTACGTAAAAAGTGTAACTGATGCAACACCAGTTTACACTTTCTTCATAACTTGAATACGGAATGCGGTCTGGCAGAAGCTAGATATTTTACTTCATAACTTGTTAAATATGGATATGCATCACCTCAGAAATCTCCTCGGAGCCGCGTGGAGTACATGATTACAGGACTCAAGAGATGCCAGTTTATGTGTTAAAATGATTCTTCATGCTCCCTCCCAACCATTCTTTTACAATTTGAGCATAACTAATCTTGGCATTTTCATCCTGGAATATGGCATGATACAACTTCCTACGTGGTCGTTTAAGTAATGAAAAGCTACACACTCCATCTTTTAGGGTTAAAAGAGCCCTTGCCAAACATATAACTCGCTAGAAACGTAATAATTACTCTAATAATGATCCATTCATAGACAGAATAGTTGGAAATATAAAGATGAACGGTTTCATTTCTGTGACACTAGCAGGACAAAACAGAACTGTAATATCAATGATTAATGGTTGTCAAACAAGTTTCAGACAAGACAGACTCCCCTCAAACCCAACTCATTGGTTCAAGAAATGTTAAAATCGTGCCACTAATGGGGAGACATTTGGCACTTTATGTTTCTGTTTTAATGCTTCTGTACAGAATGTGATTGGTGTAGCCTGGCTTTGGAGGGTTAGTCTGATACTAAATGAAGGTTGGCAGTTTTACAAGTGCAGGGCAGAAGAAGGTCAAATGCTTTTACAAATGCACTGAAGCACAGGGTCCTGACTAGTTCAGTGGTAGCTGCTTTCTCTGGACTGGACTAGGCCTGGGGGAATTTGTTTCTGCAACTTTCATATGACAGTTGCCACAAAACAGTGTGGATGCAAGTTACAAGGTCAGTCTTCATGGAGATGTCTGCTGGATGGCAAGTTGGTAGTAGTTTATGGATTACCGAAAAACCTATGGGGTTTAAACCTGCTTTACTTCAGTTACTAGTTCAGATACATACACTGCTGTTCAAAAGTTTGGGGTCCATCCATCCATCCATCCATCCAATCCAAAATGAAATACGGTAGTATTTATTATAAATCATTTATCCTTGCATTCATGTACCTCTGTAAACTCTTCTCTGACGACGTGTTTACTGGTGCGAGGGCACTCGAATAAGAATACAACAATAGCAAATGACAACGATCAATCAATTCCCGATGCACAAAATCAAGTCCAGTCCTTTCTTTTTTTCTTGTTCAAGAAGCCATTCGCTCCGATTTGCATCAATAGAGAAGAAAAGATCACAGCTTCAGTTTCATGCCCACTTTAAGTTTTATTTTAAGTAGATTTATCAATAACTGGCATATTTGCCTGCATTTTATATTGTCATTTGACTTGAATAGATAGCATTCAAATGAGAGATGTCTGTCACAGTTCCGTACTGAACATTATCGCCTCTGAGCGGATCTGCCGCTGACTAGAGTGTAGGATAATACTTGTAACAAATGTTATATTATCATAATTATTGCTGTTCAATGGCCAGTAACGGCAGGATTAGGTATGAAATAATCTCTTTAGATAATGCTCTTGCTGTTGTTTTCAGCAAACGTGAAGTGATCACATAATCACAGGGGATGACATTAAAGACAGAGGGGATAAAACCCTCCTAAATAGCCTCCATCCATCCATGGCTCATCAAGCACACCATGATGCATAAAGGATGTCCGCTACCTGCTACTCTTTGGCCAAAGCTCAAATGAAGCATGTTTAACAAATGAATATTTATTCCTTTCATTGGCAAAAGCAAACACACCACAGGGAAGCAGCAGGTATCGTTTATATGTTTACTTTTTACTTTCCTTCCTCTATTCCACTTTTTTTCCCCCCAGAGGCCTGAGGCCCCTAAAGTGGACAGCGGCCGGCACGGCAAGGCTAATCACTCTGTCATCATAATTCAGCCACTGGATCACCAACTCCATTAAGTCAGCTTGCAGCTGTTGCTACCTGGGAATGGGTAATTGCTCTGCAGGAGTTCGCCCTGCCTTCATGCCTCATTAGACGATTTTGCCAGCATTTCGCAACCCCCTAGCCCCCTACCTGAATGCGCGAAGACGCTCCGCTTCGCTCTCCTTAGCCCGGCAGCAGAATACAAACGAGTCTGCCCCATCCCAAGATCAACCTCACATCAAATATTCACACACACACATACATACATACAAACATCCACCCCTGGATCTCTTCTTTACTCTGACAACAGCGCTGGATTCATCAGAGAACAATGACCCACATGATGATAATTCAGGCTGGCGGGACACAAGGCTTTGCCTGTACGTGTTACCTGCGCCGGGAGTTACACATGCTTTACATTATTCATTCAGAGCAATTTGCTTTGAATGGGAGATGAATGAATTGAAATGTTCAAGGATGTGATCGGTTTAGACATTGTGTGTTTCGTCCTCCTACCTCGGGATTGTTCATCGTAGGACTGTTATGAAACCTGGTTGAGCTCAGTTATCAACTGTTGAAAGCCATAATGGTGCAAGGATTGGACCTTTTAGTTTGCACACTGTTTTCTGCACACTGTAGATTAATTGCAAATTGCCATAGTAATAAACAGTAGGAATTTACCAAACATATAGGTTTTTTACCCATCTTTTTAAGCGACTTGAATAGATGAATCTAAGTTTTGAATCGATTTATTGAAACGGTTTGAACTGGTTTTAACATAAGACTTACATTTAACATTTCTCATGAGAGGAGGTATTGTGAAATTATCACATTAAAATTGCTGTTATCTTCTCAATGTTATAGCACTGACAAAATCATCACAGTTATCTCAATATATGCTGTAAGCTGTTCCAAGAAATGGTTAAATGTTCAGCTTAGATCCAAGATGTCCAGTGATGTTACCAATCTCGCAAGGTTTTATTTTCCAATCTAGGAACAGGAAGATGTAAAATCGTCTGTCTACCGAGAGTGATTTCCCTGAATGAATAGGAGAGCCCCTTTGATTTGTGAGACAACTGTGAAATTATTTTCTGAGGAATGAATCTCTCTTCTGGGAGAAAGGCTCTGACAAAAAGAAAGAAAAAGTGGTAAAATCACACAGCAATCAGTGATCAAAACTGGACAGAATCAAATTACTGCAGATCTCTCTCACAGTTTCATCCACCTCTATGACAGGACAGTGAAGAGAGGAAAAGAGAATAAGTATTGGGAAAGAAAAAGAATCCCATGCTACCGAAAATAACCCTCCCTGAGGAGTTGATTATGGAGCATAAAATTGCATAATGTGGTAATTTCTAATACAAACATTGAGGACAGGCATTCAGGCACCGGATCTAGAGGCATGAGCTGAATGTGACCTGTAAGTATTCTTTAAGTATAATGAGACTCTTTAGACTGTAATACATTCACTACATTTCAAAAGTGGCACAGCTTGTTCAGATAAATGTGTTTGAGAATTAAGTGAAGAATTTGCTGGATCCTTCTCACTTATAACATACTCACAAAGACCTAGCAAAAAGCTATATATATATATATATATATATATATATATATATATAAATAAAATAGAAAAATTGTAAAAAAAATTGTGATTGGAAAAGCTGATCCCATGAGTTCAGCACCATGGTAAAATGGTGGACATTACATGTTGATAAACAATAAAGGAGAAAAAAAATTATTAAGAGTTGAAAGGTAAAAAAAAAAAAAAAAAACGTATACAGTTAAGATTAGAAATTAAATGGAACTATAATTGTAATTGTTTAACATCATTTCCAGTCATGAAGATTAAATTTGAAGAAAAAAAAAAATGATATAACCTCTAACTTCTGTTCACCTGAATGTTTATGCCTGTTTGTGGTTGTGTTCAGCTCAGTATTCAGACAGATGTGACCTCCCGTTACTCAAAGGAAGTGCTTTATTTTGAGGACGGCTATACAGCCCCCCTCCGCTCTACTGCTGAGTCCTGTCACCTTTGATCTGAATGGCTCTCCATTATGCCACAGTCTTCACATGAGCCCAGCACTTCCCCACAGCTGAGGTTTATCGGCCCCTGTGACCCGCTCTAGAGTATCTGTGTCATCTCTCCCTCTCTGGCTCTTAGGAAGCTCTCATGCACATCAGTCATGCCTCACAGATAAAATGTAGGCGGTGATATATGGTTACATAAAAAAAAAAAAAAAAAAAAAGTTGGGGTTAGGAACTTAAGCTAACGTAATATATACTGTATATATCAATGATTGACGATCAAGTTTATGGAGTTATTAAAGTAAGAAGGTGCAGTTCACAATATTTTGGCCTTATTTTCAGTATTTATTATAGACGTCTTCGCTGTTTTTCTAGCAAGATCTGTCAACATGAATTGAGTTATCCCTGTTATTTCTTGCGCCGCATATTTGAAAATGCGGGTGTCACTACCTGCAGTTTTTGGGAGTTAATTTGGGAGTTAAACACCAGTGCATTTTGGTGGATTTTTTCCTCATAGCAACAAAATCAATTTAAAATACTACATTATTTTTTTGGCATACAGAAACAAGTAATGCATCATTTGAAATGGTAAAAGATGACTACTGACTTTAGCTGTGGTCAGTGCAGTGTAAGTGCATTGTTTCAAATCATAGTACATAGTTGTTAAAGACACTTATTAGGCTTATAAAGTGGGACCTAATATTTCCTTTCATTTGTTCCCACTATCTGACAATTTGCTTAATTATCATGAAAATAGGGCGAACGATGACCCTGCCATTTCCTTGTGAAATTCATTCTTGGTAAACACACGCTTGTGTAATAACAATGCGAGTGAGAGACAATGTGTACAGTCATGCCATGATATCCATAAGGAGAAATGTGCTTCTGTCATTCTGTATCACCCATAACTGACTGGGAGATCTGCTTATATGCCAGACAGAGCTCAGCAGTGGCTGCTGGCAGTGTATAATAATGCAGATTTGGTTCTTTCTTCCTCACTGTCTTTTCTGTCTCACATTAGTTTTGTAAAGAGGCTGAACTGCTCGACAGGGTTCAGCTTTCATGCATATACATTGAACACACTGCTGAATTTTAACAGCCACATATTTTATCTCCACATGAATGCATTATTGACGACCGAAGGCTACATATCATGAGCATAATGTGGCAGTGTTTCAGAGAATATGGATCAATAGCAATTTCCTTGGTTTAATTTCTCTGTTTAGAATTGTGTGAGGGTTGTTATGTGTTTCAGACAGATGAGGGGTATTCAAGGGGAAGTCTGATGCATCTGTGATTTGCTCAGATAATGGTTTGTATGTTTGAAGGACAGATCTGTGCAATTACGGCAATGTGTTTACCAGTCACATCAGTGGGTTAACAGACTTCTGACACCCGCTCGAAATGAAATTTTCTACACAAATCTGTGCGCACGTTTAAATAAAAGGGCTTGATGCAAGCTAAATTGGCTTGATTTTTAGCTTGGCCGAATGAATAAAACCAATGTGCGCTGACCACGTGTTTCTGCATACAGATGAACAGAGATGAAAAACGAAATGTGCTTTGCTCTGATGTGGAAGGCAGATCGTCTTGCAGTGCCTGAGGGCCAAATCAGACCTGGATGATGTGCTTGTACTTCGACTGAGAGCAGCGTTACTCAGACATTCCTGTCGGATTGATTCTGAGATATGAAACTGGGCACGTGGGCTTGCTGATGTGTGGCGGCCATTTTGCTTTAGGGTGTTGAACGACGTGACTGGCTGTAGTACACATGGATCTTTTGCTTCGGTATAATGTGTAGTGAATATGATGAGTTTCTGTGCACTGAAATAAATGGCTTCTGATAGCTTTTGCCTTTGATCAACTCCTTCAGCCATTCCGATTCCCTTCGTATTACCATATAGTCTTGCTAGAATGAAATGATGAAAGTTGTATCTGGCTACTGCTCACAGGAGGCAAACCCCTCTCCGTTTGACGTAACTATGTGGTTGATCTCTCCGAAGGCCAAACTTCGCCATCCGTATCGCCTGTAAGTGACTATAAAGGATAACAAGATGATTATAAGGGAGAGGACCATCAGAAACTCAAGGTCTTGGTTGTTGATGCGCATGGCTGCATTGCCAGAGTGAGAAGACGGATGAAAGGTTTGTCCCCACGTGACTGCGAGTGCCTGGGGAAGATAAGTGTGAGATGTTCTCGGCCTGAAGGAACACGCTGGTCGAGAAGAGACACGGGACAGAGGAACACGCAGGTGTAGCCCCATTCATTAGCACCACATGGAACATCGTGCACTCTTTTGAAGCCTCGTGGGAGCAAGGGATTGAAAAGAAACCAGGAAGATCAATACGGTCTGCTTCATTTAGACAGCTTGTTTGTTCAGAAGCAAAGCAGATTATGAACAAAGACAAGCAAGATCCATGCCTAATGCAGAGCACACCAAAAAATATATTTGCATTCATAAATATGTGATTTTTTTTCCATCCAAAACTTTGACACTCAGAGAGCAGTAGAAAAAGAATTTCAGATGGGTTTCTTTCTACTTTCAAAGGACACTTCCATTTCATTTCTCTTTGAATTATTAGGGCATGCCGAGACATGTTTGTGTTTTCACTAAACCATTTCACTTGAGCTTATGTGCTGCTTCCTGTCACATGTGCGCGCAAACAATGTCTCGACCCACTCCCATTGTTTCTTCAACACCTCTCTGTTGAATAAGATTGGGGCCTCGGCCAAGATGAGCTCCAACAAAGACGCAAATCTTTAATTTATGAATCGCAAATAATTCATGCATGCAAGCTGTGAAGAGTCCACCTTGAATTCTTGTGTTTTGTGTTTGCAGGGATGTAAATAAACTGCTACACCTAGGACCCTTTCAAGTGGAAGATGTGTTTACCATTGCCTTCACATGTGCCGTTTGTTCCTCATTGTCCTCAGCAGTTTTCCTTTGTAATCCGTGTACGGGCTTTTGACAGCTGATTTCTTTGGATGGCATAAACAAGCTGGATGTTGCTTTTGTGTCACTCCTGGGCTCCTTCCAGGTGTGTTATTGTGCTATTGATCCTTGTAGAGTTTCACCACATTCATGCTGTATCCCAAACCACATTGATTTGTAGGACTGCTCATGTATAAATAGGTTGAACCTTATTGGATTTGTTGGTGGTGAAATCACAAGTCTTGACTGCACTGAAAATGGAAGGGGTGTTTAAAGCTTCAAGCTAGTCTTTTGCACTGTCGGTCAAAAGATCAATATTATATTCACGAAAGAAGACGGCTTTGTTTGGACGGAGGTTTAATTTGCTGATTTCTCGGCGTTTCCCATTCTTTTTGATCCAAGCATGGTCGCAAAGTTTAGTAAACAACAGAGTGATTAGCCTTGTTTTGACGTTTCCATAGTGTCTTGTGTAATTTCTTTTCTGCCTGTGGTCTACTTTGAGATCTACCAAAACAAGTCACCTGCTCCAAGCACTCGATTTTAATTAGGACCTCTACTTTTGATATATTCTGTTAAATGAAACCACAGTGTTACAACTTGTGCAAATAATTGATTTAATTGTACTCAAGAGTCTCAATAGTTACCTGTAAATGTCTGTGCCATTAAAGGAGCAGTGTGTAAATTTTTGCGGCATCTAGCGGTGAGGTTGCAAATTGCAACCAACGGCTCGGTCCACCACTCACTCTCCCTTTCAAAGCACATAGATAAGCTATGGTGGCTGACAGAGAGTAGCCATCAAGCAAATGTGCACTGTAGAGCAGTTTGTCCATTTAGGGCTACTGTAGAAGCATGGCAAAATGGCGAATTCGATGTAAGGGGACCCGCGGTGTATGCAGATAGACATGGCTCATACTAACATAATAAAAACAGTTCATTATGTAAGGTCTTTATACACCACTGAAAACATAGTTACGTTTATTATATTGCATTTATGTCAATAGATCCACGTAAATATTACACACTGGACCTTTAAACCACACGTGTTGTTATTTGATAGCTAGCAATAAACTTGTTTGAGCTCTAACTTGTTCAGCAAGATTATCTTCGAATGAACAAATATTTTACATGTACTTGCGCCGTGACATTTTGGAATGCAACAATGGATCAAATTAAGCAAGTGTAACTAGAAGCATCTATTTAAACTTTGTTTACATTTTTCAATGCCTGAAAATCATTATATTGAGTTTCTAATATTTCCTGGTTTTCCATGACCTGCTCACAAAATGTTTTCTGTACCAATATTTAAAAAGCAACTCCAGAAAGCTATTCTAAATATTAATATTCCTCAGTTTTCCCTTTTGATTTCACAGATGAAAGGTTTCGCCCAAACTTTGAAAAGCAGAGGAATAACTGATGTCATCTGTTTCCTGGAGACCCTCAACTGAAGGTTCAGCATTTGCATAGTAAAGGATAAATTTAGAATTCTGTTAAACATGCCAATATAGAGCATTGCGCGGGGGCCGTAAGCTTAATTGATACAGCAACAATGTGCCTAAAAGTCTTTATTGCTCCTTTAAAAGCTGTTCTCAACAAAAGTGTTCAGTTAGCAGCTCACGGCTTTATTTGGTCTCCTAAAGGGCCCCAGCGCTTCTAAGATGGCCTGACAGCCTTGTGTAGCCCACGCCAGAATCAATACAACAAAGGTCATTTGCTATTCCAGTCATAGGCAGCTCCATTCCCACCGAACTGTATTTGATGCATACCAAAGATGCGCACAATGACCTCGCTCCTCTGTCATTATGCGAGCAAGATGGAGCATCTATTCAGCGGAGAATAATGTCATTTAGTCATCTGTCGACTTGAACACCAGTTTAAGAAGGAAGGAATAGAGAGGTTGTTTATGTATGTATAAGCTAACGCTGTCACTGTTTCCAGCTTGTAGTCAATAAGTGAATTTTAAAATGAACGTTTTGTTTCTTTTATAGGACATGCTGTGCGACATGTGGCAAGCTGGTAAGATATGTCGTGTTTTCGCATGTTTTGTTAGCTAAGAAGTTGCTACATCACTGTTCCCTCCTAAACTTAGCTCTCTCTGTGGGGAGCAGGTGTGTACAAGCGTTGTTTCTCTAAGCTACTCTGACGACTTCTTCCGCATGAACAGCCGATTCGCTTAGACATGATACTGATGTCAGGCGTCGAATGAAAAAGTAAAGCCGACTGGGAAGCAGCAGGAAGGCGAGGCTCTCACCATCTGTGCGAGTGACCTGCCAAACACAGGCTCATCATCATCATCACTCAAACAGCCTACTGAAGGCACCTGACCACTCATTTGTCCATCTGCCAGTGTTGGACTGCCCTGGTTCTGGCACTGTCCGATTGGCCCACTGAGATGCGCATGATTTTAGTCAATCAACAGAGTAACGGCAAAATGGAGGATTGACGCTTGACTTGTTTAGGGTGTGATATGCCATTGGTAGAGGTCAGAATTCATCTAAACTTGAGGCAGATGTGGATATTTAACGTTAGCATAGCCTTTACTGTTGTTTTAAACAATATCTTTCAGTGTTTTCAGGGTCAGTGCAAATAAATATGGCTATACCCTACAAGATGCATGCTCCAGCATCTAGATATTGAGTTATTTTTGCACTGAATTAAGTAATGGATCGCTAAATTACTTTCATGGTCCATGCCGAGATGTATAATTATCTAGCATGGCTATTGATTACAGGGCTAATTTAGCATGACATATTGCATGAAATATAGCTCAATTCAATTGATTACCCTCACTACCTTGTTCAATTCTATTTAGGTACAAAGCAGCAGCAGCACCGGGTTGTTTTGCTAACAGTTAGCCTCAACAAATAATTCCCTTAGGAGGAAAAAAAATAATGTAGTGCTTGTTCAAAATAAGATTTCGATTGATTAGCTGCCGTTGCGGCAGGACAGGGTTGATATTCTTTAAAAATCCCCATGTTTAGTGCACTGAGAGGATTATTACAGCCTCACGGAGGGTCTAAGGGCAGCACTGTAATAGGTTTATGCACAAGTTTGTTTGCCTCGAGGGAAGCATCATTAAGTAGTAAGTTCACGTGCTGTGTCTTGCTGTGTCTAAAGTTTGCGTCTTCATCATCCTCTGGATGTTTAATTTGTGTAATCTGTTATTATCTCTCCTGAAAGAGTGTGTTTGACCCCACAGACCAGCATTGGGGAAATCATTAAGAGCCAATACAAAGGCATGGGTGGAGTCGCCAATATTGCTTTATCATGAAAGAAATAAAAGATATGATCTATGAGTGGGAATTCAGAAGCAATCAGGTCGCATGCCTACACACAATACTGTCAGAGAAGCACAGTCAACCATGCCTATGTTTGCTACCTAGATTGTGATGAAGATGCTATTACTGCCGCATGGTGCAGAGAAAACAAGAAAAGGTATTTCATGCTGTCAACTGAAGTGTGCAAATGAAAATGTCTGCAATAGCTGACGATGATTGAATCTGATGGCCAGTCAAAGTCCCCACGCATACTGCCTGATCAAACACTATTGTTTCCATTCCATTCCTGATTTCTTTGCTGTTTTCCACTCACTTGAAAGTGGATTCTGAATTGAGGAATCCAAAATGTCTCACAGGCCTGTCTAACACAGGCTAATTTTGCTTTCTGCTAGCTACATGTACTTAAAAAGGAGATACACTTTAAAAAAAAGGATACTTCTGGGGAATTCTTGACTGAGCAAGACAATACAAGAGACATGCGAGTATGTTGTTTTTCCTATGCGCTTTCAGGTACATGTTTTTGCAAGCACCATGGTAGAATCATGGTATTCTTTGAAGTACCCTGTAAATGTACAAGTACTGTGATGCTAATACATTGAAGTACTGGTATGGTACTTTTGAATATACCATGGTACTAGAAGTCATATATCATTGTTAAGGTACTTCATCGTACTTTCAGAAATACTATGGTGCTATCATGGTGCTACGTCCAAAAAAAATGGTAGTACTATAGTATATATAGTACTTTTTGGAACTTTTCTGAGTACATATTAGTAAAATATTAGTGAAATATTTGAAAAAATTGAAAATAACTTTTCTATTTGAATATATATTATATGTATTTCTGTTCAAATATAACTGTTTTCTATTTTACAAAGTAATTTATTTCTGTGATGGCAAAGCTATATATATATCAAAGTGCCAAGGTATTGCCAACTGATCAAAAGTACTGCTACAGTGTATTTGATAAGAGCATTCAGGAGTGTTTTTGCTCAATTCTGTTGGCACTCATGGACAAAAGTGATTTGTTTCAGATCTCACTTAAAACAATTTGATATTCAGTCATTGTCTATTTTGGTATGTTTTTGCTTGCTTCATGTGCTTTTGTGAACGTTGACAATTGTTGGCAGCATTCTGTTTTGACGACAGAGCTAATTTCCACTCGCGGCCATCAATATTTCTGCATGGCTCACATAAAGGGCCACATAAATATGGCGTCGGCTTTGTTCTGCTGTGAAAGCACAGTGTCTAGTGACATCACTCCAGATCGCTGGGATTGATTTTGAAGTCCTTCAGTGCTTCATTGGCTTGAGGCTTGATGCTGCATTGTGGTATTCAAAGCATGTGCGTCTTTGTGACTTGAACTCTGGTCGCAAGTCATAGATCTAGTCATTGCATCAGCATCATAGAATATGTCTGAGTAAAAAAGTAGAAAAAGTAGGTCATGTACTTTTAAAACAGGGTGTTTCATAAGACGTGGAGCTGTTGCTTGTACCAGTACGTGGCAAAGAGATTGTTTCAGAGAGTGCATCGGTATGATGCATTTCTGTTGGATGTAATGTGCTTTGTGCTCATTTTGAAAAATCACCCTATGGCGATATCTTTTCTTTTTGTAGCAGTTCAGTTCGAACAAGGCTGATCCAAAGCTCCTGACATTCTCCCCAGAGCGTGAGGCTTTGGCTTTGGCCATGTCCCTGATTGATTCCTCTCATTAGCTGCATGGATACACTCTCACGCACTCCAGATGCCCCTGTACATCTCAGTTCCAACCTGTTAACCCATGCTGAAGGTTGTGTTGGAGACACTTCTTCTATCTCTGTAGCTAACTGTGAGGCATATATTATCATGCTCCTGCAAAGGCTAGAAAGCAGTCAGCTCAGGTCTGATATTAATGACCTGAGCTGGCTCAAGCACCAGGATCCATGTGTGATGAACCAGGCCTGCTCCGGATCTCACTAATGGCCTCAAAGACTTCAGAGAGAGCTGGACAGGTCTCGTTATCACCAATGTTCTTCCAGAGGAGAAGTGAGTAGACAACAGGCTTCTCCCTTAAAGTAATCAAGACTGGCAAATGACTGTGAATCTTGCTGGCATTGGTTTTTTCATCTAATAGGGCTATTTTGAAGGATCAGATGATTATTATTGGGTGTTTTCTGCTTTGCAGTTTTTTCCAAGAGTGAATTCCTGAATTGACCTTGCATTATTTCTGTACTGTAAAAAAAAAATATATATTTATCTTAACTTTTCTTTTGTCAAGTCAACTTCGATAATTAATATAGTTCAGATAACACAATATTTTGAGTTTCTGTAGGTTAAACCGATCCTCTTCATTGTATTAACTCATTTTTTTAATTTCAATGAACTCAAAATTTTAAGGCAACCAGGTAACTTACCTTTTTAAGTCAAACCAACAATTCTTTTTTACAGTGTGAGGTACCTTGAAGAGGAACGTAACTGAATGACTGATCGTTTCATAATCGTAGATCAGCACGTGGCGCTGACTGTCACCAGTTAGAGCTGCTAACTACCAGCATGTCTCATCGGAATTGCAAAATAATCTAAATTGATAATTAATGTTGAATGCAATTATCATCAACATGAAATTGCAGTACATTTTTTGGAGTGATCTGCTGTAATTTGGAAGATTCATTTTATATGGAATGAATGGAAGCAGCTTGAAAGGCAGCGAGAGAGGAAAGAAGAGTAAGGGAGAAATCAACTGAAAGGATAATGAACATCAAATACTTTTTTCTGCAGCGCTGGCAATTGTTATTGTAGTTCTCAAGGAAGCGTGTAATGAACTGAGGGAATATGGCATTTCTAATCTTCTGATGTGCCACAAGGAGCAGGACTATATGGAATGCGCAAGATGATTAGGTGTCAATGCACAAGCTTTAAAAATTCAGAGATGGAAATGAAAGGAAGCTCTCACACCAGAATGTATCAAATCTAAATAAGTATTGTATGTTCACCGTTTTTGCAAAATGTCACTCAGAATGGTTACAAAGTTTCTGTTCAGATCAGCTGTTGTCTACATTTTAATGTAACTTTATCATGATCATGAGGAATTTCATCTTAACCACAATGGTAATTTTTTGGATCACAAACTCTGAACACTTGATTTGTTCTTTATATCTCTGATAACCAGGTTATAGTGTAATTGAGCAATTTCCAACCAGAGATACGTGTTCTTCAGGGGGTACTCGGAGGTACTAGATTTTGATTTTGCTACGTTAAACCTGAACAGAAATTACTACTGTAAAATGAAGATGTTAAGGCTGATCCAAAAAAGTGCTGGCAGTTTGTGTAAATGACACTCATTCTGTGTGATTTTGTGTTTGTGTGTGTAGAGAGAGAGAGAGAGAGAGAGAGAGAGAGAGAAAGAGGCTGTAGAAAAGTAGATTTCAGCAACATCTTTACTTTTCACAGCAAGCTCTTCCCCCTTTTTCAGCCCAACAAATGTCGTAACCCATGTTAAGTATTATTTATATACTATTATAGCATTTATTAATATTTAGAAATAGCTTTTTCATATTTTCATTCTTATTTTAGATTGTTTTAATTTTGTTCAGTGCTTTTGTCTTTTTTACATTTATCATTTCTAAGTTTTTCACTTAAACACACAATATGTGAGATTTTTGGATTAAAATATCCAAAAACCACTAGAACAATGTTATATATTTTATTGACTAGTGTACTTACATTATCCCAAATGTTTCCAAGAATATTTAAATCCAGAGAAATAAGCGATTTTAACCACCTATCCAATGACATCATACCCGCGGTACCCTCAGTTTCCGGTTTTATTTAGTAGAAACCATGGAAACACTGAAGACACTTTAATACATCCATCGACAGAAAACTAATCATGTTATATAGCTCAACACTGTAAGTCTTATTGTTTAAATCTTGTTTTCTTGATTTACCGCAAGTACCATGTTTTACCATGCCTAATATCGATCTACTAATATCGATATCTGCTCTGCTTCACACTACAGAAATGTTAATAATCTCATCCATGATTTCCATGACCCAAACATGATTTCTGCCCAAGTCCAGATTCTTTTTCATCTGCTGTAGATGTGAAGAAAACACCTCCCATCCCATCAAATCAAGGCGTCATCAAACTACGCCTTTGTTTTGAATGGGCGACCTCATTTTCTAGACAAAAATGATTTTTAAACGATAAACGAAAGTACAGTTCTGCTTTTTTTTTTTACAACAGCATGCAGTTGTTTTCTCCAATATCAATCAGTTTAATTGGAAAGGATTTTTTTTTTTTTTTTATCTCACAAGGGTCTGTGCACTCCCTACTTGTTCTCACTCTCTACTTGTCACATATTGACACTTGGTCAGGACCCCTTTGGCTAAAGGGGTACCTCGTGCGTTAAAAAAAGTGATCCTGAGGGGTCCAGACTGAGCGTTAAAATGTGATGAGTTGGGAGTGAGAACGTTTGGGTCTGTGCTGTGGGTCAGTTAGCTCCTGTTGGAAAATATACGTGTTCTTGCAGTGCCATCAGCCTAGCATTGTCAGAACATTTTCAGTAAGTGATTTTTTAGCAGAAATGATTGGCTCACAAAATTGCCCATGAGCAAAGAAAACAGTATTGAATTTATTTTATCCAGGTATCATTGACTTCCTTGATGTGTCCATTTAAGCCTTTGATTCACAGGTCAATACTTTGAGAATAATGCTGGGACACATGCAACAAACTGGCAACAAGTTCAGTGGCAGGCAATAATCGTAAAAGGCTCAGTATTGGCAAAATTGTTTTACACTGTTTGCCATTTTCATTGGTGTTGCCTGGCAACGCTGCCTTAAAAGCTGCCCTCTGTATCGGCAGTCTGAAAAATGGAACACTGTGGATATTTGCTGTATACACATTATTAAATCACAAGGGCCCCATCTAAATTCACCCTTAATATGCAGTTATCATTATGTAACCCTAGACAGAATTGGGCTAAATTGGGCAGTTTCCATTTACATGTGTTCGTTGTTTATGGCTTGTTGCAAAAGAAGCTGCATAACTTGGAAGAGGGACATGGCCAGAGTCAGGAAGTGACAAAAATACTCCAGATATTTAAAATATTTGGACAATGATGTGTATTATTATCCAGGCATATCTTGTTAAGAATTTTAGACACTGTGGTGACATTTCAATTAATTAATTCTGTACAAGTATTCATCATAAATGGATGGCACGCTGTTTTCGGTTTAAAATGTGCCCTCGTAAACGTAAAAATTGTCCCTGAAAATCAATTCCATGGAGGCAAATATCCTTCCTTAATGAAGAATGTAATTTCTGACACTACCCGTGACCCTGTTTCTGTAGGTTCTGTCCAGCTAGACATGTGAAGAATCTCTTTTTTGTCCATCTCTTTGTTTGCAGACATGGGTGTGAATAGCTCATTAGCCCATTCATTGATTGGGCTTCTCAGCTGCATTGGTGAAATTCTTTTTCGCAAACACATGGTCTAAAAGGCAAAGCAATCGATCAGTGATCAGGGAGGCAATGATCCATGCAGGAATCTGAGTGCCAATTGGCTAAAAGGCTCCCTAAGGAATCTGATGTTGTCCTCACTCAAGAGGTCTTTTCTTAGAAACGGGGAAATATTAATGAGCCATAACAGGTCTGACTGTGTATGTATTGTTTTTCTCCATTATAAATGTTACTGAGGTGAAGTTTGAAAGCATGTCAAAATGAACAAAGAGATGAATAGCATTCATAATTGTTGTGTTTGTTAGCATTTTACGGTGCATTCAAAGAACTATTGTTTTTCATGATTACTTATCTGTGAGTAAAACATTTTGTTAACCTCATGACAAATGCATCTGGAGGCTGTGGTGCTCTGATGGGAGAGAAACATATTTGTCCTGACATTTTGTCTCTCCAGGAAATGCATTCAGTGTGCTCACCGATCAGAGCTGAATACTGTCTAGTTAAATGCAAGATTTGTCTTGCAAGGAAAAAGAAATTGCATGAATCCAAACTGCATTTTGTGTTAAATATACTATATAAAGTATATTTAACTTCATTTGATCGTATGTTGATTTTATAGTAGTTACAGTAGTATAATTCTGTTGACATTTTCATTTTGCCCCTGCATTACAGGGAACTAGTTAGCACTACATCACACATTACTTTATATTTATTTTAATGAGGGTTGTGGCACAGGCATTTTGCAGGCCGGATCACATCAGGGTGAGCTCACAGAAATTTTAAGTGCTATAATTATCCAAATCCCTGGATGCCTGTGAAAGAATTAGAAATGATTGTTGTCATTTTGCTTTTTATTGCAATGGTGGCCTGTAGCAGGAAAGGCCCAAGTGCAAATATGTAGTTTTTAATAGGGCCATAACTCAGATGTCCAGCTGGGTTTGGCTCATATACAAACAGGACTATGGGACATTTAATCTCTCCTTAGTGAGACTACCTAAGCGGAAATGAGTGCTGTTAGGCATTTTCCTGTGACATTACATGAATTTAGGCATTGGGAATTTGTCTTAGACAGTGTCGCATGTTCAACAAAAATATGTTTATTGAAATTTGTAGGCCCCTTAATCTTTTGCGAGGTCTTTGAATTGCAGTGGTAAAGTCTCTCTTATTCCTTTCTTAATGAATGCTATTCATCTGGAAAAGGTTTAATATGAAGACAGATGAGTTCTAATATCATATTACATGGCCTTGGAGTTATTTCATCTGAGGTGCTGTGAAATATATTTGAGGATTTCATTTTGTTTTGTCCTCTTTAAGAATTAAATCTTGATATCTTGCTGACTTTTTTCACACAGGATGCATTAGGTTTAATACACATGTTTGTTATAGGGCATGGCTGCAACTGAACAATGTAATTTGGCGAAAGTAACAGGAATCTTGTATAATTACTCAATGAGTTTTGATGTTCTTATGTGGCAGTGCTTTCTATTATTGCAGTCTTATCTGGTTTCCACAATCCATTTCAGATTAATAGTAGTCCTCCTAGTATGTCATTTCTCTTTTGATACAGGAGAGGTACACAGTGACCTTGTCTGTAGCTTTAGAAGCACCTCAACCTGCAATGTGACTGAAAAGCGAGGGCAATGGCTGGTGGACTCCAGCCTGCCTGAATAGTGCCGGCATAGAGTTTGAGTTATAATTTAGCTCTCCTTGTGTTTGAGTGATAGCCAGCCTCTAAAAGGCCTGTCTGCACTGTTGAAAGCCTCACTGATGTACGAGCACGGCTGTCTGACAAATCTTCCATGTCAGTCAGTGGCTGACGAGCATTCATCATGTTTGTAATTTTTTGGGTTGTGAGTCTGTCCCGGATCTTAAATGGAGCAAATACAATGTGATTCTTTGCTGCTGATATGGTTGTCTTAGCTTTGAATCAGGCAGTCCCCACCTTATACCGCAGGAAGAAAAGTTCACCTTCGTGATTGTCATTTGCTGACCCTCATGTTGTTTCTATAACATTTGACTTACTTGATTGAAACGTATATGAAGTTTAGCAGAATGAACTGCTCTTTTCCATACAGTGTATTGCTCTCATTTGCACTGCAGCATGTTTTACTTTTCACTTTCATTGTATAGATAGGAGCAGCTTGGAGATTCTGGTTCACAGAAGAAAAAGTCATATGGGTTTGGAATAACATGAAGGTGAGTAAATGATGACAGAAAGTTATTTTCTCAAGACACATTAGATAGCGATGGTCAAGGGAAAAAAATCATATAAAGTTTTTGAATTCCACAGAAACTAGATCAGTAAACATCCTGATTCCAACATGAGAAAAAAAAATGCTGACATTTATTTAGTTTTTACATTACCTTAAGCACACTGGTCTCATTGACTAATGTGCTTAGGGTAGAACAGACAGCACAGTCAATATAAAAATGGCTTTTTCACACTCAAAGCAAGGACGCAATGCTTTTAAACCATGTTTATGCTAAAAATACTGATATAGTATTTGCACAAATTTGCGTGAGGCTGGAATCATGGCTCTGTTCTCCAGGGATCTCTCAAGAAACCATTAGAAGTAACATTCAAAAGTGATTTTTTTTCATTTTTTTTTTTTTTCTGGTGTAAGATTCAGGAGTAGGCACTTACCCTGTCATGATCAACCTTCTGCAATTTATGTCTGAGAGAGCGTCTGCATTCAACAACATCCAGTCCTGATAGTAATATAATCAAATATAATATATATTTATGTATATAGATTCCTTAAAATGAACATTTGTGTTTTATTCAGCAAATGTGTGGTCTTGTTACTTAAGTTGTACCTTTCATACTGTAAGTAATTCACACTTGTTTACTGCCTGGCTACTGCACAGAAGATACCTGTTACATTTCTGGATAGAATATATAACAATTTTAGCCATGAAAAGACAGATCTGCTTTTAAATAGAAAAACAACATTTCATCAAAAGTTCACATCATAATCACCGTGATCGTCTATTCTACTAGGTTTCCTTCTCAACAAACAGTCGGGTCTCTAACGCGCCTATGGTTGTCGTACAGCACAGACGGTATTGCTTGGGACCACAAAGACTGTTCCACTACTCTTTACACATTTAACAGTCAGGTATGAGAAACAACACCTTCTTGATGTCTTGATCTGTTTTCAGTAAATGGCCTACAAATATCACACTGCATATTTTAGCAGCAAGTCTCTCCCTCTACTTTTCACTAGTCACCACTGTTCCATTGCCACTTGCCACATCTGACAGCTCATGATGAGGGGCTATAGAGCTAGTTATAGATTTTCAGACATCCCTTCCATTTGAATTTGATGTCTGTGTCAAGGCAAAAAGATAAATGGCAAGTTGGAACAGTAAGTTCTCCGCTCTTGCCTTGTCAGTTTGCTTGTAGTTTTTGTGATCCTCTGCATGTGCAGCTTAAAAGGCATTGTCCAACACATTTATGACTGTAGCTTTCACCTCGACAGCAGCTGGCATCCCTTTCCCAGAAATCCAGAGCCTTGTAAAAGGAGACTGCTGGCTGGTCTCAGACATCAGAGCCATTTTGGAAGGGTATCGCTTCAGTTCTCCATAAATGCAGTGGTTCCTCATAAAGATATAAATCAGAAAGCAAGCCACCAAGATTACAATGAAAAGCAGACCAAAAGCAGCAATCAGTGCCATGTCCAACCTCTTGGAGTTCTTTACGGCTTGTTCTAATCCTTTAGTTAGGACATTGACACACTTGGTGTCGTGTTTATGATGGATGCTGTGAATGTCCACACACACTTTGTACTGTGTAGCAGGGTTGAGATGTGTAAGATTGTATACAGTCATATCAGATGGTACCCTAGCTGTGAATGCCACAGTTGGATGGTTTGCACTGGGCATTGTATACCACTTAATGTTTGGTGCCAGGCTACCATGCGAGGTCTTCCAGGATATCAACACAGAGCTGGTCTGTACAGATTGGATTTTGACATTCAGTGAGTCATTGACAGGCTGTGGGAAGTATCCATTTACCTCCACTGAGACAGATTTCAGGTCTGCCCCGACAAGATTGTGTGCCACACACGTGTACAATCCAGCCTCGTTCTCAGTGATATCATAAATATCAAGGGTGCCTTCAGGGTGCATGTAGAATCTCTCAAAAACAGCATTTGGGATGACCCTCCTCCCAGATGGAGTCACCCAGTATATGTCTGGCTCAGGTTCAGCAAAGGCACGGCAGTGCAGGGATACAGATCTCCCACTATCTACGCTGATTTGTGTGGGGAAGCTCTCTGAAGAGATGAGAGGCAGACAGATCTCCATCATCTCTCTGAAGTGAACCTGCCGCACATGCTGACCTTCGTACTCTGGAGGTTCCACACAGAACAGGGAGTCAGGCTCCATGAAACGGATGTTTGTCTTGTTCATGTTCATCCACCTTACAACACAGTCACAGCGGATAGGGTTTGAGTGCATGCTAACCTCCCGAAGATTTGGGAGGGACTCTACTGTGATCCTGTGCAGGGCACTTAAAGCATTACCATTTAGCATTAGAGTTTCCAGCCTTGGCAGCCTATAGAAAGCATTTGGATGTATATACGAAAGTTTAGGGTTGTTGGTGGCTTCAATTTTTGTCAGTTCTGGGAGGTTGTTGAGGGCAAAACTATCAATGGACACCAACTCAGGCATGCTGTTAATGCCTAGTTCCTTAAGATGAAGCATGTCCACAAAGTCACCCCTTTGAATCCTCCCAATGGGGTTCTTATTGAGATCCAAAAACTTCAGGCTCTTAAGATGCTTGAGAGCACCATGGGGTACCTTAGGGAATGTATTATCGTAGAATGAGATACTTTCCAGATTGTCAAGGCCCAGAAGTGAATCATCTGGTATCTGTGAAAGGTTCATTCTAGTAAGAACCAGACTGCGCAGGTTTCTTAGAGGCTTGAAGTTCATATCCTGAATAGAGAGGACAGGATTTTCCCCAATCATCAGAATTTCCAAATTCGGTAAGGGCTCAAACCATTCACTTCTTATACTCTGAAGCCGGTTGGAGTTGAGGTGCAGTCTCAGCAAGCTCTGAAGGCCACGAAAAGCCTCTGGAGAAATAAAGGAGATGAGGTTATGATTTAGGTAGAGCTCCTGAAGGTTGGTCAGTTGAGAAAGACTGTTGTCTGGTAGGGAACATATCCAGTTTTCCTCCATGTGTAAAGATAAGAGTTGAGGGAGGTGGCCAATGTTGACATCACTTATTGATGACAGGTTGTTTTGTGAGAGATCAATCTCAGTGATGTTGGGCAGGTAATCCAAAGGGTACTCAATCTTAGCAATGTTGTTGGTCTGAAGTAAAACTACTTGTGTATCAGATGGCAATCTCATGGGCAGGTTAAAAATTCCCAGGTCATTACAGTCAACAGTGGGAGCCTCCATATAGACAGAGCTAGGGGAAAACCAAGGTCTAATTTCACATACACAAAGTTTGGGACAACTGACTCTCTCTTCTGCAGCAAGAACAAAGGTAGTGACTGCAAGGCCCACTAGCAAATAATCCGCAAATGATATGTCCTTCATATTGGCACAGTTCCCACCAGTAAGTAGTTGGTCCTTAAAGATTTTGCAGCAAAAGCACTTCACTTCAAAAATAATCTACCATTTGTGGTGATCACTATTGAATCCAACAGAGGGCCTTCCCTAGGCCCTGATCGATGTGCTGTCAACAGATGCAATGTCCCGTTGCCAAGTTTCCCGTTATTCAGATTGAAGGTGGTGTATGAAATTTCACTGGTTGGGCAGATAAAGGTGAAAAGATCACCATTAAACCTCAGGAAATGGTGGTTTCAGCTAGGCAGAAGCAAGGACGTTCATTTCGTTTAATACTATAGATGGTGCCATCATCATCCTAATCCACTTCTACCTGAGGAAAATAAGAAAGAAATGAAAAATATTAGCATATAATTACCGGAAAATGCAAGGGCATAACTAAGGCAAGACAGAGGCATGCTGACATTTACAAAAGCCACATTAAAGCACTCTGATGTCTGCTGACATTTTATTCAGCAGTACCTTGCACGCTAAGCCTTTGACATATGGATATGGGTGTCCTTCACCTTAGATATTATTTTGGGATTCTGAAACTGAAGTTCCCTAAAATGTGAGCATTGCAAAGCTTAGTGTGTTTGTAGGCATTAATAGTGCTGCTTATTTTTCAAAAGGGTACATTCCCTAGATGCAACTCGCCATGATGAAATGTTATAGCTGTGTACACAAAACATTCTCATATGCACTACATATGCATAGTGAAAATAATGCAACTGGGCAATAAGAAACAAATACCATGGCCTTGAACACTATATTTTATCTGCAAATGGCATGTTGGGTCTGTCTCAACAGTATTTTCTATACCAATTGTTTATTCTATTCCAATTGTTATTTTCACTGGAAAAAGCATCTATCTTTGTTTTGCTATGCAGACGAGCTTTAAAAAAATCCGAAAGCAATTCTGTGAGAACATCAACAGGGTTACCATGGAAGCAATAGCCAGAAAGAAAGTGAGAGAGACAAAAAGAGAGAAAGTGAATGTTCCATCACATCATCATCACTCTTTTCAACTTCAGTGGCTAAAGAAGGTGAGGAAGTGAGGATTCCACAAAAAAAGTCTACAGTAAGCTTTGCAGACCTGGAGAAACCCAGAGTTCATCTCTCAAGGCTCTTTGGAGGTGAGAGGTGTTGAGTAATTGAGGGGCCGGGCGAAATGTAATTTTCTAAGCCAACAAGATTCTTCATAAAACCAAGAACCTTTATAAGAAGCTTTAATACAGGGACTTTAATAGGGACTAATATTTGTAGCAACAGAATCTGTTTGAAGTACATGACATATAGGGCCTTCCCGGTTTCAGTTTTCTGTCTGATAATCATGATTACAACAGATTATCTAGTCTGTTAATGTCTCTCCATCACTGAACTATACTTGTGTTGTAAACAGAGACCCTAGGAACTACACTGACTCGTCCCATAGACGCAGTCAAATTGTTAATTGCAAATTGTAAAGTCTAGCGGGTAATGAGTCCTATTAAATGTGGATGTTTATTACACCTCATAGGTGTGTGTGTGCTCTCACAGTGGTTGGGAAATTGAAGCTTGACAATACCTGTGTCAGCCATAAATACTGGAAAATGCATCTAGTTTTCCTGACTGACACGAATGGCCTATTTTCCTGAGGTGTTAAATGGAGCACTGCTCCTATAGTACCTGCATGTTCTCTCTAGTAGTGCTGGTTCACTTACTAGTGCAGTGCGCAGGCATGCTTGTCTGTTTACAGCATCGTGTTAATGTGCAAATATAAAAATGCAGTTAGTTTTTCTCTTGATCTTTCTATTCTCTTCTAGTAAATTGTGATAGTTCTGGATCTGTGATTTTTCCAGATATTTTACAAGATATTAATAGTGATTTAAATTAGTTTTTAATTTACTTTAAGTATAGAACAATTTAAGGGTGCATAATAACTGAATGTCTGTTGTGCAGTAATGTATTTATTATCTTGCCATTTTATACAAGGTTATGTTTTTGATGCAGAGCCAGAGTTTCCGTGTTCAGTGATTTCACATACGGAATAGGACCATTTACCAATGTGCAATAAAGGCGTAGTTCAATGGGGCATGAATAATTTGGCATTGCTATGAGTGTGTCACATCAAGGTTTCCATAGTTCCGCAGCATTATCTGCAACTGTTGGGTTTGTTCACATTATTTCAGAACACAATTATTTAGATTACTCCGCTGCAGCTAAAAAAGGAAGCTAAAACTGTTTGGCATATTGCATATATGTTGTGAAGTGAGAAGAAATCAAGGAACATTTTAGTGATTTTAAGATTTTAATACACTGTCCTCCAGAAATAATCCTGTTAAAGCTTAAGATTCTGCAATGGTAAATAATGTTCTGTTTTGCATGTAATGGCTGGCTCATGATTGTGTTTCAGAGGCTGTTTCTGTTCAGAGTATCCACAAAAAAACACTCCCAGGAGAGGAGACGCACTAATACAACTAAACCTGTATTAACCTCCATTGACTCTGTAACTACAATAAAGGTATGGTACACCCATTAGAAACTCCAGTCAAAGACAAATGAAGGGAATTAGGCTTAACCCAGTTAAGTGTAGGTGAGAACGTACAAACGTAAGGACTTGGAACAACACAGTGGCTCATAGAGCTTAAGTGGCAATACCTTGCATAGTGCGGCACACTTTCAGAGACAGAGAGAAATTCAACTAATACTAAAGAAAATGGAATTTCAAGATGGATGCCTCTAATCACCATCCTGATATACTGCAGAGTCAGTCACGAAATTGGAGGGAGAGGAGTTGGAGAATCGTTGCCCGTCGTTATTTGCCAGACCTGATAACACAGAGCTAGCATCATCTTGATTGGGCCTGTGAAATATAGGGGCATGTTTTAATAAATGTGTCCGGTGGGCAGAAGGCCTGCTGACCCTGGGAAGTAACTCAGGCTGAACGGTGGCAGCCCGGCTCCAATGTTTGCTTTGAGCCGAGTTGTTTGAGATGGGCTGTAAATCTTGGGCTGGGGACTGATTACTAAGTTTGAGGTCCTCTTAAAGCTCAAGATTGCGCCTCTGGGTATTGGAAAATAGCCGTAGCAACTCAATGCAAACTGCACTTGGGATAATAACGTTGTTGTTGTTGTTTTTTTTATTATTCATTTTGCATCTGTTTCTTTCTTTGCAACTTTCTTTTGTGGTAATAAACCCACAAACCTTTTTTTTTCATTGTAAAGTAGTTATATTGGCAATAAATTGGAGTTTTATACACTTTGAGAAAACTTCTCTAGAAAGTGCATTCGTGTATTTTGATTTTATAATGTTTTATTCCTTACAGGTCTTAAACAGTTTTCAACTTCCTAGATTTTATACTACTTCACCTACAGGTAATTTTTAGTTAACTGTCACAAACACAATATAATAATTTTTGGGTTAGAACATACCTGCCAAGAACATAAAAGTAATAAATAAATGACCAGCAAGCTTACATGGGTGAATGAAATGCATACAAAGCCAGTTGTAGCTTTATTTCTGTTATTTCAGCTAGACTTCTGTCACACAGATCACATGTACAGAAAGTAGGGCAGAGGTGGAATTGCTTCCAGGAGAAAAAGCCCTTTGTGTTATAGGGACGGTTCAGAGGGAAGAGTTCAACTGGGCCCGAGAATCTTTCTCGCTCATTCACACAAATGTCTATGGAAAGACATGCATGCTCTCTCTGCTCTTTGTATTTCACGGGAGCTTTCATTCTGTTCCCTCCTTCCTTCATATGCTTAGTGTAAGCTGTTCTATCAGGCCTGGAGAAGACGCAAAGGGCCTCGCTGCCAGCCAGTTTGCATAGACCTCTCAGTGGGTGGCATAGTCTGTTTCGCTGCTCCTCCCCCTGCCCTTTACTTCATTGATTTGCTATTACAAGGTAAGGGACGAGTCCATTAAACAGGCTTTGCTATGCAATGTGTGTGCATAATGTTTCCAGTGCAATACACAAGGAACATTTCCCTTTGCACCTGCTCCAACGTGCTCGCAAAATCAGCGCCGAGTCGACGGTTAATGCAGAATCAATGTTCCAAATTAACCGATGGACCCCACAGGTTTCAGCTTTGCTACCGCCGCCATTTGTTTCCCTCAAAGAATACAAGTGCACATTAGACAATTTCTAAAATTTGTAACTGACTGTTTGATGCTGATTTGCTCAAATTAATGCTGACATAAATGAGCTAGAGCTTTCTTCAAGGAAATATCAGTGCTTGCAAGAAAACGAACAGTATAACCACAGGTTTTAGGCTTCGGTTCTGTGTAAATGAAGTGCCACATCAGAACCGCTTTGATTGTTTGAACCGCTCAGCAAGCACCTTATTTTCCGTTGGCTGTACATGAGATCTCACACCCAAAGAAACACTGTCTTTGCAGTGTAAGAGTGACTGTTAAGTAGAGCTAGACCAAAAAGACCAATTACAATTCACTATGCACATAAATGCAAAGAGGAATGCAAATCACAGTTTGGTAAACATAAATGATATTTTCCCCCATTTTTAATATTATATTTCTTAAAAATTGTGGCGAAGAATAGTGAGGAATGCTATTAAATGTAAGCAAAAGAATGCTTAAAAGTTATTTTGTGACTACATTTCCTATCAAGGATCAATAAATCTCTCCATTTCTCGTTCCTATTATTGACCTCTTTCTGAGTTATTCTTCATTGGAAGGCATTACTGCTTGTGTTGAATCTGGGTTCAACTGATTCCCTGAGTGCAAATGTGTTTTGTAGCAAAAAACATAAAAACACATTGACATGAATTAGAATGCAGTATGTTTGTAAGCCGCTATAATCATTTTTACATCAGATAGCCATTTTTATTATGATTTCACATCTCTAATTATGCATTCTCTTTCAGTTTTAATAGTTTTCCAGCATTTTCCACTGAGTTTTAAATATGCTGTAAGAACATTTTGACTTATCCGTCCCTAACTGTTGATCTATGGTGTTATGTGCTTTATGATTTGTTGCTGCTGCAAGTGTCTGTACACATCATTGCAATTTATATGAAATGACAAAATGGGCTTCATTGTGTTTAATTTTTATTTTAAATGCTTTGCTAAGTGAATTACCGCAATATATATCTTGACACCAGTTTTTTGACACCAGTACTAGTGTCTATAATACTAGATCAACAGACAAATTTTTACTTAAGATGCCAATTTTTCATACAGAAATAGGTAGATCTGCTTTTTCTAATTATGCTCCATATGGAATGAGCTTCAATGCACATACCACCTCTCGCTTTAAAAACATTTTAAATTCTGTTTTTATGGAACATTTTGTAAATGTTTTAATAGCCGATTAGGATTTGTATTGATTTTTTGTTTTTGTTTTTAGATATGTGTGTTTTGTGTTTGTTTATAGTGTGGTGTTATGTACTTCTTTGTAATCTTTGTCTTATGCTGCCTATCTTGACCAGGACTCCCTTGTAGAAGAGATACTGTATCGGGACCTTCCTGCTTAAATAAATAAATAAAAATAAAATGTGGATTACAACCACATTGCTCATATAGAGACATATAATATTGCTGTTTGCTCTAACATACATAACCTAGCCTGAGGGAAGGATGTTATGCATAATGCACGGGATAACTGCATCACTAACTACACTATATATGAAGAACCTAATTATGAAAACCAATAAAATCCCCCAGGGTACAAATACAGTATTTCTCTCTAATTGGGCCTGATTGATTGAAAGCTTGCTCCCAACAGCAAGTGTCAGTCGATCTATTGGTGTAGCAGAGCATGGTTTAGTGTGTTCTAAACATCTCTAGCTTGAGTGTTTTTACATAATGAGATCCCAGTTCTTCCAGTATGTGCTTTATACCGCACTGGATGCCTCTACTACAGGTATCAGTCTATTATAAGAACAGATGGAGAGCACAGCAGTGCTCCTCAGATGGTTCTGCACTGTTTACTCCTGAAAGCACAGATAGCATATGCTGCTATCATATTCTCTTATTAAAGTCTATATTTTCAAAAAAGAACTTGTCGAGGCTTTTGAAACAATGAAAGAATGTGGAGTGTGGTGACCTTTTCAAGAGATAGAGATTTGGGAGAAGTCATTCTAGGTAGTCTAGGTATCTTTTTTGCTTTATATTAGGGCTGTCAATGTTAATGCGTTAACGCATGTGATTAATTCCAAATCCTTAATGCGTTAAAATAATTTAACAAAAATAAAGCATATAAATGACAGAACCACGGTACAACTGCGACATTAACGTAATTTACGAAACACAGCTAGATGACCTTGGGAGTCGGGAGTTTATCACACCGAGCATCTACAATGGCACAAACACCCTGGTAGGCCCGAAATGATTCGATTACTGCAGTTTTAAAAGCTCTCTGTAAATACTGCCCACTATTAAGCAAAGTTAGCAACAATCTCACACAGGCACCCAAGCAAAATTGTTTGTTCGTTTTAAATCCGGCCATTGTTGTTATTTTGTAGCACTTTACAATAAGGTTCATTAGTTAACTACATTAATTAACATGAACTAATAATGAAATGAGCATTTATTAATCTTTGTTAATATTGATTTTAACATTTACTAATACATTATTACAATCAATTAACATTAGTTAAAGGATTAGTTCACCTCAGAATTAAAATAATTCCTGATCATTTACACACCCCCATGTCATCTTTCTTCAGTCGAAAAGAAATTAACCCCAGTAAAGTCCACTATATGGAGAAAAAAACCTCAAAAACCTTCCTTTCATAAACATCTTGGATGACATGTGGGTGAAATATTAATTCTGAAGTGAACTAATCCTTTACTGCACTATAAAGTAACATGAACAAACTATGAACAGCTGTATTTTTATTAACAGTAATAAATATTAACAAATACAGTAACGAATGTATTGCTCATGGTTAGTTAATACATTAACAAATGAAACTTATTGTAAAGCATTACCTATTATTTTATTGTTTATGCAAGCAAAAAGTGCACAGTGCTCCTAATTTTATTTGCTGTTTGTTGGTTTTCGATATATATGTTCTTGCAACAATTTCAGCTTGAGAATGTATATCAGTACTTTTTGAACCTTTCCATACCGTCTAACATCTCTAAAACAGAAATATCTAGCTTCAACTGTGCCGTGAGAGACTATTTTCACTCACAGCACACATAGAGCTGCTCTGGCACCTGTTATCTTAGCAAACTTGTATGCCTTAGCAGCTGGTTAAATGTTGACTAGAAAAGTAAGCTGACCTTACATGTCAATATAAAATTGTGCTGTAACTTAGTTTTGGCAATCAAATTTGCTCAATCTGACGTCTAACATCGCTGGATATAACAAATTATGACAAAATACGTTTGTTAAACAAGATAAATGGTGTGCTTAATTTCATGATAAGTGTGCAAAAAGGGGTGCGATGTTTAGAAAACCTATGATATTGGTGTGGCTAGAACTATGATCTGCCAGAACAAAAAAATCATATTTGAATTTGTTTGATGAAGCTAATGAATTGCTACACTTCCAACCCTCACATTGTGATGTTTTATTGTGAAGCCCACACCACTTTGCATTGACAATTGCATTTCAAACTGCACATCCACCATTGCTTCGTGTTTTAAACGCTTTGGCATGATGCAACAATCAGAGAAAGCATCTTTCCAGCACCTTGTCATATAAAGGTCAATAAACACTTCACAAGACCATGTCTAAGAGATCCTTATTTTCAAGAGTTTTACTTACTGTCTGTTAATTAGTGCAGCCATCTAATGGCCCCTGTGATTACATCTTTGATTAAAAAATTGCTCTCTCAGGTCTAAGTTTGGAGAGTTTGTCATGAAAGAGACTCACAAGGACACAAACTGGTAGGAGCATATTGTACGCATAATATTTTTGCTTTGTAATGCAGCACGGTAATGATTGTCCCAGGCCTTGTTTTTAGGCTGGTTGCATTAAGGTCCTCTATGGTAAATCCTACTCATTAGCCCAAACCTTCCACATTTTATTCCAGGCCCCATGACTTTTGCCCCTGAAACCAGTTGATCAAATTGGTATTTACTAGTAGCTAAGGGTCTTGGCACTTGGATGCATGCACTTTTTTTACATTAATCTCCTTCAACAATTCAACTTAATATATTTTTTTAATTTCAGCCACTACCCCTATCATCATGCACACAAGAACATCAAATGGTGTTTGCAATCTCTGTGTTTCAGAAAGTACGATCCCAGTCTGCTATGATTCCTCTCCACCTCCGTCCACAGAGAGATGTGGGAGGACAAACTCCCTGGTTGTGTGATTAACAGCTGGGGTGTAAAAAAAAAAAAAAAAAAAAAAAAAAAGTCATCATCTGCATTGGAGGTGTTGTGCTGTGGACGGTATAAATTAGACTGAAGCAATGAATGCAGATCAGACGAATGGATCAGAATCACAATGCCTCCATTCAAGGCGGTATACCTTCATTTAAAGATACTTACTGTAGCTACAGTGGATGACTGCATTTGAAATGCATGTGCTATGGGGGTGCTGTAGAACATCTTGGACGGCAACAGGGTGATTTAAGGGAGATTGAGAACAGCCAGATGCAAGACTGCCTGTGGCTATCCGTCCAGGACGTGCCTTGTGTCCAAAAAATACGCATCCCAAGCTGGAGCACAGATTTCCTGTTGCTGATGCACACATGCGTTGGTTCTCCGACCGCGACATCAGCAACAGGAATTCTGTCCAGGTTGACATGCCTATTTATTCAACTACCTACGTGCTTGTTATCCATTTTCCCTCTATTTCTGTTCCTTCACGGTCGTTTTGCGGTGGAAGAATCACTCTGACGCATATTCTCTCAACTTGAATGTGGCTGAACGTGCAGTAAACCGACTAAAATGTATATTTATGAACAAAATAGACCAATATTTCAACTTACCGTTTCAACGTAAGTCATTCCGGTTGATAAAGCGACATGTATTCCTTTCATCTATAGCGCAGTGCTTCCAGAGAGCGGGAAGCGCGCGCCACGCAAATGAAAATATACGCGCGTGTTCTTCTTTTAACGCAGGTGGAGAAACAACAGCGGTCCTAACGTTGAGATTTTGCCCGGTGTGAGGCAAAATCCAGCAGGTGAGAGCCGTTTGGAAGCTTTTTAGAGTCCCTCGCACTGACAACCTCCTCCTTCCTCCGCGTTCAGAGGCGCATCTGCAGCCGCTCGTTCGGTTGTCACATTGACATGCCGCTGTCTGCCCAACGGTCATTAATATCGGAACAGCCCCCGAGTCTCCAGAGGACAACCAATAGCGGCGGGGCGGAGAGAAACTCTCGCACCTGATTGGCTAAACAGCAATGTCTGTCAGACAACAACCGTTAGAGAAATAAGGAGCGAATGGAAATATGCTGGTATTAATTTCTGATTGCGTAGTATTTTAGGTTGTCTTTTGGCGACATTATGTATAAAAATACGATCTTATGATGTATAAAGTTTCTACAATAATGAATTCAAGTTTAGGTTACAACAAAATATAAGGTTATTTGTTAGTTAGTCACACAATACAATTACAATTATCATCACAATTTCTGAGGGTGTGTGTTTTATAAAGTTAATTTCTGTATTGGCAAATGCAGATTCATTCTACAGTATATTGTCACAATCAAAACTGCTGTTTAAACTGCCTAAAATAGGCTTTATATAATAATTCAAATCAATCATTCATGAAATTGAAAAACATACAAAAATGTTAGACCTTTGTTTTTATAATTTAATAAAGACGTGACAACTCGCTAAATCACACTGACATACAGAGTAATAGCATTCATAGATGTGTGATATATTGCTGAAAGGTTTAGTTCACCCAAAAATGAAAACGATACGATGATTTACTCACCCTCATGCCAATCTTCTTTCAGACGAACACAATCAGAGTTATATTTAAAAAATATCCAAGCTTTATAATGTTAGTGAATGGCGCTCACGATTTTGAAGCCCAAAAAAGTGCATCCATCCATCATGAAAGTAATCCATATGACTCTAGGGGGTTAATAAAGGCCTTCTGAAGCGAAAGCGATAGGTTTTTGTAAGAATAATATCCATTTTTTTTAAACCTTATAGATTATAATAACTAGCTTCCGACAAACGGCCATATGCATTGAGTTACAGCAGACGCGATGAATGATGTATTGACGAATACGGAAGTGAAGAGGATGGAGCAAAACAAAACACAGGTCACGAATTAGAAGTCTAAAACAAGCATTTTTAAAGAAAATGTTTTTTGATATAAGAGAAGAGGAGATTGAGTTTATTGTCCAGCCCTATTTGTTTGAACCGCGAGAGGCGTCTAAGCTTACGCTACTCCTACATCATACATCGCGTCAGAGGTTACTGGATGCATACGGCCGTTTGCTGGAATTATAAAGTTTTAAATACGGAAATATGGAGCTATCTCTTTAAATAATGCCTGTTGTGTTTTCAATATATATATTTTATATCATCGCAGATGAGCAGCTTGATTTTTGCACCAGAGCTGCCCAACAACCCTTTTTTTGGAATAAAATAATCAAGACGCAGAAGGAACACTTTCCATGCATCCAATCCTTTGTTTCAGGGACTTTGACAGAAGTACGTCCTCTTTGCTGTGAGCTGACCCTGTTTTCAGGGATGAATTGACTGTGAAGGTGCTTTCCTGAAACGGACTTGTCTTGCTTTACAGCCCATGTCCGGGTCCTTCACAGCTCACCCTCGGGATGGCACACACCTTGAGAAAACAGGGATATAACTCATAATAAAACTCCCAATAGGGTCGGACACTGGTCCATTTTTTCACATCTGGCATCAAGAGACTGCTCTGCCAAAGAAAAATGTGCATGTACTATGAAAGCATAAATCTCGGTTTTGGTTGATGTCAGCAAGTACCATGTTTTTCATCAATCCATGTCCCTGTTTATGGAGAATTTAGAGGAATATTTGCAAGTTGCTAGGTGGTTTCTTTGTGGCATTTCACAGCATCTGTTTTCTGATAGACAAGGCCTTCGAGGGCAGTGCAGTTTATTGACTGGAGTTCCACAGTTATAAATATTTTTACAAGAAACGTAGAGAAGATGCTCTTCCAGCCTCTGACAAAGACATAGAACCTGTAAAGTTTTTTGAAGAGTCTAACAAAAGTAATTTTAAAGCTACATGCTTATTGATTCTGAAACCACCATTATTCCATTATGGTCAATATGCGCTTGCACAGTTATAAGTATTATTAAACGTTTCTGATTTTAACTTCTGATTAATATGTTAATATGTCAAATTCATTCAATGCTTGTCAGTGATGAACTGACCACCGCCAGGCTCTTCTGCCAAATAATATTCTACCAAAGTCCTAGAAGAACACCCATTATTTATAAACATTGTAAAAAATTATTTTCATGATTTATTTTCACAACTTTTTCTTTTATCAAATCAACTTAGATAATTAATGTGGTTCAGATAACATAATATTTTAAGTTTCAATTTATTAAACCAATCTCCATTGTAGTAACTCAAACTTTTAATTTCAATTAACTCAAAATTTGAAGGTAACCAGGTAACTTACATTTTTAAGTTAAACCAGCAATAATTTTTTACAGTGTATTTTTAAATTGGCCCCACTTTCATAACTTCGACATGTCATAAGTTGTTTTCTCTTGTTTGTTTGGGGGTTTTTTTCCTCCGTTGGAAATGACAAAGCCATATATAGTGCTGCATCATGGGTGAACGATTTCATTTTTACTTTGAGGGACTCACCCAAGCTGAAACAGCTCTATGTCCGTCAGTGATAGACTGTTTCCAAATCAGTGTCTGAAGCGGGCTACAACTTTCACAGACGCTATAGTGACTCTGAACATGTGGTCAGATTCATTGCCAGCCAACTCATGTTACTAAATGGTGTTTGACACATGGAGATGAAATGACTTGTGGCTGAACAGAGGCGTTATTCTCTTGTGAGAAAAATAAGGTGACAAGAGTAATGGATGGCCTCTTAGGCTTATGAATTATTCTGATTATTAATATGAATAGATTAGATACAAACTATTTTCTGTGTTATGAAACATTTTTATAACCAATGTTCCTTTGATATATCATAGATATGACATAAGCCACTGACCTAAACAATCCTCAATATTCATTGGATCAGCACATTGCTTTTCAGTTTGCTGGATTTGCAGGTAAGCTGGACAAGCGACTCCCCGTAATGTAATGTGACAGTGGCATGCCTGCAGAGACGCATGAGTTTCCTGTGAATGCGCCTCTCAAACTGTATAGTTTTTGCAGTATGGGGCTGTCTGTGCCTGCAGTGCAGATAACAGGCTGCCCAGGTGGGGGTTTGTCTATAAGACTGATGTAGAGACATTCTGCCACCAGCCAACCACACACATCTCCTCACTCTCCTCATTACGCCTCCATACACCGCTGATGCTCAAGTTACTTTGCCAAGTTAAAAATAGAGTTACAAATATTGTTACAAGAAACTTGTGTGCTCTTACAGCCTCTGATAAAAACATAGAACCTGTTAGTGTTCTGAAGAGTCTTTAACAAAAGTCATTTTAGATTGACATACATATTGATTCTGAAACCACCATTATTCCATTATGGCCAATTTATAGATGCGCTTAAGTATTATTAAACGGTTCTGATTTTAATTTATGCTCAATATATTAAGATTTATTATAAACTATAATAACTGTTTATTAACTATAAACTACTCTTCAGAAATCCTAAAAGAACATGCATATTTTATTTTTTTAAACTTGCCCCATCTCCATGATCTCGACATAGTTCTTTCTTTCTTTCTTTTTTTCTTTTCATTTGAGTCATTCTTTCATACTTATTTATTTCATTCTTTATTTTCTTTTCTTTTGTTCATACATGCGTGTTCGTTCTTTTTTTTGTTTTTATTAATTTGATTATCCATTGTTTGTTAGTTTCTTTTTTGTTTTCTTTCTTTTGTTCAATTGTTCTTTTTGTTTGTTTGTTCGTTTTTGTTTTTTCTTTCGTATTTTCTTTCTTTCTTTCATTTGTTTATTCAAATGTTCTTTTCTTTGTTCATTTGTGCAGTTGTTTTTAGTTGTTTCTTTACTTTCTTTTGTTTATTTGCTCTCTTTAATTTTTTCTTTCTTACATTTGTTAGTTTGTTCATTCAGTAATTTTTTGTTTGTTTGGTCTTTCTTTGTTTTTCGTTCATTCACTTGGTTTTTCTTTTTCTTTCATTTGAGTGTTCTTTCTTTTGTTTGTTTGCTCCTTTCTTTCTTTCTTTCTTTCTTTCTTTATGAGCCAGGTGCACTGCAAAATTTATTTCACCTATTAAAGGCTGCATAATTTGTAAGTAAAAGAGTGAGAAAGGGGAGATTTATTAGCCAGTGATTAGAAGCTTGTGTCAGCACACTGGCTAGGCCTGCAGTTTAGTTTATGTATCTCCAACCGCATGTTCAATGCACTTTAAATGTCCTTGTTAAAAGTGCAAATGTCCTAAGAGGCAGTCACATACCCAGCTTTCCTCGGTTTGAATTCATTATTATTAGTATTCTTACCAGCACCTGTGTAAGACCATCTTTTTGAGCTTTGCCCTGAATGCTACAAAAGTTGACTGGATAAAAGGATAGATTTCTTTTTTGTTCTCTACAAAAAAGGACAGCGAGACTGCGGTTTTAGCCGTGGGATGTTCAAGGGCTTCTCTGAGGAGTTCTGTTTGCTCCCCTGGTTGTTCCACCAGAGTGGTGGGGTTAACCTCTCTCGTCTTAGCCGATCATGACGCCAGGCTCCAGGCGAGGGCAGCAGCATATACTGAAGTTTCCATTCCTGTGAAATATGACTTCAGTGTTAGGAAGAGGGTGATATACATGAGAAATGGACAGAAAAGAGAATAGAGAAGATGGACTTCTTGTTGGAGGTGTGTTCTGGTAGAGTGAAATACTGAGTGTGACGACTGTGTATATTGAGCTGGAGTTTCCGATTTCATTGCATACATAGACTACAAAAGCTCAGTAACACATTCATGACAGGCTTTAGCTGTCAATTGATAAAAATCCTTTTTAATGTTTGTGTGCAATAGATGCAGAACGATTCTGAAATTGAATCTTGGGATTTCAACCCAGGACCGTAGCTTGAAATTCTGGGCCCTTTACCTCTTTTTCAGCTATTTGTAAGGAAGAGATACAGCCTGATGGGATGGTGCAAGTTGAATTGTGCTTTGATAAATTGCCCTGTGCAGCTTATGCACAGACGACCCAAGTTCAAATCCAATATTGAATTTTACGATATTGAATATTACACAGTATTTCTCTTATCACAGTTCTCTTTTGTCAGTTTTTTTTATCTCTAGATGACTTTTGCATATCTACTTTTTGATTAGTTACTTTATTTCTGCTCTTTACTGTTAGCTCTGTCCTCTGAGTTATCTTATATTTCAAATGTAAGCTTTATTAAGCTGAATAGTTCTTTTATTATTTATAAGATATTGATTTACGTTTGACAAAATTCATTGAGAAATCAAAAGAAATGTTGTTACCATATTCATTCATTCATTTATAAGTGGTTAGCATTTCATTCTTGAGTGTTTTTGAACAAATTGGTTAAGCAATTGATTCAATGACTCATTCTTAAAAACTTGCTTTGTTCCAATCCTAAATATTTTTCTTCTTTTGATTTTGTTGTTTTTAAATGTGCAGATATTTATCTCATAAATTTGACATATGCAATATATTATTTATAATCTTGTTTATCATTCTGAAGCCATGACTGCATAATTCAATGCAGTTTGAACAATAGAAACTATTATATGTTTTTACCCTCTTCAGCTTCAGCACGTATGTCAGTTTGTTCAATAGATGCATGAAAATGGGCATGCATTGTGTATGACACTCAAACCAGATGTTGAAACTCTGAAGATCAATGCTCTCTCCATTCCCTTTGATGTGCTGGAAACAGCAACTATTCTTTTTTTCAGGGAGAAAATGGCTGTAAAGACCATTTCTGAAGTGCACAGACATGGCAATGACCTTCAGATTTGTTTATTACACTTCAGCACTGATTGTGCTGGAAAAATGCCACTCAGACTGTCCATTTATGACAAAAACCATTCAAGCTTACTGAAAAAGAAGGATAACAAAAAAAAAAAAATGTGTGGGAGCATTCCAAAGTTTTTGCATTAATGCTTTTGTGAAATAAAAATCTTTATGATTTTGGGACTATAAGAACAAACGAATACGGAGATGTGGCAGCATTGTGCCGGCATCTGAAATCTCCCTTGTTACTCTTTTGTTTCATTATATTCCTTTGTGCCACCACAGTGAATGACTGGTGCTGATTATGCAAATGAGCCAGAGGAAAGAAGCATGGGTAATTATCACAGTTGTGGATAGGCTTTGGGGAAAAAACTCTCCCTCTGCCATAGAGACAGTATAAGAAAAAAAAATGCTCACGACTTTCTAACAGTAACAGAGTAGCTGCTGGAAGGATGTATGTGTTCTCTTTATGTGATGTATTTATGCATTTCTGTTCCATCCATTCAATCATTTAAAGGGATCATGATATAATAAATCAAATCAAATAAATCAAATTTGCATTGATCTTTTGACATACAAGAGGACTTTGTACCATTAAAACATCCTGCAAGTTTCATAGCTTAAAACTTCATAAACAAAGCAATATTGCAAGATCTGTGACATCACCTGTGCAAATACATTTGCATTTGACTGCCTCCAGAGCAAGACATTGACAAGTAGTTATGCATCATCATACCATAGGCATTCAGTCGCTTAACGGCTGACATGTGCCTACACTGGATGTACTGTAAGAGTTGCGTCGTGTCAAAATCAAATAGAACCGATTATAATCACTGATGCCGTCTACACTGGATACAGCTTATATAGATGCATGTTCAGTTTCTGACATTCACCAACATGCTTGAGTCTTCCAACAACAGGACAAATGAAAGAGTGAAATAGCGTTTGCTTTGATGCATCCAGATTAAACAGCTCTTTTGTGTCTCTGAAAATCATTAACAACACATGCTAATCTATTTTACAAAGCCAGTTTAGTGTCTCTGGTGAAACTTTAATATCTAGTCTGGATGTTGACAGAAATGCCTAGATCATTATCTGTGTCGCTGGAGCTCATGGAGGAAAGCCTTCTTTCCAGCATGCTTAGAAACTATTGTTAGAACAAATCAACCTGAAAATGTGGAAACGGAGGACCAAACTGCTGTGACTGGGTTAACAGAGGGCCAGTTCAGGTCTCCCTTTCTATTTGGAGTATATAGTGTCTCAGTCTGTAAGTCAGTTTGTCTCCTGGTCCTATTGTGCGCAAACTACCGTAATACGGGTCAATAGGAAGAGTAGCTGGTGCTAAATTGCAACCTCTTGAAATTGGCTTCAGCCCTCTGTATTTAGCCTTGACTCTTGTGCTGGAGTGCTAACGCTGCACACCTAACCGAACATCGGCTGCAGGAAATTGAACAGTTTTTTTGCAGAGTAAAGTTTGGTTTAAAAATATCCCCCATTGTTCGTGGAAAACAATAGCAGCAGATTTGCGCCGGGTGACAAGAGACGACGGTGCAGGCCTTCCGAAAAGCACACGTGCGGGTCTCTGTGGAGAACATGCTCACATAAATCATGTCCTGAAAAGCAGCTCCCTCAGGAAAATAAAAGTGCATTTGTCGGGGCAGTCAGCAGAGTTCATAGCTCACGGGCAGCCGGCCAGAGTCTTGTGCTGCAGCTCTTGCGTCTGATCGCATATCAAATGGGATTATGACATTGTGCGTTCCTCAGCCCTGCATTTTTAATTGAATTACATGCTCCTCTTAATGCAATAATCTCCCAAAGATCCACAGCATAATGTTCAAATCAATGATAATAAAATTAGGCTGTTTCTTTTTGCGAGTCTTGCGACTCAAGATCTCAGATGTTGGATTACAACAGAGACACTGATGCTTGCATAACGCCATGTGTGAGAAGACACCCACACTTCACGCGGGAGCGGGTAAAACACGTTTGAGAGATTGATCTGAATCATTGGCAACTCACAGGGCTGTTAAAACGGTGAACCTCCGGCGTCTGTCCATGTGACACAGTGGTGGCTGGTTTTCAGAGAGGGGTTCTCACCGTAGGGAACCTTGTACACGCTGACAGCCAAATAAAAGCCTGGCCGAGGCTCTTTGCCCATTAACGTCATCCCTGAGAGCAGATTGTGTTGCCACGCAATTATACCGCAGTGATTCTCAAACAGTGGGTTTAGTTATCATTAATCCATCAGCTCAGAGAAGGAGCTCGACTGGACAGGCACATTTACACGAGCCATAGTGTTGGGAATCGACTTTCTTTTGGCTGCACAGGCCATTATTTAATGTGTGAAATTTTCATTTATTTGTACTGATTTTGCATTGTTGTGTTACACACGTTATTTTTCACTTTTTATTGTGCGAAGAGGGGGAGAAAATTGGCACTGAAAACCAAATGTGTTAAAGAGGTTGTTGCAGAGGGTTATGAAGCTGCAATAAGTTTTCTCAGTGCAGTTTTTACACTGTAGGTGAGACCGGGGCAAGTTGTCACATCATTGTTTTGTACTTGTTTTTTCTATTTAAATTAAGCAGAGAACTCATAATTGTGACAACCTACACTATATAGTATAGCATTTTCTCCATTGGGGCAAAAGTCAATGTGGTTGAGGGAACTGGACAATATCAATGTAAATTTGTTGTAGCCTAGACTTTCAAAAATAAACTCAAAAGTGTGACAACTACCACGACTCTCCCCTGAATATTAAAGGGATAGTTCACCCAAAAATTAAAATCATCCCATGATTTACGCACCCTCAAACCATCCTATGTGTAACTTTCTTCTTTCCGATGAACACAATCGGAGATATATTTAAAAAATTAGTCCTCCAAAGTTTATAATTGTTGTGAATGGTATCCCAAATCCCCCAATTACCCCCAAAAAATGCATCCGTCCATAAAAAAAAAGAATGACCCCGGGGGTTAATAAAGGCTGTTCAAAAAACGTTAACTTCCACGACGTAGTGCACAATGCCATGATGTTCTACGCTACGCCATGACATACAACGCGAAGTATGCCATCATTGTGTAGAACGTCATGTAGGATGTAGGGTCAATTTAAGTTGAATGTCTTTAAACATTCAGAGACAAAAAAAAAAAAAAAAAAAAAGAAGCTGCACTGCAACTAAAGATAAATACAAAACGTGGCAAGTTTTGCCATTTAATTAAATCGGCCCTTAACAAGTTCCTTAACTTCTGTTAAAAATGTTTTTTAGTCTAGGGAGAACAATGTGTGAATCTGTGGGAAACAGTGACTGTGGAACACATTCTTTTCATCCGGCCTGACTGTACAAATGGACCTCTTTGTCTATGGAGAAATTCGATTTTCTGCCATGCGCCAGCTCTACATAAACTCCTCTCTGGGGTCTGATGCCACCATGCTCAGGCTTATCAACAGCACTCAGGGTGTGAGATTGAGTTCTGGCGCATATTAAACTATGGGGAGAGCAGGGACGAGAATCAGAAATACAGCATAATCCCTCTAGAGATCCTCTTCTCGCTCACCACCCATCTGCCTTCATCTCGTACCGACTCGATCTTCTGTCAGAAAAAAAGCCTCTAAAAACTCATCCTGATGAGCGCTGCCTTTTCAGTGTGTAATTTGCTTCTTTATCTTCTGTTCAGAGCTGGCCCCTAAATTGAAGTCATTATCATGGTTCCTAGCAAAGCCCAAGGATGGTAGGAGAAGACGTCCTTCTTGGATCCCTAAAGAGGCTGGATAAAGGAACTTCTCTATCAGCTCTTCAGAGCGAGATGGCTAAAACCGCAAATGAGCTGAATCCACTTCTCGCTAAACTGTTGCTAGGTGTATTGGAGGAAAAGTGTTACCTTTACATGCTCATTGTGCTGGTATCAAAGAGGAGATTGTGTTCGACAAACATACTAATCTTACTAGTTTTGAAGTACACTTTGCTAAATTATTATTTTTAGGGTTCCGTCGCTTCCAATATCCCAGTTTATCCAATGAGTATAAGACAAAGCTGCCGTTAAAACTGCAATGCACTGTGTTCGACCTGACCCTTTGTTTCCTGTGTGACAGATGAACCAGGAACATTTTCTGACTGATCAATTGATCAGATTGCACAAAGTTTTAATATATTTTGGACCGGTTTCACAGACAGGGCACACAGAAAACCATTTTATTCCCCACTTCAACTGCATTTATACTCAAATGTGTATATAGATCATTGCCATCTATGTCCAGCATTACCCTCCCCATGGCAGAGCGGTCTTGCAAGTGATAAATATGTCACATACTATAAATATGTCCATATATATAGCCTGTTTCCTTCCTATGGAGAAGGAACTCATTGTGGTTACATAGTTCAGCAACAGCAGAGTAAGATGCTCTACAGAGAGACAGCATGAAGTACTGCTTCATTTACTACGACCCAAGAAAGTCACATGATATGTATCAGCTGTGATAGAGAACCAGAGTATGCGTTGTTGGAAATATGCACATGCGCTGAGATTTTATTTTTTTAATAAGCCAATGATGATGCAGTGGAATCCCGTGTGGCTTTACCTCATTTCACAGATAAAAACATCAATGTAAATAAGATTTTTTAGGAGGAAGTTTGGCATGGGTGAGTCGGAACAGACAGCTGTGAGGTTGGAGATGGCGAGTGAGTGTTGCACTGGAGGGAGAGAAGAAAAGAGAGCTAGTCCGGCACACACAGCGTAGAGCATTAAGTGTCGTGCTGATGAGACACTGTTGTGGATTTGAGGACGTTTGCATTTATCCATGTTCCTTTGCCAATGTGCATAGCTGGAGATGTATGATTACCAGGCTTGGGCAAAATTCAGAATTGAACTATTGGCTCTCTTTGAATTCATGAGCTGTAATTTGAATGAAATTAATAAATACATTTCTATACGTGTTGGAAACACTTTACAGTAAGATCTTATTTGTAAATGTTAGTTAACTAACATTAAAAAGATGAATGAAAATTCTGTAACTAATTGACTCTTTGCCGGAGGTTTGATTGACAGGCGATCTGACCAATCATAACCCTGAATTCGCCATTTTGTCCGACAAAGCAGTTAGTAGATTAACGTTGGTGAACTTGAACTTGAAAAATTGTGTGTACTCACGTCTTTCCGCACTTGAAACAACATTCCTTCTGATGTTCATTCATGTTTATTTGATGAACTAGTATGAAGAGATGATCGGTTCACGAGGAGCTACAGCGATCTGTCACGACACATTAAAGAGACACTATACGCTATTTATTGTTGAAACTTATTACAATATTTTAAATATGAAACTGTTTCATATCAAAAGTAACCTGCTCTGTCTTTTCTGTCGAAGCGTTGTCAGTGTCCTCTTTGCTCCGCGATGTATTTTTCACTTCGTGAGAACATGATGTGTGGCATGACAGCGCATGGCTTGTCGGACATAGCAACAATAACTAAAGGGGCCGGGTCTTTGCGAAGGGTCAATTAACTAATGTAGTTAACTAATTTTAACAAATGAAGCCTGATTGTTGAGTGTTACCCATATATTTTATATAAAAATATCAAATGTTAATTTAAAGGCACATTCCACATTAAATACAATACAAATAAAACCTTTTCTCTTTATTGAATTCAGTTCTGAATACGGAAACTGTTTCATCCTGAGGGAATAACCTATCCTCGGATCCCAGGAAATCTAGCCGCGCCCCTGGATGCACAACCTTTGTGTTTGCTAGGGTTCAGTAGTTCACAGGAAATTGGCAACCTTAACAGATTCTGATATGTGTTCAAAATGCACTTACATTGATCTAAAATTTAAAAAGTCATTGCCAAAGGACATGATTATCAAGAGAAGTAATCATTTCGCATTATAGACCAATTACTCGACCTATTCTCATTTTGAGAGTGTGGCACAAGACATCACCTCTGATGTTCCTCTGATGTGTACCGCAGCTGCGCCACTAATATGGCGTGCAAATTTTCAAATGAACTCGAGTACAGTGGGCATCTGGCCCAGATTCACACTGGGATATTTATCCTGTCAGGAATGGGGAAAGAAAATCATTGTTTTCAGATGTGATGTAATTCAATCTGTTTCTCTTCTCCTTCGTTCCCAATCGCAGGCATCAGCGAATCGAACTGTTGTCCAATCTGTGCCACACAAAGTCTTTGTCATCCCAGAGGCACAGTACGGCCCACAAAAACAAGTTTTCTTCCAAACGTCATTGGTTTTTAACAGCTAAATAACAGTGCTATTGCAATAACATGTTTGTGTTGTTCCATTATTGGATATTTTTTTACAAAAAATGTTGCTTCAATAGCTAATGGTTTTGTTTATGGTGGTACATTGCAGGTCTCTTTTATAGATGCAGCATTGTATAGAGGAAAAAATAGACCCCCCGGATGCACGCAGGAAGTAGTCATAGCAGTAATTATGTTAGGACTGAACATGAATTAAATTTCTACATTGCTCACATCCAGAACACACTGACTATTAACAGTCAATGAAAACTCACATATGCATAAACAGAACAACCAGTTCCACTAATAGAAAGCCACTCGGGAGATGTTACACTTTCATTTCTGCAATATTGCTTTCTTCTGTGTTGTTTTTGTGCATTGTTTTACTGAAGCCTGAAATATTCAGTTCATTTGTCTCGCTGGCCCTCTAAATGAAGATTAATGTCATGCTGGGCATCTAATGAGCACCATAACGCCGTTCCCATACTGCTGCAGCAACAAAACGTTAAAATGCACAATTATTGGCTTCGATTTCAGCAATTAAGCCCTGAACTTAACATTTAAACAGATAAATTAGTAATTATAAAGGGATGGAGCTCAGTTATGTTGCCATAATCAACATTAATGTATGCATTTGTGAGAATATGTGAAATATTGAAGATGTCAAGCTTGAGTTTTGCCTCCTTGTTTTACATTGCTTCCTTGGGATCTTTATATTTTATAAAGATTAACCATTGCATTTTAAAGTAAACGTCACTTTAATTTCTTTACTTAAACAGGCCCTTGAATGTATAAATTCTATCCCAAATGTAAAATTATTACATACCTTGGGGACTTTCAGAGCGCAGTCTCTCAAAGCACAGTTTATCTAAATGTACTTCTATATATATATATAGTGAAGTTTCCAATTTTGCAATGAACGTTTGAAGTACGAGTTTTGTGCCAACTTACAGATCTGGGAGCAAGTGCCAGTGGTTGGCAAACAGTTTGATTTGGGATGACTTTGTTGCTTAGTATTATTCTTGGAGATGCAGATTTTCATGTTCCCTTTATATCTGTCTGAAAATATTGGATGAGATAAACTTTTTTTTTTTGAGTAACATAAAAATAAGGTTCAATATGGTCACATTAGTTTAACTGTTCATTGTTGAGTGTAACGCATTACAAGTAACTTGAGTTACGTAATCAGATTACTTTTAAAGTAACAAGTAAAGAAACGCATAACTTTTAAATTTACAACAAAATATCTGAGTTACTTTTTCAAATAAGTACCTGAAGATATTTTTTTCCCATTTATTGACCTTCACTATGCAGGCGTGAATTTGTATTTCCTTTCCTGTTGCTTATTCATTTCACTTTTAGTGTGAAAGGGCTTTCACATTTATCACATTTTTTTAATCAAAAATAATGCCGTCAAATTGATTAATCGCGATTAATCGCATCTAACATAAAAGTTTGTATTTACATAATATATGTGTGCGTATATATTATATTTACTGTATATTATATATGTGTGTGTGTATACACGCACAGACGTAATATATATAAATAGAATATATATATAAACACACATTATGCAAACAAACTTTATGTTAGATGCGATTAATTGCGATTAATCGATTTGATAATTAAAAAAACAAACAAGCAAGGCCAGCCCAGGTGAGAAAATGTAACTAAAAAGTAATGTAATGCATTACTTTCCATAAAAAATTTACTAAGTATAACGTAGTTTGTTACCTTAATGTACCTATTAATGCATAATTTGTAATGCCATAATGTCAATCTAAAATATTTGTGCTCCTTCATGTTAATTTATAATATATTAATGCTAATATGTATATCTTGAAATGTTAAAACAATCTGAACCTTTCAAATAAGTTGCAGGAGTGATTTAAATAAATAAATAAATACACTACACTACTTTGGGTTGGTATTCGACAACTTAAATCCCCAAAGTCTTCGTGACCACACTGCAAAATCTTTGTTAAAAGTCTGAATTAAATGCAAGATGAAATATACTTCAGTGAGTCGCAGTGCATTTGAAGGCTGTCACTCAGATTTGTTGTTGCTAGAATAAAAACAGTTCCCCTGTGATTTCAAGCAAATACGGCTATTTGGATGCCCTGTCAGCAAACTCTGTCTCCACCTTTTCATCCAGCAACAATCGCAAGAGTCCCAGGTGCTGATGGCAAAATAAATTTTCCCATCTGGTTAAGGTACAGATAATGTTATTTGGACTGGAGTAATTAAACGCACACAATCACAATATAAATTGAACATGTTTCCATAATAATCACTGGTTTTGTAGTTTCAATGATCTTAAAAGTGAGCTTAATTATACATTGTCATATGCAATGGATGTCTGTGTAGGTTGCAGGGAGCAATGTGCAATTGTGTCGTTGGCGTCTGCTCTGGTACCGTGTCTTTGATGCCAACTGTAATATTAATGCGCATCTGTGTGGCTGCTGCAACATCATTATTAACTGTCTCGTCACATTTGGAGTTTGTTTATTATCCCCTTAATGCTGATGTGTCGAGATAAAGATGCTGTGCTAGTGCTAGACCATTAGCCGCACGGTAATAAACTCTCTCAAGCTCTTAGGTCAGAGTGTTCATGCTAGTTGAGAGAAGTGAAATTAAACATTTAAGAAAGGGTGTCAGTGCTAATGGGAATATGTTCCTGTGTGTGTTTTGAGTGTTTCGGAGAAAGGGCTTGTGGGAGCAGCGTTTTTTATTTACTACTCATGTGCTCTGACAGGTTAAGTGATTAAATCCATGCCTCATGCTGAGGGACAGCATATCCCTACAGAGAATCTTTTAGACAACTTAGGCCTACATTTCTTCGGGCTGAGGACAGCTCACTTACTGGGTCCCCGTGGTGGAACACATCAATGGCAATCAGCAAACCTGTCTGCGGTTTAAACCTTGACAATAAGCATTTATCCTGATCCAAACAATCCCCTCTTCTCACCAGGAACAGCTGGACTTTCATATATAGTAAGAGTATTAAGGTCCCTTTGCTGGCATTTATGCACCGGAAAGGAGAAGTCTTGCATGTCTGTAGCTTAAAGGAACTGCTGGTATGTTTGCTCTTTAGATGGAGTTTCTGAATCAGAATCTGATGAGGAAGGATTTCTGTGCTTAAACTGCCCTTTTTTTCTCTCCTGTAATAGGTGTACATGCATCCAAGGTCAAAAAACCTTTAATTTTCTCATATTATACATTGCAGCATGACCTCTTTCCTCACAGTGTCTGAAACTGTTAGATGAAGGATCTGGTCTTTCTAAACCCCTCCTTTCTGAGAGCCTGCTCTGCTCTGATTGGTCAGATGGCCCAGTATGTTGTGATCGGTCTATCACTTACAGCACGTGTCAGAAAAAAAAGTCACCATTTTGAATTTCAGCTCCAGAGACTTCCTCAGATACACAGTGACAAAAAGTAAAGATGCCGTCAGTTATACCGTATCAATTTGAGCCAGAGTGCATGCAAATAAAACAGCATCTTCTCAACATGTCGACAACACGAACCAAACTATGCAAATTTGTAGACAAGCCTATGTGGATTCGCGCAGGAAGTGAAATGAAAAGGAGAAAAGCTTCCAGCAGGGCTGCTAAAAAGTGTCACCATTGCACTCTGTTGCATTGCAGGCAGCCAATCACATTCGAACTTCCAATTTCAGCCATTTTCTTGTGCAGCATGCACAACCTGAGATGGCACACTGTCTAGTGTGACTATAAGAAATCTGCTACTGATACTAACTATAGCCAAGAGATGCAAATCATCCCAGAATATCATTAGAATTATTTCTTTTGCGGTTGCTCTGATGCCATTTAAGGTCTAGCGTTAGTGAATTTGTGAACTGTTTCCTCGTCAATGGCAAAAAAAAAAAAAAAAAAAAAGTATCAGAACTCAAAAACACAACTGAACTTTAATCGGACTCCCTGGGGACACGAAACACATTTTATGCATTCTGCATTTTAAAAAGCTTCAATCTAATGAGGAAGGAATTAATTCAGCTGGGATTTTTAATGCTGCCAGGCCACGATTAATCCCATCAGTAAACAAAGCAGAGGTCATCTTGTTTTGGAGAACTCCAATTAGACCCTAATCAGCACTAATCAGACAAGCTGCTCGCCAGAATCTCGGCACGTTGTTTTTGCCTTCCAGAGAACACTCGCTCTTCCTCTCCTTTGCTGTTGTGTATTCCCTGCCCTCAGCACTGAGTGTGGCCTCTGCTCTGTGATTTCATGTTGAAGGAGTTAGAAGGAGAAAGAGGGCTAATTACTAACTCTGTGGCATATAGGCGCTCATTAAATAAATAAAGATTAAAGAAGAAGGTGTTCACAGTCCAGAGAGGCTTTAGTCCCAGCTTCATTAGCGGCAAACTTTCCCACACCAACAGAATAAATAGTCACGCATTCCCTAGACTTCCCATTGGACAGTTTATTTAAAGGCCCTTGTCCTCATTTGAAATATTTCACACACTGCAAAACATCTTGTAATGTACTTTATCACATCAGAGTATTGTGTTATGCAAAACCACACCAAAATAGGATTTTAAATAATGAATTTATATATTTACAGTGCCCCTATTACCTTTCATGTAATGTGTAATATACCTGTTTGCGAAGTAAAAGTTCTGCAAAGTTATAAAGATCAAAGTGCAAAACAAATAAGGTTGTCTCTTAAAAGAAAGAATTGATTCTGAGCTGCTGAAACAAGTCATCAGCAATTGTAGTAACAATGTAAAAAAAAATAAATAAAGCCATAAATAAATAAATAATTCCATCCAATGGTCTTTATTGGCTGCCGTGAACAATGTTTGACTCACCCTCAAACATTGTAGTTGTAGCTGAGGCCTTGGGTTTGTGTTGTCGACATATTGAGTTGACGACATGAGAATCCACTTTGCTCTTCCAAAGGATAAGGACTCGCGCTAGAATTGATACAGAAAAAATGAAAGGGATCATATCACTGTGTATCAAGCACTGAGGAGTTCTCTGAAGCTGAAATTCAGATATGGTAATGGGTGTTTTGTTTCTGACACGAGCTGTAAGCGATAGAACAATCACAAGAGACCTTGCCATTTGACCAATCAGAGCAGAGTAGACTCCTAAAAGGAGGCGTTTAGAGCAATGGAATCTTCGAACAAACCATTTTCAGACTCTTTGAGAAATGAGGTGATGTACAATGTATATTATGAGAAAATTAAAGTGTTCTTTTGACCTTTGATGCATGTAAACCTATTGAATACCTCTAAAACTAAAGTAGGAACCTTTAAAATAGCATAAACTTTAAACTTTAATATATTCAATATCTTTTAACCAAAACTTTCCGTGTATGTGCCTGTAAAGAAACTGACTTTCAAAGCCAATACTGGAATAAAAACGTGCGTCAACTAGCACCATTCTTCCTCATACAGAATGAAAAATAGTGACAGTTTTTGAGCATAATCTCACATATGTATGTAAGATGTTGTTTACTTCAGCAGAACTGTCTGGCAGTGTGCGAATTTGTTTGTCACAGCTATTTACCATGGAGGTGAGACCAGGGGCAATTATGATTTTTTTTTTTTCTTTTTCCATTTCACACATTGTCTCACATACTAGTACAAACCTCATTCCATCTTTTGGTAGAAACTGAATAATAATATTAATAATTTAACTCTTATTTTTTTTGAGTCAGTTGGTGTTGAGTCAGTAGTAGTTGGTGATAATTATTTTAACTGTCTGAAGTGATATGTGTAAAGCAAATTATTTTGTAATTTTAATATATTTTTAATTTTTCATCACTTGTAGTTGTCGTCAGCCTCCATCACAGGCCAATTAAAAAAGTCTGTAGGAATCTCTGAAAACTTTTGGGGTTAATCAAGGATCTGGATTAAGATGTATTTTATTAATGCTTTGATGTGTTCATCATCCATTTGAACTTTACATCAACTTAAATGACAGGGTCATTGCAAGGAGCACTCAAAGTTATTGCCTCCAATAAATACACCAATGTGGATTCATTAATTTAACCGGTTTGTTTCAGCATACAAAAAGAGAGCATGAGAACATTTTCTCCCAAACAGACAAGAGGACGATGCATCAATGTTTGTGTACCGTCAACAATGTTGGCAAACTCTTCCTTTCATTGCTATGCAGTTAACCTGGCACGGTTTTTGTGAGCACCTCAGCATAAAGGCTGATTTGCGCTTGAGGGGTTTTGCCAGTTTTTGGCAGGCCATTGTGTAACACATTTGGAGGGCAGTCACTTTTGAAGGGGTAAGCTTGATGGGATGAGTTCTAATATATTTGTCTATTTATTTATTTATTTATTTGTGGGGCAAGCAAAAATTCCAAACCCATAAGACTTCTGTTCGTCTTCGAAACACAAATAAAGATGTTTTTGATGAAATCAGAGCAATTTCCATCCCTCCATAGACAGCTCCACAAATGACACTTTGATGCTTCAAAAAGTTTATAAAGAGATCGTAAAACTAATGAATTGAGCGGTTTAGTCCATATTTTCTGAAGAGACACGGTCGCTTTATATGAAAAAACAGATTGATTTTTTTCTTTTATTCACATAAAACATTCATCAACTCACACATCAGTTCTGTAAACAGAAGCTCAAGCATGTTCACTTGACATGCGAGAACCAATGAGATTCATTCTCTTGTGTCACACATCACGTTTGAGCTTCCGCAAGAGGTTTGTTCTCATGCGTCATTCAGGTTTGGTTGAGCTTCTGTTTGTGTACACTGATCAATGTTTGTATGTGAATAAAAGCCTAAATTAAATATGTTCATATAAAGCAGTAATTCTTAAAGTGTGGTCAATCGCCCCCTAGTGGTCCACGAAAAGATGACCTAAACTAGGCAAGCTCTTAACCCGCACCGGATCACGGGCGGGGGGGTTGACGTCAGTGTGTTTTAATAACGGAAAAATGGATCATATCATTGCATTTGTGTTTGAATAATTAGTTTTTGACTTGAAACAGTTGTATATTAAACTTAAATTTAGTTTATCTTTCCTATTTTGTTGTTTTTGGGGGGCATGTTAGGTGTTCCTCAGAAAAAAAATGGAAGATAAAGTGGTCCTTGGGCTGAAAAAGTTTGAGAAACACTGATATAAAGTGAGTTTCTTCAGAAAATTTGGAGTAAACCACTGGATTAATTAGATTAGCTTTACGATCTCTTTATGAACTTTTTGAAGCGTCAGAGTGGTAGTTGCGCAGCTATCAATGGAGGGACAGAAGTGGCTCAGATTTTATTGAAAATATCTTCATTTGTGTCCTTGAGATGAAAGTCTTATGGATTTGGAATGACATGAAGGTTAGTAATTAATGACACAATTTTCATTTTGGGGTGAACTATCCCTTTAAGTTCCATCGAATTCTCTTTAATCGGAAAGACAGCAAATGCCGAAATGCTTTAAAGACTGAACAGTTTAAAACTATTGCCCCCGCCATGGCTAACTATGGATCCAATTATCATCTACTTTAGCTATTTGAGGAACTGCTGCTGTGGAATTTGAATTCAGTCCTTGGGCGGACTTCTGCTCAGATGGGGGAAGGAGAGAATTTGTACGTCCTCCTGTAATTAAAACATGATTTAATATAGCACAAGGAGGTCTATAATACCTGGAGAAAGCTGTTTGGATTCACATTCATCTCTATGACAGTTGCCACAGAAGTACGTGATTTGAAATGTGCCAAATTTTTGCTCATGGATGCTCAGGATGTTTTGGACTATGTGACTTAGTTTTTGCACTAAAAATAACCAGCCAAACCTGGATTGCTTTAATGCTTTTGTCTCTTAGTCGCTCTTGAGAAAGTGTGGCATTTCTTGCTAGAAGGTTATCCTCAAAGAATTGATTTATTTTGGTAACCCCCTCAACATAAAGTGCATTGAAGGTGGACATTTAGTATATATTTTCAATGGAAGTCATAGTCATGGTTTTGGCGTTGGTATATACTGTACAAACATACACTGCATTCCAATCTAGATTGAGATTACTTAAATAAATGGAAATTAACTAGACCTTCTTCAATGACCTAGATATAAACTCATGCATTCTTTATAATATTTACCATTTTTAGCAAGTCTCACTTTAAGGCACCACTGTGTTACATTAACATAAATTATTCATTACCTTTACAATATTGATGTATTTGGCATTTTATTGCTTTTAAGATTCTGGGTAAATGATTCTGGGATGGTTTGAATATTTATTTCATAAGCGGTCCAATTGTACTCTGTGTAATGGAGATCTTTTGAACAGGTGTGAGAGCACACTCTGGGTTTGTATAAACACTCATCCATCATACTTTTTCATTATTATTATTCATAGAAAATGTATATTTAAAAATCTGTTATACCCTTGACCTTGGTGCACAGATGAGATTATTCCTTGGAAAATGCATCAGGTATTAAAGTGATTTAAACTTTGAATTGAACTAAGCATCTGCGTTTTTTCCTTCCACGTTGTAAAAGCCGATTTGGAATTACAAATATTTAATATCAAATGCACAGATTAAATCAAGCTTACGCCACATGTGACTCGGTGGAAAACACCGAGCCATGATTCAGCCTGACAGCATTACAGGAAAGCCAATGTGAATAGAATGCTAACTTATAAAATCCTTTTTTTTTTATCATTATTCACCACGGCCCTTCAATTTATCATCATTCGGAGCGAAACACATGAGTGATTCCCTGGTGCAAATGGCCTTCCTTCCATGAGGTGTAAAAATAGATTGAAATGGAAATCGTCTGGATGACATGGATCAATTTTGAAATCTGCTGTTCTGATGATGGCAGAGAGGAAGGAGGAAGATGAGGAGGAAGAGGGGTCATGTGAGGTGCTTTCTATCTTCCATCTGAGGAAAAGCAGAAAACAAAAAAATAAAGAGAAAGATTTGTGTTCGCTGCAGTGTGACAAAGGAGGTTGTCGAGGATTGACAGTTTATTTTAGAGGCCATTGACTTTACATACAGCTGGAAAATGAAATATAGAGCTTTTAGGGAAGACCCTGGAGGGCCGTTGCTCAGAATCACCTTATCTCAGCCTGTATAATGTCAGACAGGAGATTCGGGTACTTTTCTCAAAGCGGGGTGATTAACTTCACGTTATGTCAGGGTGGATGGATGAGTTTACATACTGTAGTTTGAATGCAAACGGGGACTTAAAGGGACAGCTCACCAGAAATGAAAATTTTGTCTTTTACTCACCCTCAAGTTGTTCCAAAACTGTGTGAATTTCTTTCTTCTGCTGAACTCAGAAGAATTTCAAGCTACAGGCAAACCTTTTCAAAAATTTCATTTTGGTCAAATTTGAGGTTTTCACAAAAAATAGTTCAATAAAGCCCTAGCATAGCAATCCAACTGTTTCAAACAGAAATTAAACAACTAAAAGTATCTTTGTTTGTGTGGTTTCTGAGAAGAGTACCTTTCCTTTGTCCATGAAAAATGCCGTTTTTCTCTGCTCGCTTCCCCTCAGCAACTTCCTCATTAGTACAAGTTTGGTATCATTTTCAAGTGCGGCATTCCAACTTTGTGAATGTTCATAGCGAATCTTTGATGGGATGACACTAAACCAATGAAATGTGATTTTCAAACTCATGCTGATGTTTTGAAACCTTCAGAAAACTTTTTATTAAAATTGACTTTGCTGACTCTATCAACTTCAAACAAGTATAGCTCAGTCATTTTTTGTCAGATTCCAACAAATTATACGTCACTTTGAAGGTTTTTTAATAGAGATTGTGAGTCATTTTGCCAGCACAGGTCACATATTTTGAAGAATGTGAGTAACCACAATAGCTATTGACTTAATATAGAAAAAAATACTATGGAAGCCAATGGCTACTTGAGAGAGAGTAAATGATGATGTAATTTAGATTTTTGGTTGAACGATTCCTTTAAGGCACCAAAATACTCAACACAATGTTCTTTTTGTTCATGACTTATGAAGTTTGAAATAGCTGAGCAGCAGTATATTGTTAGTGAAAATCCCGACATCCGTAGATGAATATGAAATTATGTGTTGCACAATAATAAAAACATATAACAAGAAACCTTCCTGGAAAGTTTGCTTTTGCAGGCTGTTTTGAACTTTCCAGGCCAACTTAGTTTTGGCCTGATTTTGTTTGAAACACACCAGTTCACACAAGTTCATTGTTCAATTTTGTCTTTTAAACCTCACTTAAATCAACAGATTTCTACATTTTTATAGTAGACTCGACCTTGAAATTTGGCATTTTGTTCTTTCTTCTCTAAATGCTCTGGGTTGAGTATTGAGCTGAATTATTGATTTACATCAACGATTTTCTAGACTTTGATAATAGGCTTGACCTTGGAATTTGGCATTTGCTCATTTCAGTTCTTGCTTTGCTAGAAATCCTGATGGTCTGCCCAAAGTTGAAATATAATGATCTTCACTAACATCCTAAAAATGGCCAACCACTTTAACTGGATGGAGTGGGTGGATGGATGAATGGATGGATGGATGGATGAGTGGGTGGGTGGATGGATGGATGGATGAATGGATGAGTGGGTGGATGAATGGATGGATGGATGGATGAGTGGGTGGGTGGATGGATGAGTGGATGGATGGATGAGTGGGTGGGTGGATGGATGGATGGATGGATGAGTGGGTGGGTGGATGGATGGATGGATGGATGGATGAGTGGGTGGGTGGATGGATGAGTGGATGGATGGATGAGTGGGTGGGTGGATGAATGGATGGATGGATGAGTGGGTGGATGGATGGATGGATGGATGAGTGGGTGGATGAATGGATGGATGGATGAGTGGGTGGGTGGATGGATGGATGAGTGGATGGATGAGTGGATGGATGGATGAGTGGGTGGATGGATGGGTGGATGGGTGGTGGGTGGGTTGTTGGATGGATGGATGGATGGATGGATGGATGGATTGGTGGGTGGATGGGTGGATGAGTGGTGGGTGGGTTGTTGGATGGATGGATGGATGAATGGATTGGTGGGTGGATGGGTGGATGAGTGGTGGGTGGGTTGTTGGATGGATTGATGGATGGATGGATGCAATATTACAGTTTTGAATCTTTCAATTTTTTATTGGTTGCTATTAGATAATTACCGGTATGTTTCACTGTTATAATTTTTAACTTATAAATGCCTTGTAATTTATTAACCTCAATTTTTGTTGAAATTTGTTGAAATTTGGCATTGTATTCTTCCTCTTCTAAATGGTCTATAGAGTTGTCCTTTTGTCACAAGGGTTGAGTGTTTATTGTAGTGTCAGACTGGAGAAATGCAGACTGCAAACGGGTCGGCGCTACATAAAAATAGATTTCCAGTTTGTCTGATTACATGCAGCCCTCAGAATGTTCATGTTTCCCATTAGCTCTGGTGGAATCAATTGTTTCTCACACGGCCAGCGGTGCTTAAGTAGCGCAGAGCTAATCAGGACTGTGCTGTACCACTGAGTCAGCAGAGCCACCGCCACCAAGTTTTCCTCTGTTGATATAAACCTCTGCTGAATCCAGCTTCAACTTTCATTAGTCGTTGTCATTATTTCCTTTGCTCTGACAGATGGCATTGTGGGATATCGGTTTTTATGGCAGGTCATCTTTCATATCCCATTTCCTTTGCCATTTGAAGAGAACTTCACAGTCTAGTCAGATTCATTTTGTGTTTGAATATTGATTTTCTTCTTCTTTCTCTTTCCGAAGAAAGCCTCTTAATGTCCTTTCTCTTGGCAGTAATTTTGACACTCTGCTGGTTGTCGGCTTGATTAAAAGTAGTCTTGAAAAGGAAAAAAAAGAAGTAGGACATAAAATAATTTCAGATCCAAGATAGCTGTGTAGCATTGGGAAATAAATCTATCTTGGATAAGAACTTATTACCTTGCTACTGGATGCTAGGAACAGACGTACAACTGCTGCATTCAATTTAATGCGAATGTATTTTCATGAGCTTGTGTTCCTTTGAAATCCTAGTCCTCCAGTCAGGCATCTTATAAGACCCGTGTCTGTCCGTGTGTAAGAGTCCTGATGGAGGATCAAAGGTATTGTCTCATATTGTCAGTCAGGGTGACCAGAGACACGTATACCCACATGATCTCTCTGGAAATAGCACACATGCTCATAATGGAGGGGGCGTCTAAGGGTGCTTCTTTAAAAGTCAAATTTCACTTCTGAGGTTGAGTATTTGCTTTGCTGGAAATCCTTGTGGTCTGTACAAAATTGAAATATAGAGATCTGAGCTGAAATTGGTCAACTACTATTGGTGAGGACATTTTCCCAGACAGATGGACGGACAGATTTTTTTAAAACATTTTGATATATTTTTATTTTTATATTTTTTTCCTCTGTTTTAAATGTTTACATTTGTTATATTAAATCTACTTTTCTCATTACATTTATTGATTTTACATCTATAGTTCTTAAATTTTTTATTCGTTTTTATTTATTTTTTATATTTTTATTATATTTATTTCCCCCATTTTATTTTATTTTTTTATTTTAAATCTACATTTATCATTACAGTTGCTATTTTATAATTACTGTATTTTCCTTATTTACATTTTTACAAAATGTATATTTTAACAAAATATGTTAATAAAAATATTTTTCATAATTTTTTAAACAATTGATTGCAGTTTTTCAATGTTGATAGCATCCGTACAATACATCCAGAATAGTGTGTGTGTGTGTGTGTATGTATATATGTATATAGTGCATATCCATCTATCAGCAGCTGGGAAATTTTTTTTTTCCTCAAAATCTGTTTGTTTTTATTTATTTATTTTTTTGCCACCACTCTAAATAAATTCTGAAATTATTCAGAAGAGCACGAGATATTTAGCATTGCCAGTTTGTTGTGCTTGTATTTGTGCACTGTTTTCAAAAAACATCAGGAGAATCAGAAATGAAGAAGAAAAATAAATCGGTTGGTTAGAACAATATAGCCCTGGTCCCAGCGGACTGTTCTCAGTCCCTTTCAAGGCTGAATGAGTCCAGAAGACTCTCGGCGGACAGTAGGGGAATAAGAGCTGGACATCTCAGGGATCGGCCTAACGGTGCGTGAAAGCAGGGGGTCTCAGCGGCTCTGTATCCCAGCCAAAGGAGCGATGTTGATCAGAAAGGCACTGGAAATGGGTGAGGAAGTTGCCAGACCGTCTGCCAAGAGCCACAGCCTGGGATCAGGGCCTTCACATCGCTGAGTGGAACAGCAGGCCATTTGCTGGCAAAACAACCCCTTTTCACAGCCTGTCGTAGATACAGTGTGGTACACAGGACGACGGCCAAATAAGGTCATGGCAGGGACATTCTCTTTTTTTTTCCAGACACAGGGCCAGGTAGGACGGTGTACGGGAGTTTGTTTCTAATGCCTGAAACTCTTGAGCTGTGCGAACAACGAGAGGACGGCTTGACAGGAACGTCAGGAATGAGAGCCGAGGGAAAGGATGTCATGCCTGGGCTGTCGGGGAGATTAAACAGCCGACGAGGCGAGTTTTGGGTGTTTACTGTGACAGAAGGGAATCTGGAAAAAGAACAGCCTGAAGGAAGCTCTTCCGAGACACTTTTTGTACCCGCAGATCCACAAGACGAAGCGCTGAGCGTGAAATGCGACCCAGGTGTTAGTCCACACTGCTGGCCCGGGAAAAACCGATTAAAGAGTTCAGTGTAATTGATGCCAGTGTCTAAATCTATTTACCAAGGCCATCTAATGACTGAGTAAACGATTTAATTTTAGACTACTATGCAAATTTAAATGATATATGGTTTAGTGGTTACGGTTCTAGGCCAGTAACCAGAAAGTTTGGCTCTGGTTCTGTGGTGATAAACATGACAGGGCCATAACTACCACTGAAACAATATTCATATTCATAAAAGTGCTTCATCAGTATGTTTTTAGTGGCCAATTCCTACACATTCAGCAGATGGTTTTATCCAAATTACTTACAGTGCATTTACAGTAAGTTACGCATTTACACTTCTGTTCAAAATTTTGGGGTTGGTGAAATTTAAAAAAAAAAAAAAGTTTTTGAAAGAAGCATCTAAAGCTCACCAAGGCTTCATTTATTTAAATAAAATTACAGTAAAAACAGGAATATTGTGAAATATTATTACCATTTATAATGATTTCTATTTTAATATATTTTAAAATGTAATTTATTCCTGTGATGGCGAAGTTTCAGCATCAGTTGTCAGTGTGACATTATCGTTCAGAAATCATCTTAATATGCTGATTTGCTGCTCAAGAAACATTTCTTATTATTATCAATGATGAAAACAGTTGTACTCCTTGAAAAAAATAAGTAAAAATTAAAGAGGACCTATAATGCCCAATTAAATCTATAAAAGAATTAATATAAGTCTTTAGTGTCCCCAGAATGTCTCTGCGAAGTTTCAGCTCAAAATGCCCCACAGATAATTTATTATAGCTTGTCAAGTTTGCCCCATTTGGGTGTGAGCAAAAACACACAGTTTTTGTGTGTATGTCCCTTTAAATGCAAATGAGATGCTGCTCCCGGCCCGCTTTCAAGAAGCTTTAACAGCTCTTCTTCGGTTGCTCAACAACAACAAAGCTGGAGAATCTCACTCAGCCAAAATGACGATTGTCAGTAATGAAATTGATTCAACTCATCGATTTGTCATGTTAATCTTTTGTGCAAATCCAGTGTTGAATTGACCCTCGTTTGTGAAGCAGTTCGGCGTAAAATGACCTTTTGCTATCAACAGTACTACAACAACTCTTCCTCTTCACTGAAGCAGGCCTTAGCCGCTTTGTTGCATGTTCTCGGGGACGGAGTTTATGTAAGCGCGTTGTAGTGGCTACCAGCCATTTGTTGAAGTCCTTAAACAGAGAATTCTGTAAAAGAAAATATCTCCCTTTGCATCAAACTTTGAGCGTCATAAGTTCGCAGATGATGTTTATGCTAAAACAGCAACATTACGCACTAACTAAAGTTAAAAAAGTGGAATCATGATTAACCACCCCTATAAATCTTACTGACCCCAAACTTTTGATTGTTCCTTGGAATCACATATTTTCCCAAAAAGTATGACCTAATGCATTTCATTGTGAAAAATTGAATTGTCTGATTTTCATTTCATTCTTCCCCTCGCCAGTTTATCTTTTAGAGTTTTTCATATCTATCATGTGTCACTACCCATTACCAGAGGTAAATTTTCAGAGCTGGCCATTACCACAGATTTACAAAATAACAAGCACTTTATTAAAAATCAGTGAGTAATGTTTCATCAACTAACCGCCATGGAAACTGTGTCAGAATCACTCTGTATGCCGCAGGATCCGCCTTCCCTATTCTAACTCCGTCCATCACACGCCAATCATTGAAATTGTGTTCTCATTCACGCTGTTTTTAAAACCACTTTATAATCACATAGTGAAGAATCTGTCGTCTTGGCAAAGCTGGGAGTAATATTTATCATTCAAATTTTCTAAAGAGGGTAAATATATTCAGTTAGCGTTGTGTTCAAAGGTTTATTTTTCATGCCTGGGAATAAGACACTGGGTTTGTTTGGCTCATTCAGTTTTGAGTGCGTCTTTACATTAGTATTGCTCATAGATCCCGCGTCTGCGCCAAGGTCAGTCTTTGACTAGGACTCTAGTCTTTCTGCGTTCTGAGGCGCTGGGGATTCAGCAAAGGCTAATTGTTGACTGAGTGGGCAGTTTATGAAGCGTTTACATGAAGGAATGTCAATAAGGATGTGGGCAATGTGCGAGTAATGTTGATGTTTCTGTGTGTTTTTTTAATTGGATCCTCCACTAAAGTGTTTTGGAGAGACTTCCAAATCTGAAATAATTCATCAGATGAAAAAACATAATATAAATAATGTAATAAAAACAAAGACTAATAAAAATAATAAATAAATTAGTCAAATTAGTAAAACTAATAAATAAAAACTCGCCTCCATTCAATCACACCAGCTCGGACCTGCTGATGCATTCGGTCAACTGTATTAAATGCTAAACAAAGGCAAGTGGAGATATTGGCTCAGCCATTGTGTTTGAACCAGAAACTGATTCAGAAGAAGAGGAAGGATGAATTAAACAGGGTCATCTACAAGTCGATGAATCAGAATGATTATGCGTTTTATGTATCACTCTCGAAAACATCGGATAAATAACGGTTTTTGATTTAATTAGCCTTTGGCTTGACTATGAGCATTTCTCATCTTAATATAGTTTAACTTACTTCTTAACTTATTTACTATTACAAAACATGTCAATACATCATCAATCCGTCCTCCAAAACATGTTTTTGTCTTACCCTGTTTCACTATGTGTTTATATTATACATTATCAACATTGGTTGGTTCTTGGGAAATTAATTTTGATGGTGTTTTATTACTCTAAAGGGGAGTATACGGGATTTAACTGAACAGATAAATTGCCAATATAACTCTCTAACAGAGTTCACTATAAGGCATTATCTATTGTGAAGGGTCGTTCCATTATGGCTGTTGTTGCGCTGTGCTGGAATTTATTTTCAAGGAAGTACCATGTCTATTAATGGATATAGCTACAGTAATGATTTCAGATAGTCAGCTTAAGATCCTTTCCATCTAAATTGGTAATATCTCTTAAGCCTAGTAGTGAATGTTTAATGAGCAGTAGAAAAAAGCACAACCAAAACAATGTTCTTCTGCAAAATGCATTGTTTTTTAACCTCTAATGGTGTATAAAAACTATAATAGTATCTCAATGATACCCTGACTGTAAGGTAAAGCTTTATTGTCCTTCATTCGTGCTTGTGTGATGTGCACAACTATTAAACCTGCGAAAGTAGATTCTATTTGTGTGTAATGGAAAAATGAAAACGAGACCGACCTAGTGGTGCGCCATTCCTGTTCTATCACCTCGCTGAATTGAAAGCCATTCAGCTGTTATGTGCCATAATTCAAGTGCCTTCTAATACAATGTTTCTTATCTTTATAAATCATCTGGTGCATTTTTCCACCTAAATATAAAGGCAAGTCAATGCGCAGCTGTTGCTTTGGGTGTGTGTTTGATTGAGATTTGTGGCATGGAGCTCACTGCCAAGTAATAACATTACTGTTTTTGCTTCTGCATTAATCTGACAGTATGTGGTTTCCATCATGCTAATCGGAGAAAATTACTTCCCTTCCATCTTCTGCTATTTAAAGTTTTTCTTACTCCATATGTTTTATTCATCGTTTACAGTCAATTGCATATCACGTTTGAGCTCGGTTAGTTTTATGCTAACTGAGCTAAACATCTAGAAAAGTATCCAAGTTTGTTGCAAGAGCCAACTGTTATCACAATTAAATGTTATTGCTTTGTTTTAATCTGTAGTCTAACTAACTCAATTTAGTCCAGTACGCCCAGGAGGGCTTTTAGAAAATGATGTGGGCTCAGGATATCAGTATCACACTGTTCTTGGAAGCACAGAATGATCCCAATCAGTTGCAAAGATGCTTTTCCATTAAAATGGTTTACCCCAGACGCTCACCTCTGACTCACAGGGAAGACTGTATTTTTGTCTCTTGTGTCCATGGTAACTGCTGGTGAACAGGAAATGATGTCATCCATGATGAAGGGTAATATCTATCTGTACAGTGACAATGAGAATATAGCAGCCATTATATATTAGGCAAAGACATGAGACAAAAGATGTCTGAATTCACAAAGAGTAGGGAAAAAGTACCTACGACTACCGGCAAGATTCTGAAGTGCGCATACGGTGGACACTATCCCATAGATAGAATTTTTCAAGTCAAGGTTTATGTGATTAAAGTCGAGTCGACGTCATCTAGTCGATGATGACGTCATTAATGAACAGACCTCGAGCTGGCGCTCAAACGCGGGATGCCCTGTGCACAGCTATGGCATACGAAACAGTGCTGCCCACAAGGCTATTGTCATTTTTACCAGTTCATTCGTCTTCGGGTCATTATATTTCTCACAGATTTCTGCTCATTCTAAATCAGATGCAGATAAAGTATCACAACATGATCAGTGACTAGTCGAGCGTCATGGCAGAACATTAAAGTCGACTAGTGCAATCTCTACTATCCCATGAAGCCATGGGAGAGGATTTGTGAATGGCAGTGAAGTGACGTCCGTGGTTTTCCTGCAGAATTGGGCTACATTAACACTGTTGATGTGAGGGTTTTTTTCATGTCCCGCGGGTTGAAGCAACCCCAATTAATATATTTAGCCTCTAGAATGTGAATTTTACAAGGGGAACCTTTCCAAAAAAGAGGATTTCACCCCCCAGTTTTAGGCTAGTTTTAGTAGCAATTGGGCAGGTTTTGTTGTAAAGACCTGGCAACGCTGCTGGTAGGTCACATGATAATGACAACATAGTATGTGGTGCATCATTCATATCAAATAGAAGGTTTTTTTTTAGAGTGTGTGAAGTAATTATTCTAAATGAGAACCTAATCAAGACAGTATGTGATTACAGACGCAGCCACTCTGACTGTCGCAATTACATTTTCTAATTTATCACAACTGCTAAGACAACAGTCACAAATGTCCATACTGTATATAACGCAAAAGCAGTGTTTTAATACTTCACTGCTTTAAGTGACAGTAAAGTGTGGAAACATTTTAATATTCTTCTTCATATGCTGTAGTACCACTTTTTATGATTGATTGACTTTGAGTGATGTGCTCGAGAAAGCGAGATCACAACACTAGAATAAGGAATAAGGGACACTCCAAACAATCCACACTATATGCATTATTCAGACTGTGAAGGAAGTGACAGTTGTCTCTTTTCTCTGCACACAGGATGGAACAAGGCAAGCTGTGGTGTTTGTCGAGATTTACATTGTCGAGGTAATTAAAACATAATGCGTTCCTTCTGATTAAAACATGATTTCTCTCAGTTGTGTACAAGAGAAAATGCAGTCAGAACATCATGATAAAAGAGCGTTTACAAAATAACCAGCGAATATACAGTAATTAATCAAGAAGTGAAGGCAACAAAAATGTTAAGCGACTAAATGCATTTGCTACATGCCTAAATAAGAATGTATTTGAAATGAAGTTATATAAGATGATAATGAAGCTATTAATGCACTGAAGCTACATGAAAAAGATGAATTTTTATATGCAAATGTGTTAAGCAGTCTTGAAATGCTGGTTTATGTATAAAGAAATGAATGGTATGGAGGCAAAGATTATGGTACTGTAACTTAAAAAAAATGTTGTGCCATTCAAAAGTTGCTGCTAATATTCTGGGGTGTTGTCTACCAGGGTGTTTTCACACTTAGCAGGTTTGGTTAAATTAAAATGAACTCTGGTGTGATTTCTATGTTAGTGCAGTTCATTTGAAGAAGTGTGAACGCTGCCATCCAAACACTGGTGTGCACCAAAAAAGTGGACCAGGACCCCTTTAATATGGGTCTCAGTCCACTTTCAAACGAACTCTGGTGCAGTTCAAAATGAAATATGAATGTAACATGGACCAAAGACATGTAATTGAACCAAAACAGGACATGATGTCACAAGATGCGATCCTAAAATGTACAGAACGCTTACCATCACAGTTTGGTTCGCATCTCCTCGCAGCAGATCTTCGTTTTTGTCTTTGACGGAGGGATTCCTGCTGCTGTTTTGACTCCTTTTCACATTTTATAAGCTCTTCAAAAGTTCTTAGCTGGTCAAAATACCATCATATGTAGGCTACACTACAACGAGTTAGCATTGTTTTGGATGTTTGGTTCCATTGCGAAATATATGTCATGAGGTTGTGAACATATCCCTATGCTTTTAGGTTGCCAGTGTGAATGCTAAATGGACCGAGACTAAATGGTATTTTTGTTGTTGTTGTTTTTTTTTCAGACCAAACGAACCAAGCAAACCGAGCTACAAGTGTGAACACGCCCTTATACAAATGAACCACACTAACAGAGCAATCTCATCTTCTTTTTAATCGAATCAAACCTGCCAAGTGTGAACAAGTAACCCCTCTACCCGGGTCCTACTCAACCCGCCCGGGACTTCCGGCATGGGAGTCGGACGTTTTAACAATGAGGCTAAAGGCTGCAACCTCTAGCATCTGTTGCCAGAGCACACCAACTACTAGCTGGCCTCCGTTACACTCACCCCCCTAAACCTCACTCCCATCCGGGTCACGGCACCAATGCAACCCCTCTACCCGGGTCCTACTCAACCTGCTCTTAGCGGGCCTCGAACCCAGGTCTTCCGGCATGGGAGTTGGACGCTCTAACAAGGAGGCTAAAGGCTGCAACCTTAAGGTGCTTTTGACATCAGAGTTCGGTTCTTTTAGATGGTGCAAACGCTGTTTTCCGAACTGGGGTGCCATACCTAACATAATCTGGGGTAATCTGGTACGGTTCGCTGCTGATATGAACACAATCATACTAAATCACAGAAGTGAACCGCCACTACGATGACGTGTGATTTGATAAAACTGTGTTTTGTGTGTGCTCTCATTCGCTTTTCTGACAAGAGTGACTGATGATCTGCAAGCAGAGAGAATGTACGTCTAATTTCTGTTCGCCTTCAGCACAAACAGACTCCTGCATTCTTTATCATTTGCAGTACATTTCGATGCTGTGCCGATATATGTTGACCCCGTGCTGAGTTCAAAAACCAAAACATAAAAATGAGACGAGCAACGCTACGATTCTATTTTGCCACCTTCTCCTAAGTCATCGTTACTAAGCAACAAGGGTAAACAGCTGCTGCTTTGATAAAGGTAAACACACTGCAGTTCGGACCCAATTAATATAATGTGAACACAATCCAGTGGGGACAGGAGGAGGGGGAAGCAATCGAACTCTGGTTCAGATCAGGAAATCGAACCAAATTTTTCCTAGTGATAAAGTATGTTTACAAGTTGTTTAATTCATAAATTTTAATTGAATTTGAAATCCATAAAATGATGAGAACCACTAAAATGCTGTGTATATATAGCACTTCATGAAACACTATATTACTATACTATACCATATACTATACTATATATAACTTTTTTTTCCTCTAACTAGACTTGTTTGACCACCTAAAACATTCTAGCAATGCGCTAAAAACCCAGAACATTTTATTTAAGGTTAAATACTGATGTGGATAATATTGGTAGATTAACAATCATTTCCTTATATGTCCTTCAGGATAAATATAATAATTGTTGTTATACATATGCAGTATAAATCAGGCTACATATGGGGTACATTAATAATGAAAAAAACAAGGAACCATCATAACTCAAGAGAAAAATGAAATGGTTTTCTTGAGTATTCTGCCAAGATCCTAATTGAACGGCATGTCCTTTTGAACTAAAATGTGCGTTTAGCCTTGAGTTTCTCAGGTCAGTGCACGGCTTTCATCAAAAGAGCTCGTAGGCGTTCTCCATTGACTGCGGCGAACAATTGAGCAGGACAAATGCAGCGGCGCTGTCATGTAACACAGGTTTATGAAACATAGATGTGATGACTTTGAAAGCGGGGCTCTCTGAAAAGGCTTCTCTTGTCCATGCAGTCATGATTCACTCCAAACGGGGCCCTCCGGGGGCCGCTTTCTTAATCTCCCTACAAAACATTGTTAAGTGTTAAAGGACAAAATGCGGCTGTGGGAAAGATTTCCGGCCATTCTTTCTGGGTTCAACAGCCTTAAATGCCATTTAGTAGTTTTATTGTGCATTTCATGAAAGGTCGACATTGCTCATTGGGCAGAGAAAGCGTGCTGCTCCGTACATGTGCCCTCCCGTGAGATGTCGTCCCGGGGGACTGACGGTTACTGCAGTGCTTCAGTGACACAAATATCTGCACTGGAATAGCTCTCCTGTTTTGATAAATGAGGCCTGTTCACACTCTGTGATTAAACAGAGCAAGTCATTTTCACAATGCCATTATTTTCTTTTTGCCATGGATCTATGATGGTAATTGATTTTAACATTGTCCCTCTAAAATTTGTCACCATATACACCAATTTAGGTGAGCCTTGGGATGCTGGGAGTTAGCAGGGTATATCGTCTTTTTCCCAAAGGATTAGAGAGAACATACACCTTACTTAAAGTTCAGTCCTAACCAGGGATACAAGTAAGATGCTGTTTTTGCTTTGTTCGTACCTATAAAACATTAAAATATTTAATTGATAAATGTGTGTGTGTATATATACATTGACAACATCATATGATGATATGATAACATGATTCTTTATTTCACTAAGGTACATGAATTTATTTATGTCACTTTTTCACACATTTGCTGCAGTTTCAGACACAATCAAATTATAATTTTGTGACGTTATTGTAAAGTGTATCATATCCTGTGAAAATTGTCGATAGCCAGTCCTGATGCTAAAACGTTTTCTGCCTATTTTAGGTTCTGCTTGTAGACAAATGTAAGTATCCAGGGGTCCTGTCCCAGCAAAGACGCCCCATTTGACTCCCCAGTAGAGCACTTAAGAGTCGAATAGCCTTTGATTCATCTTGATAAATCCTGACTTGCTCTGAGTAGGCAGACTTGTCTGCTTTTACAACAAAATGTAGATCCTCCACTTGCAATGACACAGATGATAGATGAACAGGTAAAAATGGTATTATTGGCAGGCCAACAATGGCATCGGTATATTTAAAAACATCTCAGGAGAAATATAAAAGTACGCTTGCTCCCAAGGACATCTCAGAGCGGCGAAGAGGGAGGGAGGGAGGGGATGAATTGAGCAGTGAGGAGAGAAATTGTGGACAGCCTCTCTTCCCAAGCCGTTCGTGGAAGACACAGAGGCTGTAAATTTAACCGAAGTGAAGCATATTGGGCAGCTTCGTAGTCAGCCATCATTCCAGAGATTGCATCCTTCTCTCTTCTCATGGCGGCAAAGCACACAGTTCATTGCCATCTGCACGAATCTCTCACATTGCCACTTTGCAGGAGATTGGGTGGGCTCATAAACAACCGGGTGCCATGATATCTCAAGGGTAGATGACTGAAATTGGAATTGTGCCTCCTTGCTAAAATAAATGGGGTACTAACATTGCTATCCCAATGTTTACTCACGTTTTCAGAAGTTAAAGTGATGTGATCCCAAATGATAACTGCAGAGTGAATTACGAACCGAAAACTTTGGTTTAAATGACTGTAGGAAAGCGCACTATTTTCCAGACTCCCAGAACGTACAAATCCAATTCTACTTTTTGGTAAGTAATCATGACATTTTGCTTGGTAGCGGCGCAATGGTAAGAAATTGTAGCATGTGAAAAGACAGCTTTACAAACCAAGAAGAAGCTGTTTTATTGAATGTCATGTCCCTTATTAATATTCATTACTATTGTTCCAACCCACTTTTCAGATCATTCCTATGTCCTTGGTGGAAGGAAATGCAAATGTATGATTATTCAAATGTTTGCACTTTGTGAGCAAGCCATTTTAAAGGGATAGTTCACCATAAAAGTGTAAATTCTGCCCTCATTTACTCACCCTCTTGTCATTCCAGACCTGAATGATTTATTCTATGGAACTTAATAGATGTTTTTGCCCATATAATTAAAGTCAAAACAATGACTTTCTTTGCATGGACAAAGGAAAATCAAAATATCTTGTTACACAGAAGAAAGAAAGTCACATTTTCATTTTTGCATGTCCCTTTAAATTCCTTGAGATGACCTTTGTTACCCATCCTAGCAAATTCACTTGACTTTAGCGTTAGCCATCTAGCGAAGACTCGTCGACTCCAGCCTTTCCAATGAAAACGGATAATTACTGAATCCTAACTACTCCATCATACCTACCCTAGCATTTGCAATAAGCGTTTGCTACTTGTCTCATTTTAGCCTTGCAAAATGGCTCAGAGATGTTAATCGCATGTGTCTCTCCAGTTGGCCGTTATCAGCGGTCTGGGGCGGGGCGTTAACATTGATTTCTGTTCGGGTAGCTTGGAAATTATCATTTACTTCACCCTGGTGTGCACTGCAATTAAAAGCCGCCAAATATGGCATGTTTACGTCTTCCTGGAGAAGAGACTTTAAAGTGGATGTCACTGAGATACAAGGCGGGAAAGCTGACCAATTAGTGTACTGTAATGATAAGTTGCGTTGTTTGATGTGACTTCATTTCCTGCTTTAGAGTGAGTGGCGCATGATGGCGGGTAAGTGCTCAACATAACTAGAGTGCTTTAATACTGCTCATCATACCAGTGCTTCAAACAATCTGAATGGCAAATTTGTTTGGAGGAGGTAATTTGGGCCAGACGTTGCTGCAGGCTTGTGTTCATTTTCAGATTTGAGTCTTATGATAGTCACGCTTGTCCTCTTTCTTCTGATCTGTTCACCCAGCATTGTGATTCAGGGCAGAGGTGAAATGGCTGCTGGGATTGTGTATGGCAGATGCATTGAGGACATTCAGGTAGGTAAATAGGTTGTTGATGTTTGTCCTTCAGAAGTAGTTTGTGAGACATTTTCTTTATTGCTGTTTTTACTGCATCCAGTGCAATACTAAAGCAGAGACTCTGTAAATCAAAGAAATGGCAAGTAACAGTGCCTTTTAAATAGTTTATTTTGGGTGAAGTTGAGTTAGAGGGGAACCTGAGGCTATTCGGTCTTAATGCAAACTTTATTGCTCTTTTCATCTTGTACTTTTAGGTCTGAACCTGATCCGTTTGTCAACAAGATGAGTATCCTGTTCACACCTGGTATTAAAATGTGTTTTGGTCCATTGGATCACAAATAGACAAGGTAATATAATATATATATATAAATATATATATATATATATATATATATATATATATATATATATATATTTTTTTTTTTTTTTTTTTTTTTTTTTTTTAAATAGTTTTAGTTACAATTAACAATAACTACACTAAACTAAATACCTAGTTTGAAATAAAGGGCACACAAACTTAAATCCAATATCAACTTGCTATTTTGGGAAAGTCTTCTGTGATGGCTTTCAAGCAAAAACTAAAATGATTTACATTTTTGCATTTAGCTGGTTCTTACAAGAGGGGAACTAAAGAAGTTTGTCCAAGAAGGAGTCGACAATATTCTTAACGTTTAATCTCAGGTTTATTTCACAACTAGATTAGGAATCATTTTTTTCCTGGTGTAAGGGTGTGTGGGGTGGTTAAGGTGTGTCTCCAGCTGCTTCGTGAAAGATGAGATTTTCTCAGCAGTTCAGGTGGAGGTTGACAGCTCATCAGAGGGTGAAAGTTTTGGAGAATAACTTTTTTTTGTGAAGGAACAAGAAAGCGTTGCTCATTCAGTGACCTTAGCTGGAGGGCTCTAGGAGTGAATTGATGTAGTGAGGTGCAGTTCCAGTGGCAGTACTGAAAGCCAATGTCACAGCCTTAAATTTGATTCTGGCCACAACGGGGCAAGTGGAGTGAGATCAGAAGGGGTGTGATATGGGCTGCGTCCGAAATCTTAAAAAAAGCTGCCTTCTGAGGATGCATTCCAATGGAGGAAGACATCAAGGCACGTCCAAATCCAACTTTAGCTTCACCTCCTCTCTCCTGAGATACCTGATCGATTTTTGAAAGCAGCACAGATGCCTTTTTTGATGGTCAGCTGCCTAAGTTTTCGAACGCAACCAATGGTTCTCTTTGGCTGATTGAAGATCAGGTGTGCTGACGCTTTCAAGATAATTTTTTTGCACTTGCTGGAAGGTCTGCCAGTAGAGCATTGTTGCACCAGATACTCTGACAGGAAGAGTCTCATTTTCCTATCTTTTTTTTTTTTTTTTTTCCACTTGACTGGACATTTTACTTGTTTGTTCCTCTTTCCTCTCAACGTCCATGTTTGAGTGAGTATCGGAGTCTGGGAACAGGCTCAATCCGTGTCCCCGCTCAGAAACCTACACCCTTGAGTAATGGAGGCCATCTGCTTCCAAAGAGCTCCGTCAGCAAAACGGAGTCAGCCGAAAAGATTTCAATTATCAATATACCATTTAATACATCGCCCGCAGGCCAAACAGTCTGGCGTGCAGACAGCGCGAGATGGAGGATGTTATTCCTCAGCTACATGGGTGGATTCTGCAACGCGGCAAATCAGGGTTCAGAGCTGACTCGCATCTATCATCCAATGGATAAATGATCATGTCTGAGGAGAAGCAAACAACTCTGCGCCTTAGCAGACCGGTTAGCGCAACACTGTTTACTCACACAACAAACCAAGCCATTTTTGATAATGACAAGGCAGAACACGGTAGATACAGAGACGTAAAACTGAATCCTGAAAGTAGAGTTTGATATGTAAAGTAGAACCAGTTAGAGCCTCTATAATGGTGCACCACACATCTTTTAATGTTTTGTACCTTTCTAAACAGAGCTCCTCTAAACACCTGCTGAGATGAACAAAAGCTCTACAGAGAAATATAAATACACTGTTTTTTCACGGTTACATTTGCATACTTTTCCAAGATTACATTTGCATATGGAGTGCTAGGTGATGTCTAATGATGGTACACTTTTTTCCATCTTTTCCTTTTCTTGGCTTTTATGAGCCAGAGTGAGAAAGCAACCTAATTACACAAATGACCGAATACGACAAAGTGCAATTTAGAGAGTGTTAGCGCTGTGTGAGACACAATGACATTCTTGGAACTGTTTCACCGTGTACTAAGATAGCAATAACAAGCCTTTTTTTCTATCACTGTCAATTGTGAAAATGGAAATCACAGAGAATCAGAAAAGTTATTTCGGGAATAAATGGCTTAATGTACTAGTATACACACACTACGCACTAGTTTTCATTAAGATTTTATGAGAGACTAATTAATACTTAAATGGGACCCATTATGCAAAATTCAGAGTTTGGACATAAATGTGTGTTGAAAAAAAAAAATCCACCCACTCCTTTTTTAATCCCCATAAAACCTAAACAGTCTCATAGAACAACCTGTTTTGATTATCTGTACAATGTGATGTCACATTGTACAGGCCCCACCCACACCTGCTGACGGACTCTGCCATATTATCATAGTTTCCACCCTGAACGAATTCTACATTGTCCGCCATTGTCTTGACACCGGAGCACAAGCGATTTGTGGCGTTTTGTCTTTGCAGCTAAAGACGCAGTGAATTAGTATTGTTTTTGAAGGGAGTGCGCCACATATCTAATATAAACATGCGATTTATGTCCCTGCTGTTTACGTTCACAGATAACAGACTGTGTTTGTGAACTTTGTGTTATTTTACTCAAGACATGAAAGAGAAGGTGGTTTAATACTCATGAGACGTGCCGTCTGACAGCCTATCTCTGGATAGAGGGCGGGGCAGCAGTTTATTTGCATTTAAAGACACATGCACGAAAAAAGCATGTTTTTGCATGCACTCAAAAATGGGTACTTATGGTATAATAAATGATCGCCATCAAGTTATTATTGACTCCCAATATAAATGCAGCCTTGGTGTGCATAAAAACAATAATAGTTGTTATTTATGCACACCAGTGTTTCGTGTATTTGTGTATTTCTCTTTTGTATTTATATTTTAGAAGTGACAATAAACTTGAGATGAATACAAAATGCTTACCGAACTGTGGGTGGTGAACTTTACGGTTCTCGTATATCTGCTGAAATATAGAGATGGAGTCTGAATGGAAATGTGGGTATTGACACTTGGCCCTGTGCCATTCTATAATAGTCAGCTGTGCTGCTGTTTTGAATGGTTTTTTTGTTTGTATTTTTTTTTTTTTTTTGCATTGGATCTGTCATTATCCATCTATCACGTCTCTGGCATTGAGGGGAGGTTTCACCTTCACAGTGAATATACTCAAGGAGTCTATTTAAGTCTGATATTGCACACACCAAGAGAGATAAACCACAGATTCTCTTGCTGCTGTCCCTCAATCACCTTTTTTCAGTGTTTCCTGTGATCAACAAAAATGCATATGGAATTAACGGCTCATATGTATTACAATATATATATCATAATTTCATTTTTTTGCACTGGATTATGTTTACACCTGAATGCCTCCTTTTCAGGATGAGAATTCCCATTAAAAATGCATTGTTTTCAGCTGGAATTGTCAGTTGAAAGCCGTAATAACGTGACATGAAATTTTAACATCCAACAATAAAAAACACCCTCTGGAAAGGTTTATTAAAAATTCACAGCATATAGACCTGTATGCTTCACTCTTAAAACCACCAAAGAATCATATTTGCTGGTAGATGTCATGCTGCGTGTACATCATAATTCCAAAGCAGTTATGATCAGGGTTTTTTTTTTTCTATTGGGGTCAGTAAGATACTTTTATTAAAATACTTTTATTCAGCATTATCAAAAGTGAGGCAAGGATATTTAAAATTTTACAAAAAAAATGTTTTGTAACATTTCAAATGTATTTACCATCACCGTTTGATCAATTTAATGCTGAATAAAAATTGGAATTTCTCTCTCTTAAAACAAAACTAAAAAATAAAATCTTACTGACCCCAATAGAACATGAAACTGTTCTATTCATCAACATGTTTTCAACATTGATAACATATTTTTGAGCACCAGATGAGCATATTAGAATGATTAAAAAAAATATTTTTTAGTAAAAATTCACAGCGTATCCACCTAATTTGATGAAGAGTACACTGTAAAAAAAAATATTTTCATGCTTTATCACATTTCTTTTGTCAGATCAACTTAGATAATTAGTGTAGTTCATATAACATAATATTTTGAGTTTCTGTTGATTAAACCAATCTCCTTCATTGTATTAACTCAATTTTTTAATTCCAATGAACAACCAACCAGGTTAACTTACTTTAAGTTAAACAAACAAATCTTTTTTACAGTGTAGATGTTCCAGTTATTTTTAGTTGTACAAAACAGCTTGTTATGCTGCTTGATATTGCAAACTGTATTTATTACCATATTATTTTAATGTACTGCAATAATTATATAGAGAGTTATTTCCGTATACCAGCTAATGGATTTGAAGTCTTGCACATTTGCAGAAAATAGCGTCCTTTTGCATTGAAAAATAAGGTGGATATGGACCTGTTTTCTTATCAACGAAAAAATAAGCGTTTGCTGGTAGATGCCGTACTTCATGTGCTTCATCATTCCAAAGCGGCTATGATCAGGTTTTCTCCAGTATTTTCTATTCCAACATCTGCTCCAGAGCCTCAAGGTTAGATTTGCCTCTAGGGTGTCCGGGATTGTTCACAGCATATGTTGTTTATGAGCAGCTTCAAAACCAGCTGCCCTTTCCCTGGAACAAAGCCGTAAAGTTTAGGGATTCGGTTTTGATCAGAGATACAGAAATGTCAAAGTCAACATTGCACAACTGTATTGCAACAACATCTTTGGGCTTTTATTTAAGACTTGCTCCTTTTGGACAATATTCCCAGGGAATCTCGCATGCGTTTGTGAACAAAACCAGGCAAGTTGCATAATGCCCATATTATTAACAGCCTCATGTTTGCCTTCAAAGCAATTTCAAGACAAAATGATGGACTGCGCTGGTCTTTAAACTACTGTCAGATAACTGTAAACACTGCGTCCTGTGGGACATAAGGGACATGTTTCTAATATACTGTATGCCAATTTGACTTTCTTCTCCTCCCAAGGACAGACTACCACCTGCTGAAAAAAAAAATCCTATTTTATGCGCATGTTTATGGACACCTGGACTCGGGAGACAAGCCTGATTGATGGCTGAGAGCTCTGGGGAAAAAGCCGCCCTACCCACAGACACGCCTCTGGATCCATTTATCACAATCACTCTCCGAGAGAAAGATGGAAGCACTTGCAAAAAAAAGAAAAAAAGAGAGAGAGATGGTGCTCTACGGACAAAACTGTGACTGGTCGGCAGGCGTGCATCACAGAGGGAGGCTGGGAGATAATTGGACAGTTGGTGGGAGAAAACACTCCATCGGAAAGACAGTTTGGACAGGGAACACGGATGGACAGATGGATGGAGAGGAAAACTAGCTGACGAAGAGCATCAGAAGGGCTGGAAGCCACTCCCTGGAGAGTTGGAGGAGTCGCCAGTACTTTGGGCCGTAGCGGTGACCTGCGGCCTGCCGGATTCCCTCTTCCTTTCCCACTTCGTGTTCAGATGTCGTTTATGAAGGTGAGCTGAACGCTTTCCGACGCATCGGAGCATTTTGATAGTTTTGTCTCTTGGACATCATGATCGTTTGAAATGCAATTATGCTAATGGGAGTGGAGTTGAGGGTCAGCGCGGCACTACTCCACGAACGCTCTTCACCCTTGGAGTAATGAGGCTTAAAAGCATATCATCCCTGCGCTTTAATAGATGCGAGGTGGACAGTTAGGAAGGCCTGCGTTGGACAAAGAGCTCTTGAAAATGTTTACTAGTCAGAGGTCTATCTGAGATGAGAGAGAGGTCAAAAACACACTCCTTCTCTCTCATTTTAAAATAAGTGTACTAAAAAGGCATATGTTGCTTCTGCCCTCATATCTTTGTATTTTTTAGGGAAATCAATCTGGCATATGAGAAAATATTTTAACAGACAAAATTACACAGTTTAATGGTGATATTTTCTCCTCCTAAAGTCCACACGTAATATTACGGACGGTTTTGTGCAGAAAAACGACTGTAATTTAGAGTTACATTCCCACATATATCAAAAAGTCCCACTTATTCAGGCCACAATTATTATTATAGTTTTGTATTTTATTTTGAATTCGTCTTTTCAATTTAGTTTCGATTCAGTTAGTTTTCACTGGCAGCATTTAACAATGTTTAATGCTTTAAATCATGTTAAAGGTTTTACATTTTATAATACACCAGGTACAATAATTTGTGGTTATTATTGTAATTATTGTAGTTTTTACAAGTTATATTGTACACATAAGAAATGTGTAAAGGCTGAAAATATTTGGGTCACACTTTATATTAGGTGTATTATTTAACTACTATGTATTTACATAAAAAAACAAGTACTATGTACTTATTGTGTTCATGTTGTATTGCAAAACACTTTTTCAGGCGCTGAGATGGGATACGAATAAGGTTAGGCACAGTGGTAGATAGGTTTCGGATATGTTTAGGTATAAGGAAAGGCTCAACAGTTTAATTATAAATATAATGACAGAAAAGAATTACAGCTGTATTTTTTGTGAATACAAGTACAATGTAAAATGTATACAATGAGTGCATTGTATAAAATGATTCATTTAAATTAAAAGTTAAAGACACCTAATATAGACACCAAAATTTGTTCATCAAAAAATAAATACAAGTATTATGCCTATTTAAAAACACAATACACATTTTTGTTTATATCTACATCACTTAGGCCACGTTCACACAGCAGCAAATACAGATGTTAGTCCTGTATTTGAATCCTTACACACAGTACAGAATTTAAAAACACATTCTATAACCGAACTCACACCTGTATATTTTCAGGACTCATCTAAAGTTTCGTATCAGAACTGCTCCCGTCAGTTCTCCAGCTCTCCACCAGATATAAACGCTGCTGTCAGTTAATGAAAATTTGACGGCTCGATTGGACTCTTGTCCTGTCAAAAGTGATAAGACTCTCACACCTGTAAGTAAATGCAGTTGTCAGTCCCAAAAACTGACACTGTGAACATAGCCTTACATTTGCTAAAAGCTTCAGGCCAGAAACGTACAAACTAGCACCCCTTGTGGCCACGCAGAGAATTATTGTATATTTATAATGCAGCGCAGCACAAAATTGAGCTTGCATAACTAGACGATTATGTTTTATAAGCAAATGACCGCTTTTTATCTCCATTTGTGAGCAACACGTGCACTATGACGCTTGGAGTTTATTCCATGTTTATACAAAAGCCAATAACTGGTCAATATGTATAAGTCTAATTTTCAAATTTAAATTGTAGTTTTACATTACATTATGTTTTGCATTTGTTGAGCTCCAATAACATTAAAATGTTAAAACACTAATTTCTCTGTTTTTATAACCTTGTGGTTTGATTAATTGGTTACAATAAGTGTGAGCGAACAAATATTTACCCCTCTCATTTCAGTGCTCTGCCCGCCTGTGGCCCAGTTTGGCTGTGCTGAGCATCACAAAATACTGCTGCTCTGTATCGGAGTGTCAGTTCTTTAGAGATTAGCTGTAGCCTTCCTCTACATTACTCACACATCTAAAGTAGAGGAACCGGCCCCCTTAGGGCCCACTGTGCTCACACAGCGATAATTAGCTTCAAGTGTTCTATTCTGGGATAATAGAGCAGCGTGTCACACCAGACAAACCTCCACAGCCAGCCAAAACCGCACCCCCTATCGCTGTTTGAGTCCTAGCGTGTTGAAATATATGGGTACAACACAGCAGGCTACGTTTGAGCTTTTGGCGTCGAGATTTTCCTGCTAAGTCAACTGAGGTCGATTCTGAAATGATGTTTAATTGTTCACCCCCGAAGGATGTTAATTAAGGAATTTAATTTGATATGATATCCACAAGCCTGAAAGCAGGCCAAAAGTCGAATGCTTGTGAATTTGTGAGGCAGGATGCAGCATATCACAGTCCGATCGAACGGCATTCTAATGAGGCCTGAAAAGGCAGATGGCGACAATTAAAAGACAGCGCTAGCTTTTGTCATGGAATCAACCGCCTGAGTGATGTTAGATAAGGATTTCAAACGTAATGTGATCATCTTTGGAGTTGCAGTGCTGTTGATTTCTCTGTGAGTTGAAGTGGAGGAAGCTTGCGTGCCCTTGGTCAAGCTCGTTTGTTCCGTGTCCCGAGAGCATGATGGCATCTGGAGATGCGAGGACTGGGTGGCCAAAGCATAATCACAATGATGATAATGATGCATCCATCAAACACAGTCTGGCTGTGATATCAGCTCTTGCATAGTTGTTCTTTTCAATGGAGAGCTTATAAAGGCCGTGCCAAGCGCTGTTGGGTTACGGTTTGTAAATGCAGTCCTAATTTTTGTGTCCCTTTTTGAATGATGAATATAGACTATTGATACTTCCTTCCTACCTTGACTAATTTATTTCCTTACACACAGATGCAGAACACATGTGCAAGTTGATAGTCGCCTGTAGTGCTTTTGGTGTTTTCAAGCGCAGCTTTTTGCCCCAGATGTTTGTCACCACTAGTTCTTTTATGTCGACTTGGTGTGTCACGGCTTTCAAGGGTTAGTTCACACGAAAATTAAAATTATCCCAAAATCTACTCACCCTCAAGCCATCCTAGGTGTATATGACTATCTTCTTTACGAAACACAATCAGAGTTAAATTAAAAAATATCCAAGTTTTATAAAGGGAGTGAATAGTCACTGAGATTTTGAAGCCCAAAATAGTGCCTCCATCCATCATAAAAGTAATCCACACGGCTCCAGGGGGTTAATAAAAGCCTTCTGAAGTGACTTTTTTTTGTAAGAAAAATATCGATAGTTATAACGTTATAAACTGTTATCACTATAGCTTCCAGAACCGTTCGTTCCCAAGAGAGTCGAGTTTCGGTGTATGACGGAGGATGTAGGAGTAGCGTAAGCTTCGGTGAGATTAGACGCTGGTTCAAACACAGAGGGATGGGCAACAAGCTGACGCTACTCTGACATTTCTCTTTAAAAAATCTAATTTTAGACTTCTAATCTGGTGTTTTGTTTGTCCTCTTTGCTTCCATGTTCATTAATATGTCGTGCTTCTCTTCCGCTGGAACTCGATTTGCATACGGAAGCCAGTGATTCTAGTTTATAACGTGATAAATATGGATATTTGTCTTACAAAAACACATCGCTTCCCTTCAGAAGGCCTTTATTAACCCCCTGGAGCTGTGTGGATTACTTTTATGATGGATGGATGCGCTTTTTTTGGGCTTCAAAATATAAGTTATTATTCACTCCCATTATAAAGCTTGAAAGAGCCAGAATATTTTTTTTTTGTTAATGTAACTCCGATTGTGTTTGACTGAAAGAAGAAAGTCATACACACCTAGGATGGCTTGAGGGTGACTAAATTATGGGATATTTTTAATTTTTGGGTGAACTAACCCTTTAAGTTCCTCCATAAATAAATTGCTTTAGATTGGCAGGTTCTCCAGAGGCAACACTTCAGACTATCTACCTTTGCAATTACATGTCAGCTTACTCTCATTAGAGTATTAGCAGACTCTCTGATTAATTTTGCTAAAACTTTATTGTGATGGTCCCCCAACAGACAATCTACTGACTATAAGTAACTTTGAAGCAAAGCACTGCAAGCTACGTGACATCTTTAGAGGTATTGTCATTACATGCAATTTTTGTTTGGGAACAAACACTTGTCAAAAAAAAAAAAAAACACTTTGAACAAAAATACTTTGCAAGCAAAGCAAAGCACTGCTGCCCTGGAAGAGAGAAAACGTGATAGTCAGAAAGCGACATGAAAGTAACTATTGTGTCACTTATGAACATAATATAATTACACTCAAATTATATCAAATGGTAAGTATGTCAAATTATGATTTTAATTATAATTATAATCATAATTAATTATAATGTTTCTTCACTTTTTACAAGCACACTTTTTACAAGATACAGAACCATCAGCAATAACTCTGAGGACATTGGAAGGACATCTCAAAGCGTAATTCTCAGTTTATGACTGTCATTTCTTGATCTTTCTCTTTCTCTCTCGCTCTCTTTGTATTTTATATATAGGTGCATTGCGTCTACTTCTGCCTCAGTGAAGACTGTAAGATGTGATCTAGTGTTTGATGAGGGAAGCTCAGATAAAATCTTATTAGCACAATCGTCCTCACTTTGCCCTCAATAGAAGTGACATTGCTGAGAGGAAGTGAAACACGGGTCAGTATCCCGCAGCAGGAATTGGCCCTTAATCCCCAGCAGCCAGTGAGAAACAGCTTAACTTTACAAGACTCAAGCTAACTTTTACTCACTGACTAGGCGGAGGTAATGAGATCCAGAAACTTGGGTAACTGTAACGGCCACTTAACTCAATTTTATCTTACGTCACTTTCATCTCAGCTGTCTGTTCTGCTTGGCTTGGCTTGCTGATATGAAGTTTAGCATTGTCAGTGGGCAGGATAAATTGCAATGCAAGAAATGAGTCGTCTTTTATTCTGCTTTGATTAAATCGCCGCTGGTGCCGCTGTGCTCATTTAATTTGGGCAAAAGTAACTAGTAAAAGTAACTTAATTCTTATGTCTTCAGTATTTGCTTTTTCAGCAGTTGTGAGATTCTTCTCACATGTAATTATTGTGCTAATAATTTACAGTTTACTTCAGTTGTCAGTCAACATCTGGAGTTTATCGGCTGTGCATTAGCCATGTTTTTAGCTTGTGTATTAAAGCCAAAAATGCATTTGAGATAGTAAACAAAAAATACAGCTGGCTGACAAAGAGTGCTTAATGTATTTGGTTCAATGAAAGCCGTTTTCCGAACTCAAGTCCAGTTGAAAAGGTGAAGCTTTTGAATATAATTAGCAATTAGCATAATCAACTTAGCTTCTTTTGCAGAGCATCTGCAGCAGACAAGCGCAAATGCCATTCCGTGCATGCCAAGATGTCATGGTAAATTTGTTTTCATACACTCTAAAACATGGTTCTTGTCGGCACCAATAGCCTAGTGCATAGTGAGCCGACATATGCTGCAAATGTGATCGAGGCGACTCGAGGTCTTTTGCCGATTCCGCCCAATGTTTTCCTGTCTGCTCTCTACTTTCCTCTCCAAATAAAGGCAAATATAAAATATTTAAAAGTTCTTTATTAGCATTAATGTATTCACGGAACCCTTCCATTGATCAAAATGTTCTTTATAGTGGAAAACGGTATTAAAATGTCTTTACACTTGGGAAATAATGGCTCTTTTATGAACTATTCATTGATAGGTTCTTTGGGAAACTAAAAATGTTCTCCTACGGAAACACGGCAAAATTTCTTTTGGAACCTTTATTTTTAAGAATGCTGGTATAATGTGAAACAAGGCCAGTATGGAGACGTAGATGGAATTAAACTAGTTTGGATCAGGTAACCAAGTGTGAATTTAGCAGACAAACACCTCAATAAAGTTTTTCGTACACTCTTCAAAATAAGGGTTCTGTATTAGCATTGATGGTTTATTAACGAACCTCTGTGGAACCTTTCCATTGCATAAAAGGTTAAAATGTTCTTTATAATAAGAAAATAATGGTTCTCTGAAAGATTCTTTGTGGAGTCAAAAACTGTTCTTCAGTGGCATTTCTGCAAAATTCCTTTTGAAACAAACGTTTTTTTGAGAATGTAGCAGGTACAATGTGAAACAAGGCCAGTAGGGATGGAGTAGATTGAATTGAACTCTAGTTTCGACCAAGCAACAAAGTGTGAATATACTAGACATTCTTTTGGGACTGGAAGGAACGATTTCCCTTTGCAATAGACATATGAGTGGTATTATGACCATGGCGTCCTGGGTCAGGCTGAGGGCACAGCGGTTGCCCAGGGAGGGATTTAGCCACAAGCTCTCTCTCTCCAACCTGCCAAGGGCCAATGGGACTTCAATTCTGAGCTTCAGCACAGCTGCAGAGAGCTAAACGGCCTTTGAGAGCACCCGAACGCTAATCCTGATGAAATCTCACTATATACTGGCTGATAAATATTCCGTAATTTAATACACATAGAGAACATGGCTCTTCAAGCCCATTTATCCATGACTGATTGTTATGTTTCTGTGTCAAGAGCCATTTTCTTGTGTTACCCCCTTTATTATGTTTATGGTGAGGTAATGGACACTCAATTGCATTCGACACGGCATCATCAACGCCTAATATTACATTTGACATGCTGTAAATCAGAAAGCAGCCTCCGACAAATGATAGCCATTTCCCCATCTCCTCAACCTCCATCTCTATCTCATCTGCGATGACGAGTAAGTTTAATTACCGTGATTTACGACGCAGTGTAACTCAGTCGTCATCACGGGGTGTAAAGTCGTTAGAGGCGAAGCCATTTGGAATGAGCTGTGACTGACTCAAGTGTTAAAACATAAACTAGCAATTAGAAAAAGATAACACATGGCTCACGGGGAGCGCCAAGGAAGTCTCCAGCCATCTGGGACGAATGCAGCATTCGGGGACTGACCGTAGGAGTCTGAAATGGTGCCCTCTGGGTCTTTCGCTGGATTGGAATGCTTTGTTTTTGGAGAGAAGTACCAGGCATGAGGAAAGTGTGTGTCTGGAGAAAAGTGTATTTCATCTGAGGGTTTTTGTTGTTGTTGTTGTTGTTGTTGTTTTAACCAGATTGCATTAGTAATGCACTGTTGCTTATCCACCTTGGTGCTGGAGAATACAAACCCTCAACTTGGAGAAATGGAAAAGCAACACTTTTATCATGCACATAGGCTAATCACGGCTTAAAAGGGTCATGAAATCCCCTGTTTCAGCACCAGTTAGTTCTCACCAGTGGAGACCGACAACACAGCAACAGCTTTGATAGTTTTATTTCGCTCTCATTGAGTTAAAAGCATCAAAGCTTCCCACAAATGCATGCAGCAATTAACCATTACACACAACACAATATATATATGGTTTTGAGAGAACATATGCAACGTAGAAACTCTTAAAAAAGCAAAAACAAACACTCATTTTGACCTATTACTGCATCTTTCACTTACTGTATGGGATCTCACTATTTGAAGAACCCCTCATAGGAAATCAACATGTGCTCTCATGAATAATTAAGCAAGGCGTCTTCCCATAGGATAAGGGCATGCAGTCGCAAGAATAATTACACCGATGAGTCATTGATGTACTGCAATACAAGAAAACGTCACATCCTGTGACACCAAGATGAATTTAAACCCGGAAGATGAAAATAGCGCAAAACGTTTTTTTTTTTTTAACTGACTAGTTTTCTCCTACAGTTAAAACTAACGGAAAGTAATGTTCAACACACATAAAATCTCAGGAAATTTAGATTATAGTTTCATGATCCTTTAAACTCAATAGAAGTCAGCTGTTTAAAGCTGTGCACTATTTTTTTCAGTTTTCCAGAACACTTCCCACATCTGCCATTCAAACAAACAGATTGGCCCATCCCAAACTAACACATCGGTTGAGATAATGCTACTGTATTTTTTTTTTTTCCATTTCATAAATGAATCATTCAGTTTTTTTTTAACTGGATCAATTAATTCATTGAAAAGATCTGACTCAACAGAATGATTCATTCACAAATCAGGACATTTCATGCATGAGTTGTTTGGACCACTTTTATCTTTCTATGAAGTTTGAAAGCTTTGTTCCCCGTTAGTTCTATTGAATTCTTCAGAATTTGTCCACTTGTGTTCCACAGAATTGATGACAGAATTTTTATTTTGGGGTAACTGTTTCTTTAAGATAGAATAGAATACCATACACACCATGTAGTCTTTCTAGCAAGCTCCTAATAGTCCAAAATAGAAATAGAGTCCAAATAGAGTTCAAATGACCATGCATGACCATGCAATGGGAGAAATGAACACTAAAGGTAAGTAGAGAGAGGTTTTAGCAAGCACTTTGATTAGCACAACTAGCATGTAGCTAATGAACGCTTCCAGCCATGTTAGAAGCTACTGGGATTATCTTCACAGCTATTCTCTTAAAAAGAAGTGCTCACAATCTGATTTCCCATGTGTTACTGCTTAGTATTCCATCTGAGAAAGCTGTGGAATTTTTATAAAGGTGCATAGGCCTATTCGAGCCTACTACCGTAATCTCTTTTTTTTTTTTGTATGTATCGATAGGGTTTTTCAAAAGTCAGTACGTCGTGTCTTAATAGCTGCGGCTCCACTTCAGAGGTATTTCAGCAAAACCGTCTAAAACCTCTTAAGTCCCTTTTCCCTTGTGTTTGTTTTTAAGCATTGTTGCCGTCTTTGAGCGAGTTCCACTGAGTTGGCGGGATGAAAGGCCAAAACCTCAGAGAAGAGGGCTGTCTCATCCTTCAGCCCTGCAGCGATGGCTCAAAGGGGATTGTGTCATTCATCTCCTAGACTTGACAACATTAATTTATCTGTCAGTCATTCCGGGAGCCCAGGCCACTTTGATGAACCACCTGAGTCTCAAATCATTAAGGCAGTGTCACACTAAACTTTGCCGCATTTAGTGCATAATAAGAGCACAAAGTAATTATCCTGGACTATGGCACTTTATCATGCATTCAAGCATTCAAAAACATTTAGCAGAAGGGATTTGAGGGCCCGACCCCTCAATGTTCACGTTTCATTGATGTTGGATATATGGCAAATAAGTCAAACACATGTGAGCACTAGAAATTGCAGAAGTAGTAGTTGCTGTGTTGTAGGCGGTTACAAGAATGTTGCTATGTGTTTTCTAGGGTATTCTGGGTGTTTTCAGGTTGTTGCTTACTGAACAAAGTCAAAAAGATATGACATTCTGATTCTTAGAAGAATGGCTAGTTACATGCTATGTTTTAAATTATTTAAATGATTTTTAAGGGGACCTATCTTTCCACAAGATGTAATATAAGTTTCTAGTGTCCCCAGAATGAGTCTGTGAAGTTTCAACTCAAAATACCCCACAGATCCTATAGCTTGTCAAATTTGCTCCTATTTGGGGGGTGAGAAGTTTGTGTGTGTCCCTTTAAATGCAAATGAGCTGCTGCTCCTGGCCCGCTTTCCAGAAGAGGGCGGAGCTTTAACAGCTCACGCTTCAGTTGCTCAACAGCAACAAAGCTGGAGAATCTCACACAGACAAAATGAGGATTGTCAGTAACGGTGTTCAGCTTTACATTGTTCAAACCGGAGTCGACACTGATGGAGAGACTCTGCAAGAAGTTACAACTTTTAGAATGAAACTGGATGTTTCTGAATGATTAGTGGATAAAGGCTTACTGGGTTGTCCTTTTCCATGTGTTCTGGGTTGGTAGAATCGGGGACACGATTATAGCAAAAAAAAGTCAGATTTTCATGATATGACCCCTTTAAATCATAAGTACAACAACTATTACAAAGCCATTTGTTCTTCTTGTCAGAAGTAGCGTGAGCACATGAAGTATGTCAGAAAATAGAACGGGGCATTCGTTTACTTTCGGAATTATACTGTTCCATACTCTTTTGTCACATCACTTGCATCTGGTGTAGTATAGAATCTTCTTTCTGCCACCGAATATAAAACTTAAAAGGTAATTGCAACTTTTTTTCAATTGCAAGATCTTCTTAGAATTGCGTGATGTAAACTCACAACTGCAAGTTATAAACTATTATAACACGAAATTGTGCATTTACATCACAATTCTGAGAAAAAAAATTGTGAGAATTATGAGATGAAAAGTTGCAATTACCTTTTTTATTTTTCATTCAGTGGCAGAAACAAGCTTCCGTAAGTGTAGACTTAAACTTAAGTATTTTAAATAATAACATTTATGTAAGTGATTCGATTGCATTTATGGTATACCTTTTATCAATCTATGCATTCCCTTGGAACCAAACCATGACCTTGGCGTTGCTTTGCAATATTCTGCTTAATAATAAAAATAGTTATGCTTGAGCTAAATACTTCTTAATATTGCTCTGATCACCTTTCACATTCATGAATGCCGTGCTGTTCCCTTGCATCAGTCACTGATGGGGGGGAAGTGGAAAACTGCAGTGTGTCTCCATAAAAAGGACTTGGCATGGAAATCGGACTCCTTTCCTCAGGGGCTCTGGCCTGTTTTAGATGATAATTGAAAATGATGTAAAAATAGTGGTCTGCAGCAGACACAGGTCATATCTCAGAGGGAAGGGTTGGCATTTGGCCCTTTCATTTGAATTTCTGTATAATTAACTAGACTTTTACATTTTCTGCCCAAAATATGAGTGGCGTCTGCCTGCACAGATCTCACTGCCACAGTGCTAGTGTTGCGGACAGTTGGCAGGGCATTGCTTTTTGGTCACAAAGGTGTTCTGAATGGTTTTTAGCAAGTTGCTATGAGGTTGCTAAGGTGTTCCTGGGATGTGTTTAGATGGTTGGGAGTTAAACATGAAGAACTCAAAGCTTTTGTAAACATTACTAATTACATAAGCATGTAATGTGGCATTTCTGGAAACAGTCTTGACCTCATGACATGTTCAAGTAAATGAAATAAATGTATTTTCATAACCTCCGTGGAGGACTAAAATTTGAACTCATAATTTTCCCTCTACAGTGAAAACAGACAGCTGATGTTTTCTTTCCACTTCACTGATGATAATCAATTCTCAGGTTCAAATCACGAGAGGAGTCAACACAACATCAGAGCACTATCACCAATCAGCTGTCAGCACTGCAGTAGATCCTACGATGTGCTTGGTTGCTATGGACACAAGAGGAGAGTGCACCGGCGTGACACATGTCAAATCTGGAGCGACTGCACTGGCAGACCGACGGGTAACAGTAACGGGACTTGTTTTATCCATCATACCATCAGTATGCCATCAAATGATTGTTTTACACAATAATTATTTTGATTATTTCGTAATACAGACCCCTGATCCTTTGCTTAAGGCCATGGAAAGATAAGTCAGCTTTGATTTTTGTAGTGATCACAGCAAGGTGATTGTATCAGCACGTTTGTTGGGATTAGTGGTAATGAAGAGGATCAACAAGCATGTAATCTTCTCTGTGTTGTAATTCAATGGCAAGGAAACACTTGATACAGGGATGTTGGGTTAAAGATCACCATATGTCGGATTTTGCTCAAAGTTGGCTCGTTAAGCTCAGGAGTTATGTTATGTTTAGTTTAATCGGATATTTCATCCAAAAGTCCCCCAAAATGTATGACTATATTTTGAAAATGTCTTATTGTTTGTCCATGCAATCCAGTGTTGTTTTAGACTCCATTGACTTCCATTGTAATGACATTGTTTTTGTGTGTTTCATATAAGACAATTACAATTTCTCCTAAATTCCTTATAGGAGTAATAAAAAAAGGACAGATTGAATTAGACAATTATTGACTTTTTTGGAGAATACAGTAGAGCTATAAAATGGTATATAGCTCAGATCATTTGTTCTTGGTGGAACTGAATGAGAACTTTTTTGAGGAAAGAATTTTTATGTTTTTAATGTAGACCTTGGTGTGTTGGTGAATTTTGCCAACATCATTGAGATATCGTCTGAAACTCTAGAGGAAACATGATGTATAGCAAAAATCTCAATTTGTTCTTCATTTAAAGGGATAGTTAACCCAAAAACTAAAATTCTGTCATTAATTGCTCACCCTCATGTCATTCCAAACCCGTAAGACTTTTGTTCGGAACACAAATGAAGATCTTTTTGATGATCTTTCTGTCCCTCCATAGACAGCTACGCTACTGCGATTTGCCGCTTCAAAAAGTTCATAAAGCGAGCATAAAACTAATCCATATGAATTGAGTGGTTTAGTCCAAATTTTCTAAAGAGACTCAATTGCTTTATATAATAAACAGATTGACTTTAGGCTTTAATATTCACATGTAAACAATCATCAACTCACACACCAGTTGTGAAACGTAAGCTCAAGCATGCTAGTTTTTAATATTTGGGGGAACTATCCCTTTAATCGAATTGCAGTCGAGCAGAACCAACTGAGATATTCAAGAGATTTAATTTGTGTCTCTCTTTTGACAGTGTCGGACTTCTTGTACAGTTGAATTCACTGGTGACAGGAGGTGCCGTTGGCATTGCATTCTACTTCTGTTCGTTGGCATTGAGGAAAGATCCACAACATTCCCGACTCTATGCAACATCACTGACTCGTGGGAGTGTGAATAAGACAATTCACTGGCAAATTTTTGTCTTCTCACTCATCATTTCGCTGTTGTTTGTGAGTTCAGCAGTCCGTTCGTAATTGTTCACATCAAAGATGAGATGACGTGGGAACACCTCAAAAGAAAAGAAGGCGCATAAACCGCCTGGGACCTTACAGCCAGAGCAATCCTCTAGTGTTTCAAGAGCTTTTGAAAGTTTTTTAACAGGATGATTTCAACACTGCCTGCAAGATCAGTCAAACTTTGATGTCGGAACTGAGTATCACATCAACAAGCGCTGTAATCTCCAAATAAAACAGCCGGGGCTGACTGGGGATAAAGCCAGAAGGAATTTCTCGAACGACTCCCATTTGTCAGTCCACGCACAGTGCCAGTCACAGCAGGGACGCCCATCGAAGGAGAAGCTTCTAGACAGCAAACAGAGGGTTTGAACTGCAGGAATCTACAGGATTCTTCTTCTTCTCTATCTTACTTAATGCAAACTTCAAAATGAATCACCTCGGGTTTCTGGATCGCTCGAGGGGCTTTTGTTCTCGTTCTGCGGTAAATTGAGTGAAATGGCAACCGCAGATGTTCTCCGCTGGTTTCCAGCGGATTCAATTAGGTGAAGTGACCTTACTGAATCTAAACGTACTGGGCAACGTCTGAGTAGAAGCGTTAAGGTCAATAGTGCATCGCTTAAGCATTTTCTATTGACAGAGGCAGCCATGACGTCCAAATGCAATAAAATAGCCCTTTAATTCTCAGTTAACCTGTGGGGTCGGGTTATTTATTACGAGCCATTTAGCCAAGCGCTGAAACCTCATCTATCTACAGATCATTTGATTCTGCAGTTGCTCATTAATTTGAACGTATAGTATTGTAAGCAAGTCCAACTGCGAGCAAAGCCCAGTAAATGTGATTATGGCTCGCGGGGAACACAATAATAGCTCTTTATTTTTTATGCTCCATAACACAGAATTATGTGCTGCTTACTGAAATCATTCGCCGGTATATGAGGACACCATCTCGGCTCGGGCTGTCTCTTTGTTTCGTATTATTAATGCAAAGGTCAGAGCTGAATCCGGAAAATTGTGACAATGCCTCCATGCCGAGGTTGTGCGCGTGTATGTGTGTGCGCCCTGCTGTTGGATTTAAGAGCGTGCTGTCGAACTGTTTGCTGCGTGTGCTGTTATGAACCGCAAACACTCGTAAGGCCTGGAGAGGCACAAATCAGAGATGTTGGGGAGACAGTTTTACTGCTGCAGTAAGTCGCACACATCAAGCGTGAAGCCAGACCACAGCGCACAAGTTGCTAGGCAACACCTTGAGGTCGCTTCCCACAGCTGCTGTACTGATTAGTTAATTGTGTAAGTAAACATAATGTTGAGTAAAATCACCAAATCCACCATCCAGCACAGAAAAATCAGGCAAATGGTACAAGCACCTGGCACCACAAACCCACTTTCTGGAAGTGGCTGATCACAGGAGCTGTACAGTAAAATGTCAAAAAAGAAAGAAAAAAACGCTGAAAAGTGGCTAAAATCTCTCTAAATATCAACCAACGAAGAAAAAGAAACATAAAGACCATTGCAAATGTTTGCATTGTATTATCTACCTGACAATTTAAGTGCATTCTCCCTTTATATTTGTTTTCAACATTTAGAAATACTTGACTAATTTATACTGAAGCATGAACATGTTCTTTTTTCCAAGGAATATTTTTCGCCTCTCTGCTTTTATTTTTATAGGACAGTTTGAGAAGAGAGACAAGAAATGACTGGAGCGGAGAAAGAGGGGAACAGGAAGAAAAGAGCCCACGAGCCTGAATATAAACTCTGGTTTAACTCTCTCCCACAAACCTATGACTGACATCTGGACATGTTCTTGACTATCAAATTAAAAATGTTTGACTCGGTCTATGCAGAGAGAGAATTTAATGGCCGGTGTTATGGAGAAGAGCGCATTATCCATGTTATTTAAATCAAGCCGCTTTCAGCTGGTGGCAGCTAACAGTCCGCTCCTGTAATTTCACCTGCTAAAGGTCTTGCCTGTACTGCAGCATCGCTCCCTTGAGAAGCTTCTCCATAGCAACTGGGCTTTGTTACACATAGACATGTAACTCTGAGAGCAAACGAGGGATATTCACACAGCAAAACAAGGCCAGCGACAGTTATCCGTTTTCTGATATTCGCCGTCCATGTTTAACTCCAGTTAGTGTGACTGAATCAGAGCACTGTGGTAAGAATAACTAATGGCCAGATGGAGCGGCGTTGATCATCGCAGTCTGTTCGATCCCCATCACAAAGACAAACTCGGCGCTTTCAAGTATAAATTCATTAATCACATGCAACACAAATGCTGTCGATGGAGATGTCTTCACATACCATTTCTTGATTAGATCGCAGCAGGATGGCGCTAATGAAAGCCGTGTCTCAAAGTTGCTCATGTGCGTAAGACATTATGCCTGCTGTTTGTTTGACATTATTTATATATTTGTGTTAGCGTGGATGTATGCTGTAATTTTACCTCACTGTGAGCAGGACCCTTCGTGTTAAACCCACACATTTGACTTCTTTGAAGCATTAAGTGGCTTGCGGATGGTTTATAATACGGACTGTATCCATGATGCAGTTGCATGAACTATTGACAATCGAAGCAATTACCTTCATAGTCCTTTGACTTTTGCCGAGGTTGACCTTTGCTACAAAGAATTTCGAGCGAGGACTCGGCGGTAACCTAATTAATAACAAATGTCACAGCAGTAATTACGACCCACATTGTGAATCGTCAAGGGCGCGGTGTTGATGTGGGGGGAAACTTTGAAGACTTTCCTTTATTTGGCTGTCCAAATGTAGGTTGGAGAATACAGTATTGCAACAGATGATCTACTCAAAGGACATTTATCATTGGACTGACGCCTAGCATAACCTTGAGTCTGATTGGACCACAAGATGACCATCACAGGAAATTAGAAAGATTCAGTCACTTACATAAAAGTACTGTGATGGTGTTTTGGTCCAATGATGTGCTGTTGTATTTTAATATGTACTACCATAGGTCAACAGGCTACTTTTTGAATCAAGACTCTAGTTTACATGCAAAATCATTGGGGTTTTTTTTACATGCCCTGGATAATTTTGTGCTTTTTGGCAATTTGGCTTCCACAACTTGACTTCTTTCAGAGTAGAGGAAAGAAAACAAAAAAGGGGGTTGCATTTTGTTTTACAGTATGTGTACTTACATGTATTTACATGTATTTACTGAGTAATATAAGGTTACTACAGGGGTTAATGCTAGGTTTACGTGTAGGTTGAGGGTTATTACCAAGTTATTATAATTTCTGTAATAACTACAAAGTATGTACACGGGGAACAGGACTGTAAAATAAAGTGCTACCAAAAAAAGGTTCATTTTATTTCACTTTATCTTTTGCGTCTGTAGAATTTTATATATATATATATATATATATTTAAATGATATTTTCTTAAAATAATTTGATTTCACTAACAGCATCACTTAGATACAGCTTTTATCGAGGGGTTTGTTCGTACGTGTTCGTTGTTTTGCACATTCACCTGACTTGTACAACACTTAATTTCTAAAAATATGGTAAATTCTTTTTGCATTTATGACAGTTGACAGTATTTTATGATTTATGGAGTAATAAAACAGCAGCCATGTGACCCTGTAGCCGAAGACTGGTTGCCCACTGAAGCTAAGCAGGGCTGAGCCTGGTCAGTACCTGGATGGGAGACCTCCTGGGAAAACTAGATTGCTGCTGGAAGAGGTGTTGGTGAGGCCAGCAGGGGGCGCTCACCCTGTGGTCTGTGTGGGTCCTAACACCCCAGTATAGTGATGGGGACACTATGCTGTCAAAACGCACCGTCCTTCGGATGAGACGTTAAACCGAGGTCCTGACACTCTGTGGTCATTAAAAAAATCCCAGTATGTCCTTTGAAAAGAGTAGGGGTATAACCCCGACATCCTGGCCAAATTTGCCCACTGGCCTCTGATCATCATGGCCTCCTAATCATCCCCATACACTGATTGGCTTCATCACTCTGTCTCCTCTCCACCAATAAGCTGGTGTGTGGTCGGCGTTCTGGCGCAATATGGCTGCCGTCACATCATCCAGGTGGATGCTGCACATTGGTGGTGGATGAGGAGATTCCCCCTTCCATATGTAAAGCGCTTTGAGTACCCAGAAAAGCGCTATATAAATGTAACGAATTATTAATTATTATTATTATTATTATTATTATTATAAAAAAAGAGATTAACCTTTCTTTTTCAAGTAATTTTTCCAGAATCATCTGATATTTTCTCTTTTGTAATGTCTCTCAGCCATTTCTGTCTCTACAGTCTTTCTTCAAGTCTCCCTCTTGCACACTCTCTCTCTCCTCTCCCATCATGAGTGAACACTGCTGATTGGCTACAAGTGTGTTGTGGTGCTCGGTCCGATCAACACTTTTCAATGTTAACTGTGATGAATCGCAGTTGCAATTACTTTTTTTTTTTGTTTTTGTTCAATTACTTTTTTTCTCTGAGGCAGAAATGGGCATCCATAGATTTATCGATCTATATTGTTCTTATTGGAAATCATTTCCCTGAGATTAATTTACATTTAATCTAACACCTTGTCCTATCCAGCACAACACATCAAAATGGCAACCAAACATCTGTCAAAATGTCTTGACACATGTCCTTGTTGGCTGTCAGGGATTATTCGAACATGAAATTAATGTGGAAGTGATTCACTGCTTGATCTTTTATCGTGGCAAGCCGGTTAGAACATAGTGTGGGAATGACAAATCAACAAAGTTCTCAGTAGACTCTGTCATTTTGTGTATTATTATACTACATTTTTTTTGCTTTATGCTCTTCTGTGTCCTTAGACCTGCTGTAACATTCTTGGATCCAAGACCAGGGTTTTAGTGAGGAAGATCAGTGATGGACGGACAGACTCCAGTGAGACAGATGGGCAGATGTGGCTTCACAGCAGTATGCTCATTTTGTTCTATTTTTCAGTTGAAATTGAGCTTTTCATGTTTTTTTTTTTCATCTCAATTTTTGAAACTGTTTCTGAGCTTCACATCTGCCGTGGGATCTTGAGAATATTCTGAATTTTCATGCACTCAAATTCTGCTGTTTGGTTTCAGGCTTTGAGATATATGCCACACAATGCTTATACATTGAAGTAAATATCATCCAAATTACTTAATAAAGAGTACAGTGCAAGTTGGAGCCAAAATGAAATTGCTTATGACAGTATTTCATAATCCACACCACACAAAGATGAGGTGCGCGAAACTAAGTTAATGTGATTTGCTTTTTCTTTGACCATTCTTTCATCAAAGCAGCGTAACTAACAAAGCGTAGAGGTGGATGTATGCACAAATTAGCTTAGCGGATATGAGTAAACCGCTCTCTCTTCTCTCTCTCTCTGTGTTTTTTGTCCAGAGAATGTCTTCCTGGACTTTAACTTTAGAAATGTTCATTTCACCTTTGAGGGGACATTTTGCTCTCAAAAGAGGGACGATTGTACCAATAATTCTGTGTTGACCTTTTGTTCATAGATTGTCTTTATCTATAATTACTTTTTTCCACACTATAGTGGAGTTACTCGGGGCAGGCGGTTTGTGCGGGTTCATGGGCAGTAAATATGTTACATAACCCACTGAAATTGAAAAAAAAACACATAAATTGTAGGTTTTATATGTGCAACTACTATATGTAGACATGACTTAGACCATTCAGCCCACAACTTGTTAAAGAAATGTTTCAGTTTCATTACAGGTGAAGCTCAGTTGACAGCACTTGTGCATAATGTCGTACTGTTCTATTTAATGAATTATTTTAATTCTATTTATATATATATATATATATATATATATATATATATATATATATATATATATATATAACAGGGAGGGAACAGGGAGGTTCGTCGTGATAATCCAGGCAACAGGTCAGAAAGGCAGGCAGCAAGGGTCATGAACGATAAATCCGACGAGGTAATAACAGGAAGACAAACACAGGGAAATAACGCTCAGAACTGAACCAATAGGAAACAAGACTTCGCAAATGTGTGTGTGTGTGCTGGGCTTAAATATGGTTCTGGTAATGTGTTGCAGCTGGTGACGTGATCAGTGACAGGTACGGGGATTCTGGGAAATGTAGTCGTGTCTGTGAGTGAGTGAATGGGTGAGTGAGTGAGTGAGTGAGTGAGTGAGTGAGTGAGTGAGTGAGTGAGTGCGTAGTGGAGTGCCCTCTAGAGTTTCCAGCGGGCACTTCAACTGACAACCATAACAATAATAAATATAACGTTAAAATATCAACAAGTTCTTTCAGTTCAGCTCAACTTGCATTGAACCCTTTAACATTCCATTAATAGACTCTAATTCAACACTTTGTTTTCTGCTGTCAGTTCAGTTTGTTTTCAGTTTGTTTGACTTGCATTCCATTTTGCCGTTTCACCCTAAATTGTTTTTCTCTGCAGCACGACTACTACAAACGACAGGCAGAACAAACCATCCTAACCCTCGCCAAGCTCAGCTGGAGGGACGTAGCTGATACCCATGATGCTTTAGGTTACTATTGAGTGACAGATGCTGTAACACTGGCAAAGGTTCAGTGAATTGGATTAGCATTAAGGGCATTTGAAGCCTCCTTCTCTGCTTTAATTAACAGGAACCTCTGATAAATATTTCAAAACCCTCTGCAATGACAGCGTGCTCACGAGGAGATGCAAAGGGGTAAAATAAACCTCTATGTACTATAATGATATATTTAAGTAAACCTTGCACACATGAAGACAAATTAACCAACGTACTGTCTGATCTCAGAAATGTAGGATCCATCAGCTCTGCATGGGCTGATTTACCATGCATATGAAATCAAGCATTGCACGTCAAGCGAATAGAATAGGGTCAAAAGGTGAAACAGGACCAACTATGCAAATCGACAGCCGTGAGAAACATGCTGAACGCCCTCACACAAGGGCAAACTCTTCTTTGTCTCTTCAATACCCTTTGTAAGTTTCAACATCTGTACTATAAGTTAATTAACTGATTAGTCTGAATTGAAAAAAGGAGCTTACCGTGCCAGAATGGCTGCCAACTGTCAGTATCGCCAGTCAACCGAACGCTGGACTTTCCATCAGTGTTGAAGCTTGTGTGGATTTTAATTAGCATGAGGATGATTTTAGTGTTTATGACAAGGGTGGGAAAAAACACTTACCTTTTTATTTTTGTTTTTATTGCCGTTGAAATGATGAGAAATGGTAATGTACCTCATTTGGAAATGTTGGACAATGCGAAGATCAGAGTATCAAACATCATACTGTTGGACACCTGTCGGGTCTTGTCCATGAGTTAAATCTCCTGCTGTTGCTATGTGTTAATGTGTAGGTGACAAAGAGCATGGACATGAACGTATTAAAAAATTTAAATATATATATATATATATATATATATATATATATATATATATAGACACATTATATTTATGCGTTCATTTATTTTAATTTATACTGTAATATTAAATGAAAATGTACAGAGCCCCTAAAGGGACATGGAAAAAATATGAGATGGGAGGAAAAAATATATTTAAAAAATTTGTGTTCACTTGTAAAACATTTGCTTTCCCCTAAGAAACATTGTGTTTGTTCACAAAACAATTGCACTCCTCCAAGAAACATTGCATTTGTTCACAAAATATTGGCGTCACCCTGAGAAACTTTTGCTTTTGATTGCAAACATTGTCATTCCCCCAAAAACATCCCGTTCGTTTGCAAAACAATTGCGTTCCCCTTAAAAACTTTCCATTTATTCGCAAAACAATTTCATTCCCCTGAAAGACTTTAAATTAGTTCACAAAACAATTGCGTTCCTCCAAGAAACATTGCATCCGTTCGGAAAAAATTTGCATTACCCTGAGAAACTTTTGTATTTACTTGCAAAGAGCTCAAAGTTTTAAAAGCATTGACCATTTTTCCTCCCTTTTCAATTTTTTTTTTACAGGGGCTCTGTAAAAATGCATACAAATATGAGGTGTCTATTTTAGGTTCTAAAATATGGTTAATATTAATAGTCATGCATTCAGTTTCCTGGCAACAGACAAACTTTGAGTAAAAGTATCTGTCAAATGCATTAAATATTTTTAGTCTAATATTTCACTGCATGAATTTTATCCTATAGAAAAGTCTTGTTTAAAATACAACACAACACTTCTGTTGCTGCTTGAAATTTCATGTTAACTCTCCTAATATATTACAAACCCACATACAGTGTGTCTCAAGTTGTTGCAGTGAAGCGCACGACGAAAGGAGAGGATAACAAAAACAGAATTTATTAAATTCAAAAAGGAAACTCAGGAGATCGCAAGAGGAAACAATAACAATATATGATACCGAACAATGAGCTGAACAAAACAGGGAGGATACAAACAGAGAAGCAAACGAGGGAGCTAAATGATACACAGGTGTAACTAATCAGAAACCAAGGAAATTAATAAGGAATAAAACAACAGGACATCAGGAAATCCGAGCAAAACACAATGAAACTAAACATAGCCGTGACACAGTGCCAGCTTAGAAATGCATATTCTGAAATCTGATCTGTATAATGCATACGTTTCAAGCATTGAATTTTAACCTCAGACGTTAATGCTAACCGTGTGTCACTCTTCCATTGTAATGCAGATCCACACTTCCCCTTAATCTAACTGAGAAATTAAACATTGTTTACTTTGGCTTAAAAACTAACTTAGTCATTTTTTTGCTCCCATTCATTAGTGATGGCAATTTCCTTTGTGCAGATGAGAGAAAGAGTGGGGGGATTGATTAAATTCTGCATTAAATATGAAAAGTGTGCAAAAAAGAAGGTCACAGAGTGACTTTTCTCACTCTGAAGGGCTTTGCAACTTTGTACTGTAAGAAGATAGGATTCTGTGCATATATACACCACCATCAAGATTATAAATCAAATGACTTATGATTTATTTGTTCCCTGATAAGGGCGTTGGGCGTGAAAGATTATGAGAAATATAAGTCTACCATTGGACATCCATCATAATTCTGATGATTCAAGATTATTGAGTTAACAAAACTTAAATTAATCATATCTTTCAGTAATATCTTATTCTATCTCCATATCTAGAAATGCAACAGAATTAATCATATCTTTATCCTACAATACCAGATGTTACGTAAGTAAAAAAGTGCTAGCATCTGTCGATAGACAGAGGAAGAAGCATCATGGGAATTTGGTAAATTTAGAAATCTGCGAGCTTTGCTTTTATCACTTTTCTCCTACTTTACCTCAGTCATCTTCTTAAGCACGTGAACATGATAATAGCGGCGCACGTACAGTATGAGTGATCTTTCATTATGCGCAATATCGCTCAGGAAGGTAATTCCCTTGAGCTCCTCGTGATATCGTGGCATTTGTCCAGTCTCCTTTCAGGAATGACCAATCATTTCCTGTTGTGACAGGCATTTAGATGAATGTGATCTTCTGCTTTGGTGATATGTCACCCTGCTCTAACGGAGTCATGGTAATTACTGCGCTCTGGGGAACGTAATGCATCATCAACAGGACTTTTGATATGCTATGAAGATGCTCCTTGCATATAGAAGTTGAGGTCAGGCAATCACTAAAAAAAGCTTAAAAAATGTGTTGATGTTGATTAAGCCAAGGTTTGGCTTTACTGTACATATGTTGCTTTGGAAGTCAATCATTCTGGTCACAAAAGTCAACCATTTAATTGTAGAAAAAGCAAAAAGCATCCATACAAACCCTGGTTTCCCTCTAAGATGACTGAAGATTTAACAATGTTTAGTGATTACCACCTTCAATGGCAATTTCTAGAGTTTCATGCCCTCGGCAGCCGCCAGTTTGCCGCAAAAACACATTGCGGTTAATGCATATCTTATTTATCTTTGCAAGTGATCCTTTATTTGAACTTGTATGCTTTCGTTTTACAGTTTTTCAGGATGAAGGCATGTCACAACCCGTCCACTCCAGCATCTGGCTGCCTTCACTAACTTCTCCTTTATAACAGATGGATTTTTTTAACCAGCATATGACTTCAGGAAGAAATGGAAAGCCTCCTCCATTGTAAAAGCTGGTGAGTCTATTTATTTTTCTGTCATAACCATACACAATTATATGGCAAGCTGCATTTTATTATTAGCATTTAGTATTGTTTAGCATCAGAAAACCTGCAACTCACTTCTTGATTCTGTAATAAATTAATTAATAATGAATTGTAAGCAAATAATCAGTTCTCGTAATCAACTTGTTGGGTGCAGGAGAAATGGGCAGGAATAAAGATTGTCTTTGACAAGGGCCAAACTGCTATGGCAAGACGACTGGGTCAGAGTTTCTCTGAAATGGCAAGGCTTGTGTGTTTTATCCTGGTCAGCAGTGGTGAGAATTTACTAACAATGAGTGACAAACCAGCAACAGAGTGTTGGGCCCCCAAGGCTCATTGATGCATGGGACAAATGAACGCTATCCAAACCCTAGCCTCCAAATTCCCCAGATCTCAATCTGTGTGATGAATCGCCGTGGACTTGTTGGTCCAGCACATCCGATAGATGCTCAATCTATGCAGAGATTTTTCACACAACTTTTTGAAGCCCAAAAAGTAAGCGTATGTGAGAGTAGATGTCTCTCCAGCTCTAAACAAATAGAGCTGGGCCACAAACTCAAGCTCCTCAAGCATTTCTCTATAAAAATTCTCTTTTTTGACTCAATTTGTAACTGGTGTTTTGTTTTTCTCTATGTATTCATCAGTACATCTTGCATCGGGTTAGAAGTCCCTCTTCGACCCAAACTAGACTCGTGTACAGCAATTACCGGAAGTCAGATTATAGTCTATAAAGTTATAAATATGGATATTATCTTACAAAAATGCATCAGTTTGCTTCAGAAGGCGTTTATTAACCCCCTTGAGCTGGATGGATTACATTTATGATGGATGGATGCACTTTTTTGCGATTCAAAAAAATTATACCATTCACTCCATTATAAACCTTGGACGAGTCAGGATATTTTTTTAATACAATTGTGTTTGGCTGAAAGAAGAAAGACATATATACCTAGAATGGCTTGAGGATGGGTAAATTGTGGGATAATTTTCATTTCTAGGTGAACTATCCCTTTAATAGGGCCTTGTTAGCAGATGATATTCCCTTCACCTCTCACTGGTCATAATGTTTTGGCTCATCAGAGTTTATATACAGTACAGGACATATATAGGTTTAGGACAGCAGGGGAAAAAGTTTATATACACCCAAAATCCTAGCCAACTGACTTTGGAATTGCAATGCTAGTTCTCATCCATCAAACTGCATGCAAACCTGAGTCAAGCTGGCCATCAACCTTTTGAAAGCACTCAAGAATACAACTAAAACACTCTCGATTGGCACTAATGCGTTTTTGCTGTCTCGTAAGACTAGCGTTAGTCACCAAAGAGAGATGAGTATTCAAGCTCAACGTTTTAAAGTGGCAGCCGGCATCTCGGCTGAAAAGAGTAGCTTTAAGCGCTAAGCCCGTCCAGGAGGTCTCAGAGCACACCCTCTAAATCCCACCATTAACGTCCACGGATAAAGGTAACAATGATTAACGCTAAAGCCGATAGCGTCAAACGGCAGCATTCGTCACCGGTGGCAGTTCGCTGTCAGCACAGGTGATTCATTATGCTTAGCTTATTTTAATTAGCTTTGCTGCCACACAGCTAATTGGTTGCGGATTGTAAGCAGAAAAGAGCCGGTGCCTCGAGGCGAGGTGTTAAGACGACTAGAGCGTTTATATCAAATCTGATTTAAGTAATAAGCATTTTCAAAAGGCCAGCTGGCTATCAGTGCCAGGTACATGTCATGTGACCTTTTTAAAAGGCATGCGCGGAAATGTTGCAAGCCAATAAAGCATGTGTTAGTGAACAATGCTCTAGCTCTCAGTTTCTGTTGGCTCTCCTCTTCCATGAATTCGGATTAGGGAGATTTTGCTTTTATTGTGAGAAGAAAGTAATATCAGATCAGAGGCTTCTGACAGCTTCAGGAAGGCGAGTTATTTGTGAGCATCTTATCAGCAGCTGTGGCAGCAGACGTATGGCACGATTTTATCTGTGACAGAGGAAGGCATCACGCTCAAACACACACATAAACAGACGTGTGCAGACACATGACGGAGGAGGGTCTCGCACTCTTCAGATTTCAGTGCTTCAAACACGTCTTCGCCTTCATATGCTTCTGACGCACGTATCATCCCTCTGATCTGTTTACTTGCAGGGAATGTTCCGGGAAACATGGAAGGAGGATGAAGCTCAGATTTTAATTTCAAGTGCAAACGTGCTCGTTAAAAAAAAGCGGCTCGTCCACCTTTAAAATTTCAGATGCCTCAAGGCTGTCCTCAAAACCCTGTATTTTGTGTCTATGCTATAATATTGGCAGCCATTTTAATTTCCAACCAACACATGTCATAACAATGGAAATGCACATCTTATTGCTCAGAAAATGTAATGGGGTTTTCACTTATTTTAATTTAGTATTATTTGCTGTAGTGTTTATTAATCATTTGACTTTATGTTTTTAATTTTCACTTTAATTTTAGAAACTTTCTGTGTCTTTGTCATTTTTATGTTGTCTTTTAAATAGTTCCAATTTATTTTTATTTCAGTTTTAGAATTTATAGTACTTCAACTTATTTATTTTTGCTAGTTGTTTGCAACATTTCTAATTTTTGTTTAAAGCTTTTAAGTTTTAAGGTCTCTTTCAATGATTTTTAATCATTTTACTTTTGGATTTTGTTTAAGTTAACAGTAACAAAACTTGTTTCATTAACATTTCAACTGTTTGGTAATTATTTTAGTAGTCTACCAGTGATATAACTATTATTATAGATTTTGTAAATATTTTGAATTAGATTTTATTTCTATATTTTCATATTAAATATTCTACTTTAGTTCAATTTGTAGTCATTTTGTTGTGTTTTCATAAGTTTTATTACTTATGCCTATATAAAATATATATAATTTTTATTGTTAGGTTAACTATCCCTTTAATAACTTTCTTATGTTACTATGAAAATTCTATCATTTACTCCCCCCTCAATTCTTCTGCTGAGCACAAAGGAAGATATTTAGAAGAATGTTTGTAACCAAGCAGATCTTTCCCCCATTGCTACCATAGTATTTCTTTTCTCACTATGTTAGTCAATGAATGGCAAGATCTACTTGGTTACAACATTTTTCAAATATCTTCCTTTGTGTTCAGCAGAAGAAAGAAACTACAGGTTTGGAACAAATTGAGGGGGGAGTAAATGATAGAATTTTCATTGTAACATAATAAAGTTATTAATGGGATAGTTCACCCAAAAATGAAAATTATGTTCAGCAGAAGAAGAAAAATTATACAGGTTTGGAACAACTTCAGGGGGTATAAATGATGACAGAATTTTCATTCATTTTTGGGTGAACTTAATTGGGTGAATTTAATTTGAGTTATTTTTGTACTTTAACTGAAACTAAACGGAAATGAGAAATGTTGCCTTCGAAAATAGCTGAATAAAATATATATATATTTTTTAAATATTTCATTTTATCAGTTAATTTTTCATTTCATTTTAAGTAGGAAAAATTATTTTTATCATTTTAGTTTTAGTTACCAATAACCCTGATTTCACCTAAAACTACTTCAGAGAAGGAAATAAAAAGAAATAAACCTTGAAATCACCTTGAAATCTCATTGTTCCAAAATCTCACTCCACACAGGTGTACATTGGACAGACAGATTTGGTCTAAGAAGAAACATTCTGAAATCTCTGATCTTGACATCTTGACAGATCTAAGAATAGTTTAGAACATTGTCGAGATGTCTTCTGAAACTTCAGCTAAGTCATATTTAAGTTTTCCAGGGCTTTTTTTTTTTCCTCAGGAAGAAATCGAAGAAGCACGAGAGATACTTTAAGCCTCCAACTCCTCTCCATTTAATGTCATTGTAGGAGAAACAATAGAGATGTTAAAAAGATCTTGTTCATGATTTTTCTCTCCTAAGGGGTGGACACGTTAAATAGCATTTGACTAAGCAAATTTGCCTGAGACATTTTGCTCGAAGTGTTTTCAACAAAACTATCAGTGTGCTTTGAAACCGAATAGCCCTGGAAGCACCACGGGTATCACGTTATACTGAAGACTAGCTGTGGGTGTCAGACTCGCCTTGAGCCTGTCTGCTGTCCCGGCCTACGTAGAGATGGCAGGCGGAGTAAATTGAACTGATCTGTGTTGATTAAGGTTGAACTGAGGGCAGAAGAGAGCAGGGACGCGAAGGTCACCCCCTTTATCTATAATCACATCACAGCCGAGCGCTACTGGTGGATCAGCGTCTCATAATTACTCATTATTCATGAGTCGGTCAGAGAGAGAGATTCACATGATGTACTGCTCCCTTGCGCTCCTGAAATGGCAGCTACAGGAGATGTTTAGTTAGAATAATGACATAAATGTTAATCCTGACGTTCAGGCGGGTAATTACGTGCAACGAACCACCTGTGTTTGTTCCTGACTGTTAAAATACGACAAACTAAAACGCAGCGATTAAAGGTTAAAAACATCATCGCTCATCAAAGCATGTTCCGCTGGTCCGGCCTTACTTCTGTGTCTGCCCGGATCATGCGGTTTTAGGGGATCAATATCCAATCCTTCCTATTACACATTAATCCCTGAATATCCCAGTTTCATTAAAACTCTATCTGACTGTTGCTATGTTTGGAATGCAATACCGGTGTACTGCATACTGTAAATACTGGATACTATTTGTTTGAACAAACTAACGGTGAAACAGATGTATGCAATTCAGCGAGTGGCATCTGTAATGAAAAATAGGGCTATTTTTGTATTTATTTTTATTTTTTTTGTCAGTCTAACCACGGAATATGACACAACGCACCATAAAACCGTATTAAGTGCTTGTGTTAGGATGTCATGACTTTTAGTCACATACTGTAACAAACAGTGTGGTTTGATTTATATTCTCAATACATGAGTTTATAAATGTTTTGATTTAATTTGAGAGGGATAACCACTTATATTTTACTTTGTTTATCATAAAGTAACAAACTGCTTCAGAAAGAAAGAGAAAGCCATGCCGGATGCACTGAAATAAAGAATTGTTGGTTTAACTTAAAAAAATTTAGTTCATTGAAATTAAAGGCGATTGGTTTAATCAACAGAAACTCATATATTTTGTTATCTGAACCACATTAATTATCTAAGTTGATTTGACAAAAGAAAAAATGTTGTGATAACAAATCATAATTTTTTACTGTTTCACTAAATAAAGCCGTAATTTTCATTTTTGGGCAAACTGTCCCTTTGGCAGCTATAATATCTGCCCTTATCTTTTTGAAAGGGTACTAATATTATATCAGTTCATTGAACATGTTTATCTTGTGATGTGATGAGAATAACCCCAAGGACATTCTTGTTTGCACAACCGATCGTATCAGTGTTTCCCACACCAGCAGCCCATTATTAGACACGATTATCACTGCACAAACAGCAAAAGGGGCAAACCAGAAAACCACCGTTCAAAAAAAAGGTTCTATTTATCCTTTGATAAATCCTGTCCCTTTCAATAGGGGGTGTCTAGAGGACTAGAATAGATAGCAGTCAAATTCATCATGGCCTCATATCTCATATAGAGTTCCGCTGCAGTGCATACAGTTTATTACAATGCCTCATGAAGCTGTCGACTCAAAGTGTTCAGAGAGAACGACGCTCGTTCCAAATGACTTTCATGCCGATCTGAAATTCAATTGCATTGTGTCAAAGAAGAGCCAAGTCCCAAGATGCCTGCTGCTTGAAGCGTCATCCTTCTCTATTGTTTTTTTTTTTCTTTGTTCAAACCATTTAAGAACTATTGTTAGCTGTTGGTTGCAAAAACAGTTTTCAGTCCTAAAAAAAAAAAAAAGAGGGAGGTGATATGGAGGCTAACACAACATTGCACTTAGCTTAATGAAGAACAGAAAGTGAAATGGCACATCGTGTCATGGCTGCAGATTCGTGTTGCTAAACACACCCACCTTAAGCGTAGCTCTTTCAGAGAAAGACAAGGAGCAGAAGATAAAGGTGACAACTAAAGATATACATTGTCGTGATTAAAAAGTTAAGCCGTCTTCTTCTAAGACACATTTCCTTTGGCACTGTGGCCCCGGCTGTGGAGCCAAGGCAGTCATTATGGGTGAAAAACTGTCCCGGTTCAGGGCCCTGACTTTATTGGAATTGCTCGTAAGTGTCACTACGTCACACTTGTCCCCTGAGGTGTATTACTCCATGGTGAAATAAGTGCTGGGTGATAAAAGAAAATGCTCTATAAGACGAATCTGTGCCAGAGGGAGCCCGCAAACGCAGAAATGGCACTGCAAAGCTGTATGGACAATATATTGGCAGAAATGAAATTTCCTTTGAGCAAGACACAGGTTAGTTCTCTGATCAGAGAATGTTTGAGGTTTATGAGCTTAATGTATTCGTTTTACAACCTAAACCAAGAACTGAATAATAATTGCTTCATTTAAATAAAAATGCAGTTTCCGAATGACATTCGGTTGCATTAATGGTTTCAATGTTGCATTCTTATACCAATCCACACTGAAAATGGTATTAAAATACAGGGTTTCCTGCAATACTGTCAAAACACTGAATCAACAGCACAAAAATGACAGCTGGAGTAGTCCAACTCACAAACGCACCTATTTATTTATTTATTTATTTATTTTAGTGGATAAAAAACAAAGCACAGCCAGTGTAGCCTAACTCCCAACAAATGACTCGGTTCTTTTTAATGAATCAAAACAAATAGCGTGACCAGTCTGATTCCCAAATGAATAAATACTTTTCTTTCCATGATTTCCATTCACATGCAAATGCGGAAGACAGGAAATGCAAAGCTCATCTGAAATACGTTCGCTGCATTCCAATGTTAAAGTTTTGGTGAACTGCAAATTCGTGTCATGTTGATAAATATCAATTGATAAATTTGTAAATCTGCAAAGTGTTGCATTAAAGTGGCGTAGATTGTATATATTTTTACATTTTGGATGTATTATATGTTGTTGTTTTTTTTTAAAAAAAAAGATGCCGCAGAGTTGTATAATGTTATATTAAAGCGTTTTTAGAAATTTTGTGATTCTTTTTAGTGAATCAATAATATACACCTGATTCCCTGAAGGAATGACACTTATGCACCTATTCTTTTCAATGAATTAAAAACACAGAAACTAGTCTAGAAACTAGACTCCTAAACTAATCACTCTAAAGATTTGGTTCTTGCATGTTATGTTGAGATTTCAATCAGTGTTATAGTAAATGCTTGTTTATATGACAAAATTTAGGGAAAGTATAAGTAGTGTTTTATACAAATACATTAATTAAATATCATCACTGTCAGGCGGAGACGTCAAATGTCCATTTTTCGTATTTTTTTCCTTAAATCATTACGATTGGTCACCCTTTACGTCTGTCTGTGGGTTTTGCACGTATCTAACCAATGAAAAGTGCTTGCGACTAAACCTCGTATCTCCATTTGATCCTCAAAATGTCAATAAAACCTCATACCTTCACCCCACCTCTATTGTGAATGAAGTGCCACATGCAGTTTGTACCGTCTCTGCTTGTTTGCAATGCAAAGCTTAAGAAAGAACTGGTTCAGCATTTTCTTTACTCAAGAAACACTTTAAGGCTAGTGTTTTATGTATTTGAGGAGCTGAGAAGAGTGTCAACTCTAGCATTTGTTGTCGAGTCATAGCCAATATGCCTATTGCATGTTATCAAGTTGAACTTTTTTGTAAACTGTTACCATTAAGACGAATTTTAGTATCCTGCCTTTAAGAGGAATTATGTATTGTGAAATAGGAAAAGTCAGAATTTGTCCCATGAGTTTTGTGAACATGGAACTTTCTTGACTGTAATAACACAGTGTTTGGAGTTTCTCCTCTGACAGGTTGAAGCAGACAAATGAGGAGACTCACAGCCCACCTGAAGCCCAGGAGAACGCAGCCCGAGCAGGCATGCCAACGGAGGCCCCTGCTAATTATCAGGCCTCTTCATGACTGACATCTGCCTCCTACCCCACTGTTAGGACATCACCAGTGACTTGAAGAAAAAAACATCAACGAGGGCTTCCACTGTATGCTCTGTAAGCACAACATTGGGACTTTGTGGAGGTGATATCTGTTTTCATTTTACACAACTAATGAATTTATATTGCCTGAATTCTTTTGTGGGTTCATGGTGCGATAAGATCCATCCGATGACGGATGCAGTCTGGTTTGTGATGAGAGGCTTTCTAATCATCATGATCAATGCAGAAAGTAATTTGTTCAGGGTCATAAGCTAATTGGCACCAATTTAGCCCTCTTTCAATGATATATGAATTTCTCAAATGTATTTTCAGATTTGTTTGTAATGAGGTGGAGATCTGCTGGCTCTATTAGAACATTGGGTTACACTTTATTTTATGGTGTCTTTGTTACACTGTAATTATACGTCTAAGTACGTCTAAGAGTAATATTAACTAACTGCATGTACTTACTGTAAGGTTAGGATTAGGGTTTGGTTTAGGGTTAGTTGCATGTAATTATGTGTAATTTGTGCATGTAACATATGTAACAATGACACTGTAAAATAAAGTGTTAACGAACATTGTTTCAGTTGTTATTTTAATTAATACAAAACCATCCTAAAATGATCCAAATTAGAATGTTCTAATACAAATAGCAGTACATGCTAATTGTCATGTGTTCTTAACAGTAGAATGTACTGTACTACAATAGTAGTGTATGTGTACACTATGTGTATGTTATATACATGCAAACAGTACTTGACATTGTAGTACACTCAAGTTGTAGTAGTTAATTAGAAGTTTTGCTAAAGTATTGCAAGCTATTTGTAGTGCTTACTAAATAACAGTCCATACTAGTACGTACTAAATAGTAGAATCTAAAGTAAAGAACAATGTAAATATTAGCGCATACTCCATATTTGGTACATTCTAACTGCATACATACTATAGAACCTTCCTAAAATGTTCCTATTTTCTTTCATTCTTTCGTTTCTCATAGTAATAGTTTAAAATGAACTGAAATTTAAGTTAAGCTCTAATTATTCCAGCATGGTGCCTAAATAGATTAAGTCTTCATTTTCTGGCCTCCTGATGTGAGAAGTAATACTGATGTCGACTCTGGAGATCGTAGGCATGGTGATGGTTTGTCTGCCGAGCGGCTGCCCTTTGGTGGCCTTGTCCATCTGAGGCATCTGCGGCTCAGTGGAGCGTTTCTTGGCTGTCTCATGCTCTATCAGTTCCAATGACGGAACACAGAACCAGACCAGACCCGAATGGCCATAAGGCGTGCTGGAGTCAAAGCGATTCGCCAGCCTAGCTGACCCCTCTGGTCTAAGGGTCAATGCTGGGGTCATTCAACACCTAAAGTCACCCTGATGTACTCATATAAAAATTTGGTTACACTTTACTTTAAGGTGTCAGTATTACACTGTAATTATACATTTAAGTACTGAGTAATGACAATTAACTACATGTACTTAATATAGGGTTAGGGTTAGGATGAGGGTTTGGTTTAGGGTTAATTGCATGTAATTATGCGTAATTTCTAGTTATTACTACAGTAAATATATGTAACATATGTAACAATGATACTGTAAAATAAAGTGTTACCGAAAATTCTATAGATGTTCCTTTTATTGGCATTGTCCACAAGGATAGGTTCAATCAAAAGGTAGTGCTAAATATCCTTTGAAAAAAAAATATTTGTAGTTATTATGTAAATGTTATGAAAATGTTTTTATGGTTTTAGTTTTAGTTAACTGTAATTACATTGTAATAACTGTGTACTAGTCTAAGTATTAGTCTACATACTTGTACATAGTAGATATTAGTTCATTCTAGTTGTGATGTATTCTACTATGAAGCGATCAAAAACACTAAAGTGTGAATTAAAAATTGTGTACATGGATAACTACACATGTGAGTATGCATGTTGTTTCTTTGAAAGCTCCTAAATGGTCAGTGCAGGGAACAGGAGACATTCTGCCCTCCTGCTGAAGCCAACTATTAGACAAAACAGGGTGATGGTGCAGTCAGTTGCCATGGAAATCCAAGTTAGTAGACCAGACCACATGCAACAAGGTTCAATGGCTCAAAAAAAATCTAAAATGATCAACTGCTTTCATCTGTTTGCTTTGTGAATGAATGCCTTCTCTTTCAGTTCAGTTACTTCTAGTTCACTATATAGTTTTGTATATTGGCATCATTGAGGAATACGGCTGTGTTTTACACCACTGTATAGTTGCAAAGCCAAATCGTGGTTACATACAGATGGTATTTTCATTGCTAATCACTGCAAACTGTTATTTTCCACCAATGTGTCAATGTTTGGCAATATATGAGCACAGTCCGGTTAGCCCCTCCTGGTAGATGCCATAACACTTTATTTCTCGAAAGCCATTCATAAAGTAGCCACATATTCTTACAAAATTAAATATTTGCCCAGTAAACATGTAAATCATAATTTCTTTATGACAAGTTGTATAGCTCTGGATATAGCTGCTAGTGAAGGGCTTTGGATGAGATTCTGATAAATGGGAACACAACACTGTAGCTTTCTCCAATCTCCAGGTATTATTATAGACATTGTTGCTCTCCATTCACTGTGGTGCAAATGTGTCAATTACTGACCTCTAGTGGTGGACTGTAGTGTAGGGGTTATTGTTTGGGAAGCTTATGAACACAGGAGGAATGGTTCACTTTCACTGTTTTAGAATGTTGTGTGATTCTAAGCACTTGTATTGAATGGTTCATGTTTTGTTCATGTTTAGTCTTTATCGCTTGTGTCCATTTGTACTGTGCAATTTTAATAATACCTCATGTGGTAGATGCATTATGTTTGTTTAAAACATTGTCACTGTATGCAGTGTGCAATTTCAATCTAATCTTTATTTTCGTTTTCAGGAAAAAAGAAGAAACTCATCAAATAGGATACACCTACACTTCACCTCCATGTCTTCCAAGTTTATCGAGACTGCAGTTTCCAGCTTTTCATCCAAATTATGGGGTCAGATGATCGATTATTTATTTTTTTATTTTTTTTGTGCACACAATATTACTTCAAAATGTTTTTTTTTCCCCCATAATGGGATCCCAGTTGTAACTCAATACATTTTGATATTTGCATCATAAACCAGCTCCATATGTATGTCTTTTCTGACAGTAAACTTGCTCGCTAGCTCACCTGGTACAGCATTGCATTTGCAATTCATTACGCTCAAGCACTCAAGTCATGAGTTATTTGTATTTCTAGAAGCAAGCTAAAATGACAAGATTGCTTCAGCGAATGCATTTTTATCTCATATTTGCTTTTGTTAGCTGTATTGGTTAGGTTTTTAGGTAGGTTTTAGTTGTAGGTAACATTTTAATTTCAAATTCGATGCATTACGTACTGATAAAACTGAACACGTTTTAGCGCCACTCACAAAATATTTCATTTCTGATTTCCTACGATACATACAATAACCAAGTAAAAAACACTGACATTCGTATGTTTTGGATACAACTGAAAACGCTTTTAGCTTTGAAAGTGTTGCGAAATATGCAGAAATGTTGCCACAGGCATGTTTTCCAATGTTGGCCAGATCTCATATTTTTTAGTATTTTAGAATATTTAGTTCATTACAGTACTACATTTACCATAGTCAAACATTTTCATTTCAGAAATCAGGTCACCTTCAACTGTCAGTCAGCTTTCAGTACTTCAGGTTTAGTACTCCCACTGATAATAAAAATCCATTGAAAGCATGTGTATTTGCAGGTATCATAAGGGAAAAGTGAATTTTCTTTCATCTGATCCACGTTTTTCTCACAGCTACTATCCACAGGAGCAGTGGATTGAGGGCAGATGTTTCTCTCAATAGCTCACATCCCATTAGCATAATGATCAAGTGCAGTACGAACTAAATATTTGATAGCCGGGCCCAGTGCGTATATGTGTGTGCGTTTGATGTTTGTTTGGTCCTATCACACTGGGGTTGTTTGAGGTCAGATAAAGGCTGTTCGTGATTCTGCAAGGGGGAAAACACAACCCCGGATGCTCCTCATGATGCACTGTAAGATTGTTTGAAAATGCCCCAGTTCAGATAAACACCCTGAATATGAGTTTTTTAAAAAAAACATGTCAAAACACAGCAACAAGTTCCTCGCTGCTGTCTCCTATCAAGAAAAACATGTTCTCTCTGCCCCGGGAACGGGCGCTCTCATCCGTGTTAAACAGTCGACTCCCCCCTGAGAGCTGGGGTGAAGACAGAAACAGAGCGAGTGTCCCACAGGCTAGCAGCTCGCACAACACCCTGCAGAGAGAACGACGCCAGTGACGACTCGCATAGTTTTCTCTGATCAGTCAAGCATAATGCAATAAAGTGCCTGGATCTCGCTAACCGTAACCCGTATTTCTGCGGTGATACCGCTGGGTGGCATTTCTTTTCAGAACGCCCATCTCAGGTGTTTGATTTGCAAGCCTACGGATCTTTCTTTTTTTTTTTTGTCATGAAAATTGTCATGAAATGGAAGTTGCAATAGTCTGACGTCTGATGAACAGCTTCTTGAACAAGAAGAATTGTCGGGGAGGACTTGATTAAGTCCTTGGGAACTGATTGGATTGTTGTGGTTTGCTATTGCTGTGATCTCATGTGATTGACAGGTTGTCCCGCCCTCTCGCAAGTAAACACTTCATCAGAGAAGAGATGCCACTTCAAGAGGGCCATCTCATTATTATGTTATGATTCCAAGCTTTATAATAGGAGTAACTTTTATAGTAACCAAATAGTAAGATTTTGAAGCCCAAAAAAGCTCATCCATCCATCATAAAAGCAATCCATACAAATCCAGGGGGTTAATAAAGGCCTTCTGAAGTGAAACCATGCGCTTTTGTTAGAGAAAAAAACATATTCATAATTATATAAGCTATTTTGGATCATTTTATTTTTCTGTTTTGACAAAAAATATATATTTGTTGTAGTTTCTGTTCTCCACTATAGAAGTTTATGCTTCTGAGAAGCCTGGAAATGTGGAAAGCGTCCATAGACTCGCTGCTGCTATTCGGGTGTTTCACCCGCTACAGTATGATTTAGAGTCTGTTCAGGATTTTGGAGTGATTTGGAATGGCACGCACGTTGGAAGTGGTTTTATCAAGATGCAGTCGAACCACATACTGGGAAACCACTGACATTTTTGAGTACTGAAGAGCATGAAAAAACTCCTGCCCCGTCCGCATCTAAACCAGTTTGCTAGCAAGTGATTAGCGACTTCATTACTCATGAGGCACTCCGTCACTCTCGGTAGGCCTGTTTTCGGAAAGTGGTTGTTGCGTCGCCGGCGGTGATAGACAGGGAGTGACGTCAGCCTCGTTGTTAATGGGGTGGGCATTTGAGAGCAATTTCGCCTATCTGCAGTGGGTCACTGGGGAATCTCTTAATGGGAAATCGTTATGCAAATCCAATGTAATTAAAACAGGAACCACATGCCTCAGAACCTGTGTGTGTGTGTGTGTGTGTGTGTTTCATGGGTGTTAATTTACATCATTAAGCAGGCAAATTAGCAGTAGCCAGAATGAGCAGCTGATTATTTTAGGTTCATGTCTGATAATGTGTTCGTTGGGTAAAAAAAGGCCATAACAATTCCAGGACATTCAAGCTGAACATTATTTGTGAAATTTACTTGGCAGTGAAGGGGCCCTTATTTTGGAGTCACTTAAAAGGGAATTATTTCACGCATTAATGATAGTTTGGATGGGTTATTATGCTGTTAGTTAAGAAGCCGCACACAAAATTAGCATAATGGGGGGGCAATCCCACAGTGGGCTTGTATTGACATTATTACACAATCCAAGAGTAAGAAATCACTTTAATTCTCCGTAATAACATTTCCTGAAGCACAATATTATTTCTGCTGCAGAACCCTTCACTGTTGAGGTTTTCTCGTATCGTAAATGAACAGGGAAACACTGCGGCTTTTGCTTTCTGCCAAGAAAATGCATGTAAACAGATCTCGCCTTTGTATAAATTCCCATAGGAAAGAAACATCTCAAATGAGATCTCCTTGACAGCAATGAGATGGAGAGCAAATTGAGACTTTTTGTACCATGATTTCTCTGTTTGCCAAGTTCCAGTTATTTCCCCTCTAGTTCCAGAGGAGAGATCTCAGCAATGTTTCAGACTGTGCTCATTTGCCAAGAGAAAGTTTGGAATCGAATGCAAAAGACTTCAATATGAACTCCATCATTTCCTCCAATTCCTCCATGACCATCTGAGCAGAGCTGAGCTATCTAGAATTTACAACTCTATATTCTGACTGTATGTCAACAATGGTCTCGTTTGTTTCAATTTTAGCTCTTTTAAAAAACTCTAAGATATTTATACTACAACGTCAGTATTTGCGAACGAAATAATAGGTGGGAACAGAACTTGTATACTCCAGATGTCGAGTGATGATTGGCTAGATCTACGAGTAATGAATAACGTGACATTTGAGTCTTCCAGGTAGGCTAGCGCTCAAGCTCCCATTTCTTAGGACACAGTCTTCTTATAATGGCTATGTTTGGGTCCAGTTGCATAAATCGAATGCACAGCTTTGCAAAGTATACTTCGCTTGACTCGTACACATGCACAGGCGTTCGACGCATGCGCAGTTTTGAGCAATCTCTCACCACAAGATACAACCCATGTAAATATATTTGTTTTCTTTCATGCTAGAGTTGTACAAATTAAGGTACTTTCAAACCTCTTTGCACAATCTGTCATCTAGATATGCCTCCATTGTCGCTGTAGCTTGCATGCGCTCCGGTCTGTTCTGTTTATGCAGGTTTTCTTTGACTACCTTGTGAATTGATGGCCCCAGGGCACGGTTGCCACCTTGTGGATAAACTAATTTCTACAAAAAAAAATTAAATGCACATGTGCGACCTGTACGTACAAAGTACGCGTGGTTACAAAAATCTGGCGCGTACAGTACGTGTGTACTCTTGTGATGATGAAATTTGCATCACGTGCACCGTACGCTGACCCTCACGTACACGTAAAAAGTGAAGTATACTTTTGGCTTAATTAGCAGTCATGGGCTAATGTTTAGAGAGTCAGACTGGTAACCGATTCTCAACACAAGCAGGAAATTACTGAAGTGTCCTTGAGCAAAGCACCTAACACCCCCAATCACTCCCCAGGCGCCACAGCAAAAATGGCTTCCTAGGTGTGTGTGTCCACAGTTTGCTGTGTGTTCACTACTCACTAATCCTAATGTGTGTGCACTAACTGGATGCAGGAAATGCAAAGGACAGTTTCTGAGTGTGGGTTACCATACTTAGCCTTCACATGTCGCTTTATCAGTCTTACTTTTCAAATTAGACCAAGTCTAACAATTCTGTAGCAACTCCATAGCAAACAATGTTAGACATGTATAACTTTCAAACTAATGTTTAAACTGTTCTAAATGTCCATTCAAGGCTTTGACAAGCCAGCATTCCTACTTTGCCTTGACAGATTTTCTTTTTCAAAGTCGTTCTTACATTGTTCTGCGGTAGAGTTACATGCTAACCTGCATAACCTCGAGAGTTTAAAGGCCAGGGTCATGTTATCAGAGATGACAGTGAAGAGTGTGATAGCGACCAGCCCTCCTAAAAATAAACATGATCAGAGGCGCGTGCTGCGCTGCACATGTATTCAATACACCGCAGACAAGAGCGCATGAGCGATGCGTCATGGGACGGTTGTGTTCACTCCATCTTTCAGTGCCTGTTGACAGCTGCCGCTTTCATACTTCAGATTCCACTAAAGGTGTGTGTCCTTCCACCGTCCGAGCTTTGTCTCCCACGTCCCGGATTCAGAGGCTCTTAACATACGCAAAAGCCAAACCGACACGGCACATAGTCCGTCGCTGAACCATAAAAACCTTTTTTGAATGCATTTATCGATCTAAAGCTTTTAGACCAAAAGTTGCCCTCTCAACCTGCCTCAAACCTGCCATTGGAGATAAATGTTCTCGGTATGCCTTTTTCTCCCTGTTTTTATGACTTAAATGCTATGATCCATTTTCATGTTCTTCCCAGCAGTCTCGAGGTGATATTCACCTGTAATTAATGCCACGCTCGACTGAATACTGGGACTCTCATTTGAAATTCAGGCCTCCGAGCATTGGTGAATTATAGCATGCGACGGCACCATAAAATGCTCAATTTAACAATTATGTGCATTTATATCTGCAGCACCTGACCGTAGGACACCCAGAGTCTTTGTTGTCTTTGGGGTGGCTGCGGGAATCTTAATCAACTGAATGTACGAATTATAATAAATGGGAACTTGTCTTTTATAAAACCTATGACATTTTCCGTGCCGAATCAGCCACATGCATGTGACTCAGAGGGGTAATGAGCGTTAATTGTGTGTTTGTGCAATTCCTGAACAATGATGTGCCAAAAGGTGGCATTCATGGGAGGCGCTGTGGTGAGTTATTTTGGTTGGCCATTCACATGTGAGAGGTGAGGCATGGATTAATCATTGAAAATCACACTACGTCGTCTCCCTTCATACATCACTCCTCTGTTCGCGCTCCTGGACTCCTCTTCAAAGGTAAGAGCCCTGTATCAATGCTTTTTTATCATGTCTAACAGTCTCCCGTTAAAATCAAAGGTCCACTTCAGAGGTCTTTTAAGTTAGAGAGCAAAGAGAAGTTGAAGAGTCTTTTGATTTGAGCAAATGGAAGGGTTGTTCACTTCCTTTACTTGAGTTTTTGTTCATTTGTGCATGTTTTTCAGCATGATTAATGACAAAAGGCATGCAGTCTAATAGAGTGGGATATTGTGAGGTGAATGACAGGGTGTCTGGAATATGACTGGAACAACATTCTGGATGGACTTAGTTGGTTATAATTGTATATCGTTTGACATAAAGTTATAGATGATGTTGCCAGTGTATTGGATATAGGCCTATGGTATCATCCTATCTTGCTTTAGTCCATCAAACTTTAGACATTTAACAATGAGGGGTCTTTATAATAATTTATACACAGTAAAAAAATATTTTTTCAATTCAACTTCAATAATTAATGTGGTTCAGATAACATAATATTTTCAGTTTATGTTAATTAAGCCAATCACCTTCATAGTATGAACTCAAATTTTTCATTTCACTGAACTCAAAATTTAAAGGCAACTTTTTTTAAGTTAAACCAACAATTCTTTTTTACAGTGTAGGAACATATTTTGACTTTTTTTTTTTAAGTTAAGTTTAGTTTAGCTTTGACCTGTAAATTATAGTTCTGCGGGTGTGTTCACATTTGTTGTGATAAATTTAGTCCTGGTTCGCTTAGCGTTCATATTGTCATTTTTAACACCTAACCTAAAGATACAAAAAAAAAAAAACGGCTTTTATGATACATATTTTGCAACAAAACTATCCAAAACAATGCTGTGTTCTGGGCTAAATGCACTCGCTGTATGTGTGCACATATGATGGAGCCGGCAACTAGTAAAGAGCTTATAAAATGTGTAAAGGAGTCAAAAGACCGACAAGAATCCCTCCATCACACTCACAAAGATTTGCTACGAGGAGATGACTGTACCGTCACAACTATATGATGAGAAAAATAAACAGACACGCTTGAGCATTCTGTCCTTTTTAGGGTCGCATCCTGTGACATCACATCCTGTTCTTGATTCGTTTACATGTCTTTAGTCTGTGTTGTGTTCATATTTCAGTCGAACCACACCGGAGTTCAGAGTTCTTGTTCTTGTTCACAATTATTCAGACGAACCGCACTAACAGAGCAACCTGAGTTTGTTTTAATCAAGCCAGACCTGCCAAGTGTGAACACACCCTAAAATGAAGTTCTAGAGAGTGAAAATGTATTTTTTCTTTCAAAATACAATTCTAAAGCACTGTTTACCCCCATGTATTGTCATACATAAGTCCTCAAGAATGTCAAACATGAAGGTCAAGGACTCGATTGCCTCTTGCCAAAGTCATGGCAGTTATATCAAGGACATTAACTTTAGCATGACCAAAGCCAAAACAGCGTAGATACCAACAAGCTGTTGGGCATTTGTCATTTACAACCAATAAGTAGATTTTTCACTTTGATGCACAATAAAGTGTTGCCGGATCCGTCTTTGTTGTCTTGCAGCTGATTCATTTCCTGTACCTTGTGAGTGTGTAAAGTTGTGCCAGATTTACTTTCACTAAATGACAGTTTTCAGACACTGTGGCATCAATATCTCCCATCACAGGGTTGAATTCACACGCAGAGTGTTTTGTCTGCACTACTTATCCACACACATTCCGCCTCTAAATTTCATCCCAAAACACCATTTTCCCAGAGGAACCCCATTAACCCCTGCTCAGAGTCATCCTGCCAGCTGCGCGGCGTCCAATGAGACAGTCAAGGTCACTGTTTTCTCCACGGGGCCACAGTGTCAGGACCCCGATTTCTTTGAACCACAAGCTGTAATGAATGTATCTTTGAAGACACTGAGAAAATCGCTGATGTGCACAGAGAGATGGTTTGTTATATTGGTGGAGTAAAGGTCACGGTTCTTCCGTGTTTGAGTCACAGCATTGACCGGGATTAAAGCGAAACCCAATGTCCGGTAACCTGTGTACTGTGTAGCGTCTGCATATTGGAATTGCATTAGTGCAAATGTAGCTTTTGATCTCAAAGACAGCGGGCTTTAAATAATGCATTTAAACATGCTTTTTTAGGAGCAACCCTTGACTCCGGCGTCACTCTTAAGCCGTGACAGTTGTTTGGCATTTGACTAGCGATGCCTGACGTGTGCAGCTATGAATGGTGAAGTGCTGAATAGTGACCACAATTATTTTGGCTCTCTTTCAGGTCACATAGTGTATTTCAGACATGTCTGAGGGGTAAGCGTTATCTTTATTAAGCTATTGACCCTGTCAATGTCATACTCATCCAAAACTGCGTATTTACACCAGGTTATGATTTTAAACTCAGTTAATGTTTTCTTTGCAAGAAAAAAGTTTTTAGTTAAAGACTTTTTAGTCTTTCTTAAACTCATTAATGATGTATATAATACACATTTCTGAAGTATTACAATTATTTATTTATTTGATTATTTCAGTCCTGTTTGTTCTTGCTTGTTTCAGTAATTTCCAAAATTAAAATAAAATAAACATTTAGTCTAGTAATGATCCTCTGTAATGAAGGCTTATAAATCAGTCAAAAGAGGAAGTCTATGCAATGTCCTCACTAAGATAGCAAAACAAACCTGTGTGTGTGTGTGTGTGTGTGTGTGTGTGTGTGTGTTTACATGCGACGATGTCTTCACAGACCGGTAAGTGAATTACCAGCACATATGTTATAAGAGTTTTGTATTGTCTCTCTTTGCTCCTGATTGTTATGCTTTTAATCGTTTTCAAGATGATTAGCAGTTGAAAGAAGCAGTGCACGTGGTGGTGTCTCTATATATTAAAGTCCAGTGAATGTTGGAATCGATGACCCTAATCCAGCTCTAAAATCACTCAGTAATTCTGTAAGGATACTGAACTGCTTGTTAAAACTAATCTGCACTGTAAGTTTGCTCTGGTCTGCTTAAAACTACACTGTGCCTCTGAGCCCTCGGTTTGGCAGTCCAGACAGTAATCAGGTCAGGCAGTTAATGCATGCACACAGTGTGTGTAGATTAGACACTCACAGAATTGTCTTAACAGGACTGCAGACTATAAAGAGCTTGGCTTAACTATTCCTGTTCTTGCAGAAAAAGGCCAAATCCAAGTACTCTGCAACACGCAGACTTCTGCTAAAGGTGGGTCAGAAACAAAGTGGAACATTTCAAGTATGCTAACACACATTCACACACACACACACACACACACTGGGACTTTCCATAGATATGATATAGATATCCTCTAAACCTACACATCACAAAAATAAACTGCATTTTTACATTTTCAAAAACTAGATTTATGCTGATTTATGTGCCCTATGATTTATAAGCTGTTATATATATATATATATATATATATATATATATATATATTTATATAAAACATACATTGACATACATACATGATTCAAAAATCATAATTTTTACTGTCATATTTGGGTTTATGATATTGCATTGTATACAATTATATAGGCCTATATGTAATATGTGTCCGTTTTTTATTTTATTTTATTATATGTGTTTATATGATTGTATATATATATATATATATATATATATATATTGTGTGTATATATATATATATATGCATGTGCACGTATACTATATATATTATATATATATGTATAGAAACGTGTGTTTGTGTATTTTAGTAAATGTGTGCATTTAATTATATATAAAAGGGAATGAATGGAACCAATTTTAATGTAAAAACAGCAATGTGAGGCTTCTAATGTTATGAAAGCACATCCATAATTGTATAAAGCTGCTACGAGCATTTTAGGATTCATAATATTTCTTTGTCATAGCAATAAAAATTGTATCATGCCAAAATCATGACAATTGCTATCTCAATAGTAGATAGAGGAGGACGTGTGCACACACACACACACACACAGATATATATGTGTGTGTGTGTGCACGTCCTCCACTATCTACTATTGAGATAGCAATTGTATTTAGCACTGGGTTTATGTGTGTTTTTGTGCTATCACCTGATTTGCATTAGTGAACTTGGTGCTAAAATAACTCTGGGAGCATGTGCAAATGAACAGCGCCATCGCTGGATAAAGTGAAAAATGAAGTGTTTTGTACTAACATGACACCACTCTTACCTTTTCCTCACCTGACCCTCAGAGTAAACTGCTGAAAAAGGCAGAGAGCTTGCTGGTGAAAGAAAAAGAGCAGAAAGATTTGGAGCGAGAAAACACCCTGAGGGAGAGAGCGCCGCCCCTCAACCTCTCCGGCCTGTCTATCCAAGAACTGCAGGTGCAAAACTTTACTATGTCAGATATTTACATCGAGAGCTTTTACTGCAGCCAGATGACTGAATATCTCTCAACATATTATAAGCATGGTGTTCATGGCGTTTACATTACCCAGCTGAGTTTATGCATCATCTGTCTGTGCAGGAGCTTTGTAGAGATTTGCACCACAAGATTGACGTTGTGGATGAAGCGCGATATGACCTTAATATAAAAGTTGCCAGAAATGATGCAGAGGTATGTAACTGGGGAATACACAAACACACACACACACACACACACACATATATATATATATATATATATATATATATGTATATGTATATATATGTATGTGTGTGTGTGTGTGTGTGTGTGTGTGTGTGTGTAAGTTTTTTTAAGGAAGTTTCTTATGGTCAACATGGCTGCATTTATTTGATCAAAAATACAGTAAAAACAGTAATATTGCGATTATTACCGTAATATTGTATGGTAACAATTGAAAATAGCTGTTTTCTATTAGAATACATTTTAAAGGGACAGTTTTTGTGCAAAAAAGTATTCTCGTCACTTCATAGAATTGAGGTTGAACCACTGCAGTCACGTCCACTATTTTAACAATGTCTTTACTACCTTTGTGGACCTTGAAAGTAGTGGTTAAATTCCTATCTACGGAGGGGTCAGAGAGCTCTCGGATTTCATTAAAAATATCTTATTTTGTGTTCCGAATACGGACGAAGGTCTTATGGGTTTGGGACGTCATGAGGGTGAATAATTAATGGCAGAAGTTTCGTTTTTGGGCGAACTATCCCTTTAAAATTTATTCCTGCTGAATTTTCAGTATCTTTACTCCAGTCTTCAGTGTCACATGATCTATTGTGCATCATTCATAACAGTTGAGTGAGAGGATCAGGTAGTCCTAGCTGGTGTGATTAAGTGGAGGCGGGGACTAATTTGCATATTCATGAATACACTAAATGAGGCTAGGTTGTAGAGTTACATTCAAGCTATTTTAAGGCATGAAGAAATTATAGGCCCACCTTATATTAGGTGTCCTTAATATAGCCACCTAATATAAAGTGTGACCGAAATAATTTTCACGTTTAAATGTGTCATTTTAATTATGCATTTTTATTAACGAAAACCTGATATATTTGTTTGTTACCAGATTCTCTCATTAACCCAGAAGATCTATGAACTAAAGGGAAAAATGAAGCGGCCGAACCTGAAAAGGGTGAAGAAGTCGGCAGATGCCATGCTGGGAGCGCTGGACTCCAGAATCATGAAAGCTGACTTCAAAGCGAACCTCAAAACAGTTAAAAAAGAAGAAGAAAAGGTAACACTCCATCTCAGTGGTATAACAAGTGTACTCGAGACACCGGCAGCCTGTCTGGCTGCTTGTACAGGCTGTGCTTTCAGCTCATTTGCTCAGATGTGCTGTATCTAAAAAGATGGGTTATTTTGGAAATCAAGTGATTTCTTTAAAGGCCTAGTGGTGGTGAAATGTTGACATTTAAACCGCCCCGTCTGTCTGTCTGACGTGTACTGCCACGGTCTGCCGTGCCTGTGCAACCATTTGAGTTGCTCTCATCTCTGTCTTTCTGTCTCACTGACGCATTTTCTCTCCATCAGAAGGAGGAAGTCACGGACTGGAGGAAAAACGTGGAGGCCATGTCAGGCATGGAGGGCAGAAAGAAGCTTTTCAACGCCGGGCAGTAGCCGAAAAAAGGCTGCAAAGGATAAAGGGGCATCTTGATACAAAGCTCATGTTGTTTGTTTGAATTTTAATCAACATTATTTTATGGTAAATTATTCATTTATTTGGTCAGCCAGCTGTGGCTTGCACACGATATTAAATTGTGATTTGCTGCGATTAAAATGTGCGAGCACTGTCCGTAGAGAGGGATTCGATAATAGCACAACCTCATATTCATATCATATCATATCAACTGTGTAAATATTTGCTTCGTATTCAGTGTTGATTGAAACCAATAAGGCTACTGTTTACCCTCGGGTGAAGAGCATGATTATTTTATTACCTGTTTGTAGCATACAAACAGAAAATAGTTTAATTTTTAATAAAAGCTTATTGAGTGAATTAGGAAGTTGGAGTTCTTCATTAAAAGATCAAACATTTGATTAAAACATGCTTTAATGTCAATGCCACAGGAACTGCACGTTAAAGACCCAGTTATAAGCACTTTTAACTGTTGACCTACAGATGGCGCTCTGCATTTATATTACATTGACTGAACTGGCATTCTATCAACACCAGGGGGCGACAAAGTCCCACAAACCTCTCAGCAGGCCTCAAGAAGAGCCTTGTGTGATCATAACACTAGAATATCAGTGAATGACAACGGAGAAGATATGCATCAACTGGTTTACAAATACAATACAAACTGAAATATGACATTCTGTCTGTGGACAGGTTTACTGTTGTTTAGAAAAGGAAGTAAAGGGAAGTGAATGGAAGGAATTTGGGTGGCACTGTATCCTCTATTACCAGACAGATGGCAAACTGGCAGTTTCTATGCCATCAGTCATCAAGACCTGAGTCAGCACAACCACTTCAGGGCTGTTTAAATCGCCAGAAGAAAATAAATCTGTGGATTCAGTTCAACTAAGCCAGTGAATCTATTGGTTTTGGGATATTTTTGTGTGTATATGTGGATGTGAGCAGTTGACATGATATAACTGTGGCTATACTTAACCTAAAACTAATTTAAATACTTTTTAATTAGTGGTAAAACTGTACAATAAGGTTCCATTTGTTAAAGGTAGGGTAGGCAACTTCAGAGTTCAAATTTGAAAACAGCAGATCCCACCCTCCCTTCAGAGCCACGCCTCCTCCAAAACACATGATCGCGCACAGCGTCACGAGAGACAGCATGAGAAGATCGAATGCAATGATTGGACGAGCAATTTTTCCACAGAAGGTATACGTATATTTTTTTAATATTTAGACCACTTATATTATTGATTGCAATCAGGATGTGAAGAGCGTTGCAACCAGTATACAGTATGAAAAGTGTTACTACATTAGTTAGCATGATTTTATAATTAGAAATAGCTCTAAAAGACTTTATTAATCTTGGTTAATGTTATTTTCAACATTTACTAATAGGCTGCATTATCAAAATCAAAAGTTGTATTTTTATTAACTAATGTTAACAAAGGTTCATAAGCAAATGTGTTGCTCGTTGTTAGTAAATTCATATTAACTTATTATAAATATTATTTTACGACTGACAGACTGTATGGTATCTTTTGTCAAAAAAGGTGATTGTAGGAAAAAGGTACACTTTCTTTTATACATTCATTTAAACTTAAAACTCATGGAAAAATATGTGCATAATATACATGTTGTGTAGCAAGTCCTGCGAGTTTTCACATAAAAAAGGGAAAAATGCCATCTAAATGCTTTTCAAGTGGATCAAAGTTATTTTGAAACCTTTGTGCATAATCTCAAAGTATGCAGTATCTTTTTACTATCCTATTAATGCAGGTTTCTCATTTTTATGATTAGCAGATGGATTTGGTTTAGATTGGATACAGATGCCGTCTCTTTGGCAATGTTAGACACACATTGTTCTTCCTCCCTTAAAAACGACTTCCAAAGGTTCATTGTATCCTGCCGCACTTATTAATGCCAGGAAGGTTTAGGATCAATGTGAGAGAGGTTGAGATCGAGGAGAATTATCAGATTGTTCTGTAATGTCTTGAATGTACTCAAGTAGATAACCGAGATGCTTCATTCTTGTGTATTAAAATAAACAGGTCACACCTCATGTTGTTCATTAATTACGGACTAAATTGTAATTATAGTCCATTTGAGTCTGTGTGTGTTATTTGGTTGCAGTTTAAATCCTCAATACCCCCAATTAAAAGGCCATCAGAGATGGATTTTGATATTGACGCCCCGCCGTTCACCTACACTTATCTGTGATGTTAAACTCTCAATGCTTCAGATGTCCTGGTTAAAACAAGTTCATCTAATCCCATAGAGAGAGACAATCTTATTCTCTCTCTTAAGAGCACAGAGCAAGTTAAGGCAAGCGGCTAATATTTTCAGGAACTCATAGGGTATTTAATATCTGAGGTTATCTGAGGTCTTTCATTGATGTTATAAACCAAAGCACATTATAAAAGTAAACATCTGAGATCCTCAGGCAAATATAGCCTAGGCAAAACCTTCTGATCAAAAGACCAAAATGTCTGGCAAACTCCTCCTGTGTAACCAAATTACAGGCAAAACGATTGACATTTGACTGCTCTCGGTTTCCAATTCGTGGGAAAATACTAGGAGATATTTAGTGCGCATTTGAGGTGAAGCACTTGAGCACTTCTGTTTCACCAGAGTCATACGTGTAGAACAAATACGTTTTCCAACAATGGTGTTTGCTTGATTTATTTGCCAGAGTTCAAGAATTCAATTTTCAGTCATTCTTTTTAATATTGCCAAGACACACACACACACACACACACACACACACATCGACCTCAGGTCTAATACTCTGGTCTGATTCTCACACAATACACTCGCACACATTTTTGCACAAAATACCCTTGTATATCCTCTGTAGGCCCTATGGAGACTTGAAAAAGCCAAATCGGAGTTTATTTATCGGAGTCATCAATAATAAATATCCTCAAAAAAATAAATAATTATTATCATAATAAAAAAGTTCAAGTAACACAGAAGTGACAAGTCAATATTTCAGAATGTACTCTGGCTCTGGAATACTTGATTCTGATTGGTCAAACGCACCACTGCCGGCGCTACTTTCACACATTTCGTATTTTCATCAATCTCTCGTTTCGCGAAAAACCGGTGGCATATTACGCTTCTGTTAACTATTGTGACCTAAAATAACTTCAGTATTAATATAACTGTAAATAATATTCTTGGAGTGTTGCTGAAACTGATTATTTTGTACATCACAGTGGACTATTTTTCTTCGCGGAAGCGTTACGATATATTCGGGTAAAGACTTTCAACTGAAATCAAGATTTCATAATTTATTTGGTGAGTATTTGTTTAATAAGCGGGATGATGAACAGTTACCGCAAAATAATCCTGTTCAGGATATACAAATAATCTTTAGTCGAAGGTTGTAGTCAAATTACTGTTTTCCAATTAAAACTGCAGTCATAAATCATATGAAACAGGTTATGTTTACGTACTTTGACAGTATGAAAACATGCATTATTTATATAATTCTGAATTGACATGAAATAATGACTTGATAAGAATACTACAATGTAATAGTGTTCGTTTACTCATAATGAATGTTATTAAATCGTGTTACCAGAGATGAGATTGGAACTGCGACTGTACTCGCCTCGAAGGCGGAGATTTGATGGAGTGAGTGGCTTCCAAAGGGAGGAGCTTCCGAAACTCAGAGTCCTGTTACTGAACGCTGGAGATTTGGGAGTGAAGGAGCAGCTAAGTCATTTTCTCTTTGCAGGTTTCTTCGCAAGTCTATAGGACACTCTCTTCGTTCGCCTCAAAGCGCAGGTGAGTTGAACCATCACTGCCAGATGTGTGGAAGCGACTTTGCAAACTTTTCACAAACTCTTCCTGCTTTTTTGATAAAACATTAACCATTTGGCGTCAGTTTCAATGAAGTCTTTTGTTGAAAAACATGGCTTATATTGCATGCATTTATATAGTTTGTGAAAATATAATACATTATGTTGTATTTTAAGAAAGTTCTAACTCTAGCTCTGTGATGTGATACAGTTGCTTTGGGATAAAAATGTACAAATATTTGTGAATTGGTTGCATATGCATTATAAGGGTATGTCAATTGTTATTTGAGTGTTGGACATGCTTTAAGTCTCTTATTGTCCGCTTGACTCCCACACCCACCCTTTTGCATAGATATTTTAGCATCATTTCTTTATAATACACAAGCCAAATCCTTTAGAAAAAGGCTTGTGTTGATTGACAGCTGGGGAGGGGGGGTCCTTCAGCATCCTATAGTCTACGCACAGTAAGTAGGGCGCCACTGTCCCATGCTTAGGTTTAGGGATGCTGTAACGCATTAAGATTCTCAATGCTATTATCCAAAATTTCTCTGTCTCCACACTCTCTTCTCAAAATATTTGTGGCGGGGAATCACCAGCCATGAACATTGTTATATTGTTTAATTCATGTCTGTTGTGGGATTTGGGATGGAGCTGTGGGGGTTGGTGGGTTTAGAGCGGATACTTTGGGAAATTTCTCTGCTGGGAACCATAGAGTGCTTGTTGAACTAACGCAATGCATTTACGAAGCATGTTGATTGTTGCTGGCAGTCCAACCATAAATCCCGACCGACAAAGAATGCAAGCTCTGTACTTATTGCAAACTATTAAATTAATTTGATGGCCCCGTTTACTAACACAACCGCACAGGCCAGGCTTCTACGCCTACTGTATGGCAGCTGCATATTTGGCTGATTCAGCCTATAATGCGCATGCAGCTTAGTACAGAATCTGTCAGATTGTTACTTGAGACCTCGTTTTATTGCTCTGACCTTTAGTTGTACGAGTTACAGCCTGAGGTAAGATCTTAACGCAGAACAATCGAGTGATGTGCTGTCAGAGTAGCGGCACGGATACTGAAGCAGGCCAGTAATTGGCCATGAAACAGAATCTGATAACACTGTGGTGTTTGGAAAATATGTTGGGAATGCCCTCGCCTTAAAAGGAACAGATTGAGCACAGTGACATATGATTGGAATAGCCTCTGGAATGCAAAACAGTACTGTTTCCCCCTATTTTGCGCCTGTTTTGGCTCCCTCTTTGTTGGGTTATGGTAACAGGCTGCCTTTAGGTGTTTAGGCAGACCTGTCCAGAGCCACTCATGTAAAACATGTTGAAGAAAGCTCTTCTAAGTCATAGTGATCTGAGATAACCAAATTTCTTTCCTTGTCTTTCCAATGCCAAAAGGATGACACTGTAATCCAAAAGGACACATTTCTGTTAAAGCCACCAGCACATGTTCATCTGCCTTCATGTTTGAGTGCCACGCCCACATCCCACCATCCAATCAACAACTGATGCATAGAACAAAGTCCCCGCCTACATTTTTTCTATTTCTATAGTTTGTTACTCTTGGAAGTAGTGTTTCAAAAGTTTTATGACGGTACCGCCATTTCCCTCATTTTGAGCGCTGTGATTCTTAAACGCCTCTGATTGGCCATTGTGTTCACATGCTCTGCAGATATGTCTGTGATTGGCTACAGTGATCAATCACAGTCATCTGTTGAGCGAGTGAACACCGTGGCTAATGAATTTTTGGCCTTTTGACAACATTACATGGACGTACATCACAAAGTGAAAGAAAAGATCTGTCACTACTTTCATTTCATCACGACTTTAAGCTGGATTTAGGAAAACGGTTAGCTTACCGCAAAGCTGTTTCTCAAACTGGGGTACGCGTACGGTGGCAGAGGGAGTACACGAACAAAATTCATGTAGTTCCAACCCACCTTAGAATAACATTAAATAACATTTCTACACTGTAAAAAATGATTTTCATGATTTGTCATCGCAACATTTTTTTCTTTTGTCACATCAACTTATGTGTTATATGATAGGTTGGGTGTAGAGTATCCTGCCTTTGCAAATTGCGCTACATTACTGTCGGTCTCGACAATGTACCTTTGTAAAAATGGGTTTTAGCTCTTATTAGCATAAAGAACAAATATGAATACTGACTAAGCTCGATTTAAGACCCTCGCCCTGTGTGAGTTTTCGTTTTTAATGTTGATATAGTACGAGCAAGAATGAAATTTTTCTAGAGTATCCACACGATTGCAAATGTGACATTGATTGTATACAACAGTTTAACAAACAAAAAGGTAAAATCAAGTGACGTACATTTTAAACAGTATTGTCGGTATTGTTTGCTCTATTGTGCAGTTAAATAATAGTTCTAATGAAAGCCACAGTAGAACTGTGCGTCTATACTGTCTATTAAGTGAATGAATTAGGAGAGTCAATGATTCAATGACCCATTCATAAATACAGCCACTTGCTTCCTTACTGAATCAATGAATAACTTGATAACTCACTCATTAAAGCAGTGACTTGTCGCCATCTACTGGTGGTTTTTATTGAATTAATTTTATTTATTGGTTTAGGCATTAATTTTATAAAGTTAAAAAGCACAGAAAATCAATTTAAGGGGGCAAATATTGTCCCTTAATGGAAAAGTTGTGACTGCAGTCTGAAGTAGAAGACGGTGTACGCAATGCTTCAGGGGTTACGCTACTCTAAAAAGTTTGGGAACCACCACTCGACTGGGAAAAAGATAACGTCAAACACAAATCTTTGTGCTATGCATTTATACTCATTGCTTATATGTAGACCGTAAAGTGCAGTTGGTGAAAGTTGGTTCAGGACTGTTGTCTCCACACATTAAACCATGTAGAAAGTTATAAAAGGATACAGTAGGAAACAAAATGTATCCACTTTGATTCAGGGATCCTCCTTTTGCCTGTAGATGCATAAGGTTTGAGACAAAGTCTGTGTCTCTTAGGTTCATTAAGCAACTGTCATGTAATGTCAAAAATAATGCGTTTTCTTCTTGAATTATGGTGTCGTTCTTTTGGTTTAGGATGATTACAGTTTTTTGATGACTAGTTTAATTCTCCCTGGTTGCTGCTTTATTACATTAACCTTTTTTTCACATTAGGTGTCAACTCCTAATGCGCAAATGAGCAATGCAATATGAAATTAGTAATTTTATATAACAGTAACAGTCTATCTATCACAATATAGTTATTTTCCTGGAAAGTCAGCATTTGTTTTACAGTCATTTAATGCCAATGAACTTTATTTACTTGCTTACATATTTATTTTTAGTGTAATAAAAAGATTATTTATAACAAATTAATAAGTTTAGTATTACTTCAGAAACAGCTGCTTTACATTTATAACACTATATTTAAAATCGACTAGATTAGCTGCATTTGAATTGTTGTAAAATAGCACATCAGTTGAATTCTATGTTAATATGGCAGGTTGTGATGTTGTTTGGCACGTGTGTAAATAACCTACAGTGTCTTCACCAGACGTGAGCGGCATGTCACGTCAAAACTAAATCGCGCCCACTATAATCAGTGGAGCTGGCACCCGTCTGTATCACAGCATGCAGAGTAGATTATAGTTTTCTGTTCGTTGTCAGACTGCAGGTATAAAAAGTATAGCTGACACATTTCTGCTGTCACATGGCATGCAGTCTTATAATGCCGTATTTGGGCATTTGGAACCTCTAGATTGATGTCCTTCTGCTTTTTTCACAGCCTTGTTTTATCAAGAGCACTACATTTGCCAAAGCTCTATTTGGATCCCTCAAATGCATCACAACTTGTAATTATAGTGAGTTGAGCTGACATTTTAATTTGCACTATAGAGGTTCTCCTTAAATGTGCAAAACAACATTCATACAAAAATTAGTTACATAGAAAAAGATTTAGGCACCTAACCATGCAACATTTTTTCTTTTTTATTGCACATTCAATACAACGCATCCTCAAATTCATTGTGTAAAGCAGAGCTAAAATAATGTTTATTTTAGATGACTCTTGTGAAATGTTCAATTAACGTTTTGTTAGTATGATTGACGTGCGGCAGAAACCTCAGGAGATGCAGCTCTCTAACCCTTCCCCCTTCACATGTTCAGCTATTCCTCTGCTGCTTTGAATCTGATAGCCTGTAATTTTAAAGCAATGGATCCAAAAACCGCAGTTGTGTAACGCTGCAACGTTCTCAGAACTGCTGGATCTGCTGAGCTCCAAACCAGTGGTGACGATCGGGAAATGCAGCGAAACGGGGGCATTCCTCCATTGTGAAGTCAGAGCTGTCTGAAACTTTAGCTGATGTTTATTTAGGTCCCTGCAAATATGCAATAAGTGCCCCAGATGTTTTGTTAGTAATATATAAATCTTAAATTCCTCCCGCCTTTTACATTAAGTCCTTCTACAGCAGGATTCTTTTTTTTTCTTTTCTTTTTTTGCTGTAATTTGACTTTGTGGTCTGTTTGTTGTCCTTTATTGAGACGGCAGGTTTCAGTGGAAAAGTCTAATGGTGCCTGGCCTCGGGCTTTGAGGAGATCTTAAGTGCACCAGGCTCTCGCTCAGACCGCTGGTTTGTCAGGATTTTTCAGGGGTGATGAAGGACGTTTATGCTTCTCTGCTATGTCCGTCAAGGGCATAGACGCATTGGATATGAACTTCAGCCTCAGTTGGGAATAAAGATGACAACTAAGAAGCTGTTAATTGTCTGCCTTGAGAATGTGGGCAGTTTTAGAATAAGGGACCGTTTACTATTTTGGGCACATAATCGTTGTTTTTGCTTGGCTACAATACAGAGAGAATAATTGCAGCCCTCCCATCTAAAGCTGTTACTTTAAAGGCCTAGTTCACCTAGACTCTAAAAAATGCTGGGTCAAAAACAAAAACAAAAATAAAAATGGACAAACCCAGTGATTGGGTTGTTTTAACCCAGCAGTTGGGTTAAATGTTTGCCCAACATGCTCTGTAGTTTTACTTAACTACTGTTTCAAAATTACTATATGGCTGGCTTGAAAAGAATGAATGAAAGTTTGTTTTATTATTCATTAAACTTATTAATAAATGTTCATTTCCAACATATTTTGGGTTTATTTTAAGCAAGTAATACAGTAATTTTTAAACAATAGTTGCGTTAAATAAAACTACCCAGCCGGTTGGGCAAGCAGTTAACCCAATCGCTGGGTTAAAACAACCCATTCGCTGGGTTTGTCCATTTTCAACCCAACTTCGGCTGTTTTTAATCCAGCATTTTTTATTGTAAACATTAAAAAATTGTAATTTATTTACTCGTCTTCATGTTGTTTCCAACCTGACTTTCTTTCTTCTGTGAAATACAACAGATCTTTTGAATGTCAGTACAGTCTCAACAACAATGAACTTCATTTCATGCCAAGAAAAAATGAAGCTATTTTTCAACTTTAGTTTTATATAGAAGAATAAATATCATGCAGGTGTGGAACTGCATGAGGATAAATGATGATAGAATTCTTATTTTGGGGTGAACTGTCCCTTTAAGACCAAGCACCCTCGTCATTGGACGTTTGTGCATTTGGGAGATGCTTTTATACAACTTTGATTGCATTTAAGGTGTACTTGTTATTGGTTCATACATCCCGTTAAGATACAGGAATGTTCATTGTTCTGAATGAACATGAAAGTGGAAATTAGCAAACCTATTATGACTATAAATAATGTTTTAGTAATGGTCTCTGTTTCTGTAGGACTTCGAATTGGTTTGTTTCTGTCATTGTTCAATGTTTGAGTTGGTATTCTGGTAGTTGGTTTACACTGTTTCTATATCAGTTTTCTTTGTCTGTGTTTATTTGTTACCATGGTATTTGATTTCCCTCATGTGTCACACCTGTATTTAATTAGTTACCCTTTTCTCGCCTAGTGTTTTCCCATGTACTGTATATATAGTCCTCAGTTTGTTCAGTTCTTGTCATGTGTTTATGCTGCCACATGTTTTTCATGTGATCTTCTTCATTGTATTTTTTTTGTTTTTGTTTTTGTTTAAAAACAAAAGTGCTGAAATTTGATACCCTTCTCGATTTTGCCTGACCTGCTGTGACAGTTATATGAACTACTCATAACCAAAGCTGATCCTTCCCTCCACTTTTCATATCATTCTTACATCTCGGGTCATATGACCTTTCAAAGACCATGTGATTACCACAATCAAAATGACCACAATACCAGTAACGTGCAGTCTTTTTTCTGTGAGCTGATTCTCATCTGCAAAAACATGCACAGGAAATGTCTCAACAAGCCCATTTTCCCTGTCCTCCGTCTCGGCCGACCAAAATCCCACTAAACAAACAAAACTAATCGAGAGATGTCCAACACATTCCATCAGAAATCACCCTGTGAGCGGCAAATGAAGAATTAGGGGACATATTTAGGGTCAGCATGATGCAGAATTGAAAGAACGCATGAAAATTGACGTTGACTCCAGCATGACATCATGTTGATGTAGTGGTGAAAATGCGCCAACACTCCCATAAAGGTGTTGAGGGAGAGCTAGTGAGCGGTGATTTGACAAATGCCGATTCTGCTGAGGTAAGGAGCGCTTTAGCTAGTCAAACTCTACTGACCTCCTGACCTAAGAAAACAAGCATGCTTCTCTTTGCCGGCTCTCTTTGAGCTCTTTCAGCCTTACATGGTCAGATCGTACATGTATCCTTATCTCAAACCAAGCTGGGTCAAAGAAAAAGCCCATTTTTTTGAGAGAATGTTGCTGCTAGCATGATGAAGTTGAGTGCTATCAAGTAACAGATGACCTACAGTTTGCCAAAGACAAAAACTGACGGATGATGATGTTGAAATGATCCCCCCCCCAAAAAAAAGAGCAAAACAGAGGAAAATCCCCCAAATACCGATACTAGTCTTCTTTCTTTGGCTATGTCTACACTAATCCGGCTACATTTGAAATAGCATCTTTTTTTTGTCTACGTTTTGGTCCACGTATGTTTCCATCCATCTATTTTATAAGAAAACATGCGCATAAACTACAATGGAAACACATTTACCATATAAATTCCTCGATGCGAATCAAAAAAGACATGACTTTGCGATATGATGGCATAACTGGACTAACAAGCGGACTGATCTAGTTTCAGAGCATCTGAAATGTTGTCGTACTGTCGTCAGAGAGCATTTTGAAAGAAAAAAGTAATTTTCAAATGTATCCCGATTAATGTAGTTTAAGAGTGCCTCTGTCTGTTAATTCTTTAATAGACCTCAGTCTTTATGTGTGTGCCTGGTAATGGTAGCAGTGGTAATTGTTTAAGAGTGCCTTTATTGAGTGAACTCTCTTCCCTCTAATCAGAAGCATATTTACGTACTAGCACACTCGCCTCAGAAGAATCCTCAGGAATGCAAGGCAGCGACGCGCACACACGCACCCTCACCTCCTTTTTCTTTCCACTTCACATGTCATTGCATCCTTCTGAGAGAGCCAATTAAAGCTGATTAAAGCCCGAGATCAAAGCAGCTGGCGTGGCTGTCACTCAGGATTCCCTCTTCGAATGTGTATTTACCTGTGCATGTAAAATGAAATGCATCCTGACGCCTTTACATAAGTGGAACTGTACAATACTTTGCGGTACAGGGGCTGCCTCGGTTTGTTTTTGTAAGCTGAGAGGCACTGCGGAATTAGTTAAATTTCTTGATTGGCCCTTTCTCATTGCCTGGCAGTGAGTCAGGCGCAGAAATGCGCTCTCATGGTGAGAGTTTTTAATCAGCAATGCTCTGCGCGGAGAGGAACTGGCATTCGAGAGACTCTTACCTCATACGAAATGTGTTATAAATGATTCCCCATTACAATCGCTCATGCTATTAATAAACATCTCAGGTCTGGCTTTCTTAAAGCAGATTTTATTACCCTTCAGTTGGAGTCCAAACTAGCGAAGGCGATTGCCTGCTGTTCTTTGCAGGGCTAGTGATTCTAAGTTAGCAGAAAAGGCAGGGATTTTATTTGTTACATGCCATAATTGTCAGTAAATGCATTCAGAATGGACATGATTTAATTCAGAGGTGGTACTCATAAAAATATATGTTGTATTTACAAGAAATCATTTGCATTAATTGTGTAACAGTAGCTCTGTTCTACCTGGACAGCATCATAAGGTGCGCACACAATGTTTTTGCCATTACACGATGGCATTACTTATGTCCTTCAAAAGGAAGGCAATTGCATGGATTGCAACTAGTTTTGTATAAAATACATTTTCATTTAGTAACAAAAAGTTACTGTCAAAAGTACCAACCTCGGTATTAAGTCGAATTATACCAGCACTTCCTCCTAGCATTTTGAGCAATTTTGAGTGGATTCTTAAACACCTCTGATTGATCATTGTGTTCATGCCCTCAACAGATATGTCTGTGATTGGCTACAGTAATCTACTCCTCAAAAATCTTCATCATCTTTGATGCTCTTCACCAAGCGCGTGCACAGAAACACACAGTAGCGTTTGAAAGCAGGTGTTTATCAGCGGCTCCCTAATATATCTATATATATATTACTTTCAAACGCTCCTGTGTGTATGTAAGCTGTGTATCTGTGTTAGCGCTCGGTGAAGCGCTACTTGTAAGCGTTACTTATAAAAACAATGACATTTTAAAAACTGCTTGTCAACTGCTCAAATGTTTGTGGGCATTGCTTATCAGAGTATCTTATTAGCTTAGCAGCATACTAACATCAAACTCTATTGGAATATGCTGTGTCTCAATTTGCATACTATCTGTCCCAAATAGTATTTGAAATTAGAATTGGTGTTAGTTGAAATGAGTATTCGGATGATCTTTGGAAATTTGAAGTGCAGATCCATGCACACTCAAACGGCTAAGATTGCCCACAACGGATTGCCTACTCTTTTGCACACTCAAAAGTATCTACTTTTTCTTCACAAAAAGACTACTTCTGGAGCATTACATATAATTGGGTGCTGTGATTTGAATGCTATTTATTTGAGTTGCTGCATCAAAGGTGCTTTCACAATGTCAAAAACATAGTTTTGGCCAAATTCTAAAACAGCATTGCATATATCCTTTGTGAAAAAGAAAATTTCTTAATGTAGACTGTGTTAAAAAAAATCATCCAAGATTGCACAATGAAACATTTCAATCAGTATCAAAAATTGGTGAATTAAAAATGGTTGTTGTTAGCTTTTAGCTTTGCAACATGCTAACATAAAACACTGTTGGAGTTGGCCACTAATGAGGTTCAATTTTAGATGCTACCTGTGTAGAGAGTTTACAGCAGGACAGCTCAATATGTTCTAGAACACAGTCAACAACATCAAATTGGAAGGAAATTAGCATTTGGTGACGCTGAGACAGAAACAATAGCAGCAGAAAACATACCCTTTGTTTATTTCTTCCTGGCCTGATGCAAACAAAATGGGGGATGCAAATTGATTGGGAGTCGGCAGTAATTACAGATTCATTATTGTTAATCACTGACGCACAGTGCATTCAAACATGTCTTTAAAAGTGGGTTAAAGCAGCTCTGTGTCTTTTTGAGTGATGAAATACTTGAGAGGTTTTGATGAATGTGACGGAGGTCTTGTTGTGTGTGTGTGTGTCTATGTTAGACCGCCAGACCTCATTAAGGTTTGCTTTAATGAACATGGCCTCAGTAACAAGAACAATGGGCACTTGTTGCAATCACGTCTGACAGTCTGGTGTGTGTGTGGTTGCAATGCCACTCAAGTCTGTGACAGGCATCTGCCAGACCACCGCGGATAATAAAGGGCCTCCATTAGTCCAGGTTAGACTTAATGATCGGGAATTGAGTCGCGGTCGCCCGGGCACTTCTGAAACGCAATAGCGAGTCATTCAGGATCTATGTCAACACAACCAATCTCAGCCCTCTGAATGGTTGCTTGTGTGTGGCGCAGGTGTGTAAAAGTGTGTGAGACTGCGGTCCAGCGTCATCTTGGAATGGCTCCAGTGATGCTTGGGTTTGTGAAGTAATCTCATTTCCAGTTCGCCTATTAGCTATGATGAGGGACCCTCAACCCAGCAACTCGAAACCGCCCCATAGCTCCAATATTCAATTATTTACAATTTCATGCTTGCCTGAGATTTGTGTTTTTCTTGTAAATGTAAAGATTATGCAGCAGGAGTCCTTTATGTTGAACTCTGAGGTAATGATTTATGCGGGGTTTTTTCCTTAAAAGGGTTTGTACGCTGTTGCAGAGTGGAAGGGTACATTGAGTTGAGCTGCATGACAAAGCGCTTGCGCTCAAACATTTCTAGGCTTAACTGTGGCAATATTTCACTCGACTAAAATAGAGGAATTTATCATAAAGCTCACAAAGTCGTCCAAAGCCGAGTAAATATAAGTGACTGCGTGTTTGTTTGAGAGAGAGAGAGAAAGAAAAAGAGAGATTTTTCTTGGAACTGGCAGTTACAGCCACATTGAAAGAAAGATTTTTTTTTTTTGAGGTTTTCCTCAACAAACTGCGCAGCCCTGTGGCACTAAACATAGCCATGGCGAATTTACCACACAATGTCGTACATGCGACGACGTGGCCGGTATGACTGAGGTTCAGTGTGCATCTGTGATATACCTGCGTCTTTACTGTTCAAGCTACTTTCTCTTAAGTGTCCGTAGGGGCCACACAGTGCTCAGCCCCTGACAACGCTGGCCTGGAGCCATGCTAATAATAACAGCCAGCAGAAATATGCACAGAAGAAGGGAGATCTGGTAGCGTAGCTGGAAGAAAGAGGAGAGGGGCACGGGAAAGGGTTCTGCACTCACACAAGAATGTGTCATCTAAGTAGTCACATACTACAAAATTTTCTGCCGTGAACATGCATATCTCTGCACTTACATGAAAGAGACAAATGAAATAAATATGGCTTCAGGTGAATCTAACAGTAGTATTCAGCTAAGAAACACTACAGGGATTAAATAAAGTAATTGAATGTAAAAAAAAAACGACTTTTTATTGTAAAAGTTCAACACAGCTTAATGCTTACAATTAAAGATACAAGAGCAGCAAGTGATTTCCTTAATTTTGTCGTCTGTTTTTTGATTAACGTGACAGACAATGGCAGGTTTATTAGGTTGCTGTCACTTTAAGAGCTTGTGCATGGATCCTATATACTGTTACACAACATGTGTGCCCAAATTGACTGTCTACTTGCCAAGATGGGCATTTTGACAGTGTTGTGACTGTTTAAGCGCAATATGCTACCAAAACCAAGTTAATTTATAAAGATCAGTGGTGCACGCGCTTTTGCTGTAAGTGTGAAACCTCCAGGAATGATTAAAATTATACGCAATACAAGGCAAGCACTGGAGCAATTGAAACAGGTGATTTGCGCCGAGCAGAGCTAGCGTTTTCAATTCAGTCCTATGGAAGCTGAGCTTCACTCTCACGCACTCCTCAGAGATTCTGGTCCATATTGACACGATAGCTTCACGCAGTTGCTGCAAGTTTGTCGGCAGCACATCCGTGATGCGAATATCCCATTCCACCACATCCCAAAGGTGCTCTATTGGATTGAGATCTGGTGACGGCGGAGGCTGTTTGAGTATAGTGAACTCATTGTCATTTTCAAGAAACCAGTTTGAGATGATTTGAGTTTTGTGACATGGAATGTTATCTTGCTAGAAGTAGCCATCCGAAGAGCCATACACTGTGGTCATAAAGTGATGGACATAGTCATCCACAAGCAGCCTGAACTGCTGATACTAGGCAGGATGGATCCATGCCTTTATATTGTTTACGCCAAATTCTGACCCTACCATCTGAATGTTGCAACAGAAATTGAGACTCACCAGTGACCATTTGTTAAAACGTCACAGCTTGTGTTCTGAGGGTTTGCTCACAACATACAGTTCCTCCTCTCAAACTCCCGAATGGTGCATCCTTGAGTAATGCCTGCCAGTGAGGTCATCCAGCCCGAGGCATAATCTTATTTCTGCTATCTCTCCTGAGGAATGCAACACCCTTCATTTTTTCAGAAAATTCTCATCAATTAATTCTCTTAAAATCTTGCGCACTAAAGAAGCGCACATTCCATTGTCTGAGTTCTGGGCTATAAAACAGCCACATTGAGGAAGATTAATACTGATGGAATGGAAAACTGGATGAAAAAATGTCACTAGCCGTGCCGATAACTTTCCTCAGGGAGTGAATGTTTTCGCACAGTTCAGAGACTTCGGAAAGACATAAACAAATGACATGACAGAAGCTGGTTTCTGCGGATGAAGGACGAGGGGAGAATGTTGCATTGCGTGGAAGCCGTGACATGGAGTGTATGTGTCATGATTTTGGCTTGTATTGCTACCATGTAGGGCACAACCGGAAGATGTTTCTCCCATAGTGATGTTGAGCAGAGCCTTAAATTACTCTGGTGGTTTTAACTATATTTTTTCGTTCAGTTCTGTTGCCATTATTGTGAGCAGAATTCAATAGACACATTTTACAAGACACATCAGGAACTTCTTAGCTTTATGAGAAATACATTTTTATGTTCCATTAAATGTTCCAGCAAGCTGTAACGTATACGAGAGAGAGTGTAGCGTAGGTTGTGCTGGGTTATGTTAATTGTGAGAGAAAAAGTGAGCAGCTAAATGCAGCTTTCGCCTAAATGAGGCCCTCATGCTAGGTCAAATGTAGTATGTAATTGATATTTAGCAAACCCTGATGTTTTCAGTACCTCAATTTGGTGTTTAGTAGGTGGTCTATATGCAGAAACAAACTTTAAGGGTTAGATCTCCCTAAAAATGAATACCATGCTGCTTTATGAAAATTAAAGCAAATTGGGGCTGTCCAAAATGGAAAAAAGCCCATTAAAAGCCACAAAAGTTGCCTGTAGGGCTTGTTCTTTAAATTTCTGGTCTTTTGAAGCCGTGCAATAGCTTATGATGAACAGTTCGATGCTTAAAAGGTTAGTTCACCCAAAAACTACTCACCCTCAAACCATTCTAGGTGTATATGACTTTCTTCATTCAGTTAACACAATCGGAGTTACATTAAAAACATTCTGGCTCTTTCAAGCTTTACAATGGGAGTGAATAGTGACCAAGATTTCGAAGCCTAAAAAAACACATCCATCCATCCATCCATCATAAAAGTAATCCATATGACCCCAGGAGTTAATAAAGGTGAAGTGAAGCAATCATTTTTTGAAAGAAAAATATCCATATTTATAACTTTATAAACTAGAATCACTGGCTTCTGTATGTGAGTCGATTCCAGTGGAAGAGTGAACTTTGACCTGGTGTATGACGTATTGATGAACGCGGAAGAGCAGAGGATAGAGCAAAACAAAACACCAGTCACAAATTAGAAGTCTAAAATTAGATTTTTTAAAGAGAAATGTCAGAGTTGCTTCAGTTTGTTTCCCAGCTCTCTTTGTTTGAACCGTGAGAGGCGTCTAATTTAACCTAAGCTTACACTACTCCTACATCCTACATCATACACCGAAACTCTCGTGAACACGCGGAGAGTCGTTACCGGAGGCTAGTTTATAAAGTTATAATTATGGATATTTTTCTTATGAAAACGAATCGCTTCACTTCAGAAGGCATTTATTAACACCCTGGAGCCGTGTGAATTACTTTTATGATTGAAAGAAGTGCTTTTTTGGGCTTCAAAATCTCAGTTACCATTCCCTCCCATTATAAAGCTTTGAAGAGCCAGGATATTTTTTAGTAGGGTGAGTAAATCATGGGATAATTTTCGTGTTTGGGTGAAATACCCCTCTCTAGCTCTCAAATAAAAAAAAAAATAATAATAAACTGATGTATCAATTCCAAAGTGAGTCCAGTGATGTCATAACATAACATTTTTGTTGTTTATGCAACTTGAATAGTTTATAACTTCTGTGGAGGGAGAAAATTATCAGTGGATAACAAATTAAGTTTGGGCTTGTTTATCCCACAAAGTTATCAAATGACTTCAGAAGGTACTTTTATGATGTTTTTTGTCTTTTTTGGAACATGACAGACCAAGGATATATATGGAAAAAGAGCAGCCACTTTTTTCCAAAATTCTCCTTTTGTGTTCCAGGGAAGAAAGTCATTTGGGTTTTGAACGATATGAGGATGAGTAAAGCATGAGTTAATTTTTTCCTTGCAACGATTTCTCAATCGTCAACATATGATGTAGCTTAGCCTACGCTAATGTACACGATTGCTTTTATAGAACGGTATCTCAGATGACATAACACTGAGCTCATCAGATCCAAACCTCGATGAATGAATGCTTAAACACTTAAGTGTTGGCAGGCGTTTTGTTGCATGCTTTTGTGATTTGAACAGGTCATGAAAAACCTTACATGCCATGATAAGGAAGCTAAATGTGTTTCGCTTTATTTCTTTTGTATCACAAGAAGCATAGACCATGAAGCACACATCAAAAGCTCACCGAGGTACTTTCTGCTTCAAAGCTCCAAGGCGTTTTCTGTCACAGCCATCTTCGTGGCTGAAACGTTGGATATTTGGACAATAATCTTTTTTTCCACTCTGGTTATGTAAGAAGAGACGTAGCTCAAAGCTAAAACCACTCAATCTTGGACAAAACTGCTGGGAGGGAAAAGCATTTTCTTTTGCCGTTGTTTCATTTTTTTTCTGTGAGAAAGTTGAGGATAGTGTAGAAGAGGGTTTGTATGTGGTTTGGGACAGGTAGTGAGTTAGGTATGTTTTGTTGTTTCTGTGAGTAAATTTGTTTGATGCTACTCGGACGTCACATAGCGCTATCGTTTGCTCTGTAGAGTGCAGATAGAAGTTCCCTTCACTCTCTCTCTGTGGTCAGTGTGTTTGAATATGAGGGCTCTATCTGTCTACACAGCATGTGAAACCCTTGGGTTTTTCTTTGTGTGTGTGTGTGTTGCTTACGGGAAAGAGAGCTTTTTTCCTACCATATTTGGTCATGTGGAGCCAAGCCAATAGGCAGCAGACGTTTGATGCCGTACAAGCATCTCAATTTGGCCTTTTCCCTCCTGCTCTCATTTTTTTTTTTTTTTTTTTTTGTTGGACCTTGCATGCCAATACTGGCTGATAGTGGTGCGATCTTTGGACGTGCATGAGAGGACCATTTAAAATCAGCATTTTAAAATGCATAGCATGAAAGCTTCTCTGCACCTGAAATGCATTTCCAGAAGCACAGCTGCTGTTGTACAGAAATAAATGGCCCTGGGTTTAATGAGTTAATGCCTATGAAAATTGCCCATTCAAAAACGGAAACAAAACATTTTTTCCGACATCTTAAACCCATGTGCTCGCATTTCCCTTGTTCATTTCTTTGTGTTGGAATGAAAAACTGAACATTTAGGGTGATTGTGATTGTTAGGGTGATCTTTAAATAACAGAAAATAATAAACAAAATGTGAATAAGGGTCATTGACAAATAAAGTTTCAAAAAAGGTGTCTTTTAAAAACATTTTCAAAACTTATGTAATGCATATTTTTGTCATGAACAAGGTTTTTAAAAGTTTTAGTTGTTAAATAACATTTCAAAGTGTTTAAATTCATTTTTTGCCTGTTTTTTATGTCAAGCGATACAACCAAATAGTTGCATACTGTAGTTGTACCACTTGACATGGAAAGTGTACCAACCTTTTTTTACCAGTATCTGAGAGTGATCTACAAACCTTTTCACTCTGCCACAAGGATCAGTTGAGGTCCAGATGATGCATTACCATGTTTGCAGTTGTGCCATCCTGACACTTGAGAATATACAAATTGCTGGACAAGAGTTGGATATTTATAAAAAATAAATAAATAAATGAAGGGTTTCAAACCTAAAATGATGTCAAAGTATTTTAATATTTAGTTTTTAATATTTTATTATTAAGACACCATTTTAAATAGTTTTCTTAGTCTGCTTATTTGTCCGGACATTTTTGGGGGTTTAAGATGACAAAATATAAAATAATATGTAATATTATTTTATATTATAATATTAAATAGGTTTTATAGTTATATATGTCAAGAATATATCAAATTATTTTAAAAGCAAATAATGCACTTGGGCACAAAATATAAAAATGTGAATAATAAAAATGAACACTATGCATTTATAATATCCATTTTATAGAATTAATAAATTATTTTAAACAATATGGATTGTAAAAAGCACTAAATATATATAATGTTTAAAATTATTAAGGCGAAGAGGAAATGCCATTTATTTGTGAATATGTTGCATACTCGGCTGGTTATTTTCCCAAAAACATTTCAGGTCATACATCAAAGAGTAAGATGTTTATAATGTTTTCTTATGACAGCTATTGACATTTATCTGTCCCAGAGCCTGTAATTGCATGGCATTGTGGGTAATTGAGCGGTTTAAGACCTATTTGGTGTTTGAGCAGGTAACTGTACTCGCCGAGAATGATTCAGAGGACATGCAGACGTGTCGGGGAATGCGATCCATTGTCTGGGAATGCAGGAATCTCCTTTTCCAACCTCAAGTGGAAATTCAATGACTGAGGCCTATTTTTGCCCTTGCTTGAATTTTTGATCCCATCCCTCCCATTTTAAAAACCTAAAGGATAATGTACAGTCAGCGAGTTATTATCGCAAAATAAACCCTGATGTGGTTGTCAGGATCCCGACACAAAGCCGAGGTGTCTGGTATCACCCTGAAAGGGTTTATTTTGCGATAATATACTTGCTGACTGTTGGAATATGCTCTATCCTAAGCAACTTGCATTTCATTTAAGGTATATATAGATCTATTTCATCCATTTCAGCGTTTGTGTGCAGCGGATGTGAAAACAAAACATTTCGGTTACACATGCTATTGAAATATTCCACTCGTGTGAGATTCATCATGAGTAAAAAATTCCAACCAGATCAGATGTCTCCAAACCTAGGTTGTGTACCAACCAACTTTTCTTCACTCTCCTCATTTCTCTTATACTTTTCAGAGGCTCTTTTCCTAGTGACAGCCATGAAAGCAGTTGCTGCTCTTCCTGCCAAAATATCTACTGGATTTATAGCGGCACATCCTGCTCTTTTTCTCGCTCTGTCTATGTCTCTCTCCATGTCTTTTCTTACTTAATCTCTCATTCCTTCTGTTTCTTCTCTAAGGCCCTAGAGCTATAAATGCGTTGATGCATCGAAGAGTCCAAGCTGAGCTTTTGGTTACGTGGAATCGACCTTTACGAAGCCAAACATTGCTTCAAAGTAATCAAACCAGCATTTGTGCGTAATACAGTTCACTGTCCATCAATATTCAGGTGGTATTACCAACGCAAAGAATGTCTTGACATTGCAGAGTTGGTGTCCTTGCTTACAATGAGTTTCCAGATTTTGATTTTTACTTTTGGTTATTTCCTTGTGGGTGATATTTCATACTTAAAATCACCATAAAAAGAGTGTAATTGCTCTGCTTTTGTTAACAGTACCATCAGTGCGCAAATTATACAGCGACTTTGAAGAGGGTTGATGTTTTTAAAGACATCTCAATATAATTCCAGTTTACTCTCTTTTAAAGTTTGTCTTACAAAACCCAAATTGTCTTTTTAACCTATACAAAGATTGGTTGTTTTAATAATACTAACTAAAATTTGCTACTAGCTAAGACTTAAGCAGATATTTATGGCGCAGTATGTATTCTGACTAACTTTTAATCTACATTTTGTGGTTAAATGTTGTTTGAAAAAGCATATATGTTAAAAATTATATGTACTTTTAAGACCCCCGCAATCTTTAGTTTTGACTTACTTTTGTCTACCTGTTATTAGGGAGGTCAGACCCCCCAAATCCCCCATAATTTGCACACTATGTCTCAGCTGGATTTCATTTATAAGTAATTCCCCATTTGGTCTCTGTCAGAGAAAGTATCATTTCGTTTGTTAAACCTTAAAGACAAACAAACACAGGTGTCAACTTTAAGAATATAATAATATAATTGTCGAAAATAAGTCTTTTTTTACTCTTGATGACTTGAGAACAAAAACAATTTAGTCAAACTGCAATAAACCATAATTTTTCCCTCCAAAGACTCAGACACACCAAGCCGACGGTCAGCCGTCGGGCCGTTTTTAAGCATCGGTCTGCTTAGTTTTTTCGTGGGTGTTCCGCACCGTTGGCTCTAGTCATTATAGACTTATATTAACTTATACGCAGAACACATGTGCTAGTTAACAGTTGCCTTTAGTCCTTTTAGTGTGTTCAAGCTCAGGTTTTTGGCTGAGATTAAGCCGACGAGAGGCGACAACACAGTCAGCTTTCGTCGCCACCAGCTCTTTGACGTCGGCTTGGTTTGTCCCGGGCTTAAAATCTCTGAAGCACAGCAAGTTGTCTGACCTTCAGCACATAAACACAACTGTGTTAATGGGGATTGTTGGCCCGTCACATAGAGTTGTTATATTGTACATGAACCAGACCTGGTGCTGGAGCCCTGCCATTACTGTCCTGACACTGTCCTGAGATCTGCGGTCGTGTGCCGCCCAATCATTCAGCTGGCTTTATGGGACAACTTCGGCTGGCCTCCAGTCACTTTTATTGGTGCTCTCAATTTCCTGTGCATCTCAGCGAGCACACGCAACCATAATTCTGCCGTGGGTCTGGTTTTTCATCGCTGATGCAGATAGACAGACAGAGGTGTACTGACTGCGTGAATTTCATTCTCCTAGCTCAGGTTCATTTCACAGAGACCTGCATTCCCAGATCACCCTCTTTGATCTCTTTATTTCTCTGTAGTTTGTTGAGTGAACCGCACTCAATGGCATGAGAATTAGATTCTCTCTCCTCTTGTCTCATGTCTCTTGGTTTGTTCTTGTCCGTTCAGTGACTGGTAGAGGACTGGGATGCTTGAATTTCTAACAATGTGTATTTGTTTGATCTTTAAAGTGATAGTTCATCCAAAAATGAAAATTCTGTCATTAATTACTCACCCTCATGTCGTTCCAAACCTGTAAGACTTCCGTTCATCTTCGGCGCACAAATGAAGATCTTTTTGATGAAATCTGAGAGCTTTCTGTCCCTCCATAGACGTAACTGGCAATTTGACGCTTCAAAAAGTTCATAAAGAGATCGTAAAACTAATCCATATTAGGAATTAAGTGGTTTAGTCCAAATTGTCTGAAGAGACTCGATCACTTTATATGCTGAATAGATTTAATTTAGGTTTTTTTAACATATAAACATTGATCAGTGAACATAAACAGAAGCCCAACGAAGCTCAAGCGTGCCACGTAACACACGAGAATGAACCTCAATGGTTCTTGTATGTCAAGTGAACATACTTGAGCTTCAAAGTGGTAGTCGTGTAGCTGTCTATGGAGGGACAGCTCTCAGATTTCATCAAAAACATCTGCATTTGTGTTTCGAAGATGAAAGAAATTCTTATGGGTTTGGAGCGACATGACGGTGGTCGTGAAAAACGACAATTTTCATTTTTGGATGAACTATCCCTTTAAGAGTAATATTGTGGATTAAACTGTTCAATACGTAATGCTTTATTATCGTAGAATTTTGCTATATGAGAATGTATATTAGTGTCTTTTTTAAGAAGAAATAAAGATTTGAATTTTCATTGAGCAACTGTCAGGGAATCCAGATGGAAAAGCAGGCTGTGCATAGCTGGCATACCTGCAGCGTCTTTTAATGAGGTGGCAGGTGAGTGAGGCGTGTGCGTGTCTTTGATAGGCTGCTGACGCTGCAGATTTCTGGGATACCATCCTGCACCTGGCTATAGTTCACCCACTCACACACCCTCAAAAACGTCCCACTTTTTAACAAGCCTGAAAACATTTTTTGACGATTAATTTTTCCCTAGCATTGAAAATTGCCATTCTTACATGATCTTAAAGTCAACATGAAATCCAAATTTCTTTTCTTAATATGTTCATGATTTCACAGAAAAAGTGTTTCTTTGCAATCTCACATCAAAATCCAAAAACTTAAACTACTTTTTTATTTCTCACACATTTCATATGGAATTACATCATATTAAAGAACGGGTTGCGAGAGCCATTTCATGTTGACGTTAATATGAATTTTGAATTGTCCCATTTGTTTGTTTACTTTGGCTGCACAGTATAAACATCTCCCTATTCTGAACTAATAGTGCAGTCAATATAAGTGCATGTCATGACATTTTGATGGTTACACATAGATTTACTTTACTTCTTCCTGTAGGAAAAAGGCCATTTTATCTGGTGCTTAAAACCACATTGTTTCATGGTGAAATATACACCACATTACAGTAAAACGCTTTTTAATGCAACATGTCTGCGCAGCTCCTCCATTTGTTAAAATCTTGGCCAGGGAAGATGGTCTGAATCCTCCTCCTACGCCAGACTCCCGCTGCGGCCGTGGAGAGTGTGTTAGCATAAACTCTGATAGCGAAGCCAGTCGATGTTAATGGACCTATATTGACAGACATGCAAATAAGGGCGATGGTTTATGTTGGCAACACTCCTCTCTCTTCTTGAGCCGTAAATTTAGTCTCTCTCAAGTTGTCCAGAGTGGCTGATGTCCAAAAGACGGTGGGTGGTAGATCCAAACATTTAGTTATTTAATCCTTTTGGCAGCGGGGTTGTGGATCACATCAGCTTTGGCTCTGGTTATAAAGAACACTCTTTACCTCAACATTTATCTCAGCGAACTACGAGCATCTCACTAATGGTGGATTGTTAAGGCTAAGTGTGTTGACATTAATGAGTTTGTAATTATTTTTTACTGCAAAGCGGGTACGAGGAATTGCTTGTGGTCAGAGGTGGATTACATTCCAAACCGTGAAACTCTGCTACAGTACATTACTTGACGCATTAATGATCCATCAGGGCATGTTATTCCAAATGTTAAAAACGCTTTTATCAAAATGTTATACAATTCGGCAAGCCTTTTTATTTGATTTTGGGGTTTTTTGTTTAAAGGGTTAGTTCACCCAAAAATGAAATTTATGTCTTTAATTACTCACCCTCATGTCTTTCCACATCCATAAGACCTTTGTTCATCTTTGGGACTCAAATTAAGATATTTTTGATGAAATCCGAGAGTTTTTTTTTAATCCCTCATAGAAATCAACCACATTCCAAGGTCCAGAAAAGTAGTGAAAACATCGCTAAAATTGTCAACGTGACTACAGTGCTTCAACTTTAATGTTATGAAGTGACGAGAATACTTTTTGTGCACAAAAACAAAACAACAATAACAACTTTATTCAACAATTTGGTCTCTCCACTGTCAGTCTCCTTCACAGTTGGCATTGTATAGACAGTGCAGCTTTAGGTTGAACCACTGAAGTCACGTTGACCACTTTTCTGGACCTTGAATGTGGTAATTATGTTGCTTTCTATGGGCGATTATAAAAAACCTCTTGAATTTCATTAAAAATATCTTAACCCTCTGGTGCGCTTCGGTCATTTTTGACTGAAAACTTTTGGTACTGCGACCAAACAAAATCTTACTGTAAACTAATTTTTTGAGATATCAAGCTCAAATTTGGAACACTACTTGTTTAGATTCATGGCTTTGATTTTCTTGTGGTTTTATAGTGTTTTTTTTTTTTTAAATATATATTTCACATAAAAAATTTAAATGGTATTTTGTGCATTTTTCATAACAATAAACGTAAAATTCTGTAACTTTTATGTTAACTTTTTAAAACTTTTTTCACTTCAAAATTAAGTCTGTGCTCTAAAGCATTCAAAGTTTATGACAGTTTAAGATGGAAAATTCATTTTCAGGTCTATGGTCAAAAAGTCAATAAATGGATCATAGTTATAATTTAATACCATAAAATTCCCTAAAACTACAAAATATTAAATAAAAAATATCATCGAACCAAAATATAGTACATTTATTTCATTGAAATCGCAATTTCAGTCATTTTTGACCACGACTTTAATTTGTGTTCCAAAGATGAACGAAGGTTCAAAATTTTTTCAAAAGTTTTCAAATTTTTGGGTAAACTAACCCTTTAGCCTTCACTCCACAGTCCAGTTGATAAAAGACAACGTCTAAAGAATAAATCTACAATAATCCTTTTTGTCCTCATAGTTTTATTCAGAAATATGAAAAATAAAATCATTTGCAAACATTTCACGCTGACATATTTTCAAGAGCCATTTGAGCAAAACCATTATATTCCACGTAAAGTACAGTAAGGACAGTTCTTCATCTGCCACTGTTTTTAGTTTTTTTCATTAGTTGCTCCCTTTTCCCCACAGAGTTTAAAGAGAGCCAAAGCTGAATCGCTCGTGTGGTTTGGCACAGGCGTCCCTGTGTACATTCGCGACCTAGAGAACATCACAGACGGAGGCTCTAAGACTGCATTCCCATGGGTCATTGCTGTGATGAGCTTTGATGAAGGGTTAAGCACCGTACTTACGAGGAACATAGTAATTTACCAGGTAAATGTGTTATTACAGCCATTACAACGCGTGCTCTCTAGACAGGAGGCGTCTCCCTGCTTGTTGGGGGAAGCCAGACCCCCGTTATGAAACATTCGAGAGGGAAAAAGTGCAGAGACGTGAATCTAGGGACGCCTCGGAGGCTCGTACGCTCGCTGTAGCCGCACACGGGTGGTCCTCGAGAGGAAGAGACAAATCCGTTTCTACATTCTTTCTCTGAGGACAAGGCCTTATTGTCTGTTACCTGCTAATATACTCCACCCCACCAAAACACAAACACAACCTGAATTTCAATCATAAATTTAGTATGTGAGGTCAGCGTGTGTAGTCATCGCTGTGAGAGCGTGATTCAATTTGAGTTGATCGTACACAGTTGTGACAGTTTTATTGAGCTGAGTCAGTGCTGTTTGCTCAAGAGCTCAGATATGAAGAGCAGCCATGCTCCTGCAAACAGAAGATCCGGCTAAAGATAGACCGCATTCCTGCGGTTCGCGAATGCGGGCGCAGCGGTTCTGCCTGATAAGGAAGATCGGCTCGATCTCTTGCTCTCCATTTCTCGCTCACATTCCTTGCTTTCCCTCTCCCTCTGTTGTTTTTGTTTTGTCCATTTTTTTCTCTCTCTCTTTCTCAGTGTTATGTGAATATGGAGGAGGGGTTGAGGAGGAGAAGTGTTTCCTGTTCTCTTGTGTCTGGGACCCTCTTTCTCTCTCTTTTCTTGCACACTTTGTGTGTGTGTGGATTGTATGTCCAGCAGTGTTGGGGAACTAACAAAAAGTGATGTTTCTAACCTTTTTAGTTGCAGGACAGTTAAGCTATGCTTAAAAAAAAAAGAAAAAGTGTTGACTTTCCAACAACAAGCCACATTTCTCTCAAGAAAAATGCTAAATTGTTGGTTTTATGTCACATAGTATAACTAAGCACACCGAGATCAAACAGACTGTCAATCAAGTAGCAATTTTGCTGGGTCGTTCAAGTAAATAAAGTGGTTCAAAAAATTATGCAGTGACATTTTACAGCTTTTACAACATTTTTTTTTTAAATGCTATTTCCAGGTTGATGCTAAGTGACGTTAATTTGCATAAAAATTGTTTGAGATATATCAAATTCCATAGAATCAATATTTTAATATATTTATATTTAAAAATGTATGTATATATATATTTAATAATAATGTATATTTAAATTTTAACAGCATTCAATTACAATTTTACTAATAATACATACTAAGAATGATTGTTTTTCTATTCAAACCAGTCTGTAATCATTTCTATTTTTCACTATCCTTCTTTAACAGCTTTAGTGCAATAAAAAAAAGATCATATTCCACAGTAAATATAATATGTCAGTTCTGTTAATGTGTTTTGGATTCTGGTTGTCCTAACCCAACCCCAATTAACTGATTTTCAGTTATTTTCTACTTATTTTCTGTGATAGCTTGAAAAAATATTGCCCCTTTAAATAGCTTCAATGAATTTAGGCTACTATTTATTAGCTACTTGTAGTGTCCCAAACTACTCTTTTAAAAATCTATAATATCAAGCAAAACGTCTGCAAGAGTTTGCATTTTTCAGCATGCTTTCTGCGAGCGGATCCCAGCTAACCAGCAACAGTGTCGTGATCACAAAAGAGAGGGAGGGAACGAAAAAAAAAAGGAAAGGAATGGAATGGGCAATAATTGGGAGTCGGGAAGGGAAAGAGCGAGAGAGGGACAGTGTCGGAATGGGAGAGAGAGAGAGAAAGGAAAAGGGGGAGAGAGGGAGGAGGCAGACCCGTCGGCCGTGATTGAGAGTTTGCTCCATAATGGGAGGGAGAAAAATGGAGGAAAGTAGGGAGGGTGAAAAAATGGGAAAGGAAGAGGCCGGCTTTGGCCCAGCTGCAGCGAGAGAGAAAGAGCCTGAAATACTCTTTGAGTTGGAGCGTTATCGAGACGAGACAGAGAGAATTTCTGCTATGTTTTGAAAGCTAAAATGTTCCAGAGGTTATCATCACTGAAGTGAAGGTAGGACGGTCTCGAAACGGTCCGTCTGAAGCGTCACAGTGCTGAGATTAATGACAACAGCTCTATATCTCCTGGGTGGGCTCGGTTCCTCCGTTATGTACCCCGCAGTATATTTAGTCAGAGTCTTTCTGCTTGACTGAGTGGACATCCTGTGCTAACATCTTTTCCTCACCCTTTCTCTCTCTCCCTCTCTCCTTTTCTTCATTCTTCTCTCTCTCTCTCTTTCTCCCTCTCCCACAATTTCCATTTTAAGTGGTATTATGAAAACAAACTTGTGATCTGTTTGATGTCGGGCTGAGAAAAGATTGACTGTAAATGTCTTGCATATGGGAATGCGTGATTTTTGTGAAAAGGTTAACCAAATACTCACAGCAGCTGTGGAATCCAGACGCACTCAACCATATTCAGTAACGAAGGGGATTCTGTGAGTTTATGTAAGGTTCATGCGTGAGACTAAAGGACACACATGTTCTGTTGTTTTCCAGGGTCACACTCTCAGGATTGAAGCATGGATGATGATTTCGAACGGCGCAGGGAGCTCAGGAGACAGAAACGGGAGGAGATGCGTCTGGAAGCCGAGAGGTAACGTGGGCGCCATTAACGCTCGCTCTTTTTCGCAAACTGCTCTGCCGCTTTGCACCGTAAACCGAGGGCTGTTATTGGGGTGACATCATCAGATTGATTGCGCAGCCACTGCTGGTAAAGATCGTTCACCTTGCAAAAACATGACAGCTTGCAGACGGTCTGTGGCCAAATGTGTCTTTGTGCAACTGTGCGAGATTTAAAAATGCTTTTTTAATGCGTTTCTAATCCAAGATCCTATTTTTTGGACTTAGTGATTGCTCAGTTTTATCAGATATTATTAATGAATGTAGTTGTGAAAGAGAGAGTTTGCACAAAAACAAAAGTTCTATCATCATTTACTAACCCTCAAGCCATTCCTATATGATTCTCTTTCATCCGTGCAACACGAAACACCAAGAATGAAAGCTCTTTTCCATATGCTGAGAGCAAACAATAGATATGTTTCCATCCACTGGAATGGAACTTGCGCGTAACATTGTATATCGCATAAAACGTTCATGAATAAAGCACCATTTCCATCCCATGTGTTCAAGAGAAATGACAAAATCACTTCCTGGGAAATTCTTATGTGCATTTTTGTAATTTATGCACATCTTGGCAGCATTTTTTATGTGATATCCCAAAATGTGAATTAAAATAGGTGGATGGAAACACAGCTAGTGGCCTGGGGGGAAAAAACGCCATAAAAGTTGGCCATATAGCTATTGTAAACAATAACTTTATGTGAGAAAGAGACAAAACAGTTGGGGTTTATCTTTGCATCTGCTGCAATTCTTGACTATTCAGATGCATGGAGACAGATTTGATGTCAGTGATGGCACTGATCACATCAGACTGAATTTGAATATACTGAAGTGTGAATGCAGTATGAGGATGGTGGTGGAGAGGAACATTTTCAGTGTATAACAACTTAAATTTAAGTTTTTTCCTCAATCAAAGTTATCATATGGACTACTTCAATGGCACTTTTTATTATTTTACTATTTCATTATTATCTTTTTTAATGATTTACTAGTTTCTATTTTTATATGACGTTCTGACTGAAAATATTGGCTATTATTGTGCAAATTTATTATTTTTGTGCATGCAAATATAATATTTTATCACATTTAAAATAGTGTAAGATTCATAAATGTGTCCAGAAGTATTTCCAACATTCTTGACACTTAACTTATTAACTTTTGTCAATTAGATCAATACCAGTTGTTTCTAAAGAGATAATTAATGTTTCTCATTGTGGGGGAAAAAAAAAGAAAAGGAAAAGATTGTCTGCTGATTTTTGAGCAGACAAAGTAACTTTTCAGGTCTTGACTTTTCAGCCACTGTGGTTAGTGGTTTTCCAAAGTTACTAGCCACTCAGCGTTTTCACTGGCAACAATTTTGACATTAATAACATGGGGAAAACTGCCATATAGATATTTTTAATATTATCTCATAATTTGGCAGCAGGTATATTATCAGTTTAAAACCTGACTCTCAGATCCATTAAACTGTTAAACATGCGCTTTCTTTCTCAACTGTTTACGTTCTCTTAAACAGAACTCGCTGTGTTTATGTGAATACTCACCCAAGACCGGCATTTCGACATTATTCTATGTGTATTTGACTGTTTAAGTGCAATAAGCAGTGAAAAATAACTCAATTTAGTACTGCGAGGCAGCTTTATATGCACACACTGTTGTGTGTGACAAAAAAAATCTTCTGGAATTAGTAAAATGTTGCATCATACGTGCAATCCCACTCTGAAAATCAAGCCCTGTAACACCAACAATATTCATCCGGAGCAAATGAAACGAGTGAGGGGAGGCAGGTTTGTGTGTCAACTCACTGTTGGAGAGATGAGAGAGCGAGAAAGAGCCGCTGGAATCGTGTATCTATTCTGTGGAAGATGAGTATTGGAAGTGTTTCAGATATTTCAGTATTTTGTAGATGTCTTTTTGTAGACTACTATTGAAAAATGTGTATATTATATATATTGGTTGGCGGGTGTTAACGTCAAGCCCTAATGCTTTTGTGGCCTGAAGATTGAGCTTTCAGCTCCTTTTACTTTTTCTGTGATGATTGGGTCTGCTATTAAATCAGAAAATGGGTGTTGACGTAACAAACGTTAAACATCAACAGATTGGCACGTTTTTGAGCCGCTTGACCATTTAAGGCAAAGTGACACTCCCATAAATCCTAGAGGCACTGACCCAAATAGCCATTTTGCATCAGCGTTAAATTATCTTTGAGCACTGTGCATTTCTGCAAAAACAGACAACAGCTGTTTCTTAGACATTTATGCCCCTGTCAAAAAGAACTATGGGTAATGGCTAATAAACATGCAAATCAAGCTTATTATCATTCCAGGAGGCGTAGGATGGCATGAATCAGCTTTAAATCAATATCTTTCTGCAAGTTATTTCTATTATCATTGGCTAGGATGTTAGACCAGAGTTACTTGGTGTACAGTTCGTTTTGAGTGTCAGCTTCCTGTCTGCAATGGCCTTCCTGTTTCCTCCAAGCGTGTTACCATGAAGAAGGAATGCTTTTCTTTTTCATGCTTTAAGATATATGGGACATTTTTCACCTAATCGTAGGGAGGAAGCGTAAAGCTGATGACGCACCGATTAGCGACCATTATATTTTACAGCATAGCATAAAACGAAAGCTTTTTTTGGCTATATATTATAAACCTCTGAAAGGGTGGAATTGTGTTTCCTATGCCAAGTATCGCATTTGGCAGAAAGCTACTAACGCAGCCCGTTCAGCTCTGCGACACAATGTGATCTTGTGTTTATGTTCTTGTGGAGATTTGGCCTGCTCCTCTTTGCCTGCTAGAGTTAGTGATAAAAGATTAAAACGCTCTATTAAATTACTTCCATTATGCAAAGATGCTGTAACAATCAATATTTACTCTTTGGCGGTAATTGAACTAGTGAAAACCATATGTCGTCCTGTTGGCCCCGTCCATTTCGGCCGTCATCGCGATGCTCGCCGAACACGAAAGTCAGTTTTCGGTGTACATATGATAAGCGCTGTCGCTTTGCCAAATGGCTCTACATTAGAAGTGTTTACTGGCAGTGATTTGGGAAGCGCTCCGTCTCCAGACAGTCCTCGATGCAAGCAGAGGGACAGCGGGAAGGCAGATGTTGGCTCGGCACTGATGCGTAAAAACAGAGAAAGTCAGATAACGCGTATACACGCAGGAGCAGCTTGGCATCCGAGTCCAGCTGCTTTTCCATCAGGCGATGATGGCCTGATGTGCGCCAGTCGTTTTCTTCTGGAAGACGTGCCAATGTTTCAACTGCTGAAAATGACAGGAGAGGAAAAGTGTGCGAACGAAGGAGGCTGTGTGTTCTGTTTTTTGTCTGGACAGTATTACTTTTAACTTGTTGACAGCTGAAAGGTACTATATTTTCACATTAGATTTGATGCTAAGTCAGCATTCCCAGTGCTTGAAATGGGTCGGTTCTATTTTTTCCTTTAACATACCGCCAGTTTTCTTTGTGTACCGGCACCTGACATGTTGCAAGCCCGTCGCGCCCTCCCTTCGTCAGGAACGTGTTCTGAACTGAGCAATGGCACTTTTATTTTTCCTTTTAAAAAAAAAACTGCCTAATGCATATTACGTAGAAGATTTAAAGGCATTTCTAAAAATTGCTAGCTCCTGTCTGATTGGCTGACTGCTATTTAATTTCCAGGAGTCAAGATGTAGAGGCTTTGAACCGTTTTTTAGGAAGCTTGGGGTAGTCGTGGCCTAGTGGTGAGGGAGTCGGGCTTGTAATTTGAAGGTTGCCGGTTCGATTCCCACGCCGGCAGGAATTGAAAGTGGGGGTTGTGAATAAACAGCACTCTCTCCACCTTCTATACCATGACTAAAGTGCCCTTGAGCAAGACACTTAACCCCTAATTGCTCCCCTTGTAAGTCGCTTTGGATAAAAGCGTCTGCTAAATAATGAAAAACTTGTTTAAATATTTACCCTCCATTGGCAGAATTTTCCAGCAATCCATATTTTCACTGTTATATTACGCTATTATTATGCATCTTCTGAAAGAGTATCTGATCAAAACATAGGCGAAGAAGCAGCAGAAACGAGCGATAGAAGCATGTTAGCTAACGCAATCATCAAACGTTTAACAGCATATAAATAAAAAATGCAGGAACTCATTGTTCTGAATCTGATCGGACGTGATTTTTTTCAGCGTTTTGTTCAAAATGTTGCTTTTTTTTATTAAACTCACCCACATTCGTGTTGAAAATAATGCATGAAGTTAGAATAAAATCTTATGTTCTTTTTTGATATATTGTATGTTCAGATATTCATACAAAGAATATTCTTGAAGCCATGAAGGTTTTGTGATCAAAAATGCTGGCGCTGGCTGGCAACTTTTTGTTAAAAAACGCTGACAGAGAAAGAGTTAAAAGTTACTGCATAAAAAGTATATTTGAGGAACAAATAGACGTTAAATTTGGAAAACAATTTTCAAGGTTTATGATCGTGAAACTTTGAATCATAGTTAAGAGTTAGTAGCGTATTACGCTAAGTGCTATAATTGTTACTTTTAAATGGACAGAAATTCTGCACACCACAAATTTTGGTTAATTTCTTTGACGATGTCTGTTTTGCGGAGAGTGCTGACCCTCTTTTTGAATTAACTGCCTTTTTATCTATTGTTTATTGTGGTGTCATCCATTTCCAATTTATCTGCCCGCAAAACATCATCCATAAAGAATGAAATGTGGTTAGTCGTTTTACATGAAGGTCAGATGGGCCCTTCCTGTTTGAGTGGGCGGTTCATGGCCAGAATAAGCTGCAAAGTGAATGAGACTTTATGCTGATATTCAAACATCTGGCTCTGTGAGACTATAACAACTAGATCATAGATCAGGTCTGCTTTGTATTTAGAGAAATAGCTGGTCAGAGCCGTTTCTGAGATGACTGGCACTGTTGAAGGGTCAGAGGGTTCATGCTGTTTTTAAAGCACCATGTATACACAAGCAAAGTCTCTCACACACACACACACACACTCCTGTGTGACTGTAGTGGCCTTTCCCGGGACAGGTTGATGTGTTCCAGCTCTGAGTCGGGTCACTGATACTCCGCATACACACACTGGAATGTTTTGACTGCTGGCTCCGTGTCCCCACTCACCATGCTGACGGAATGTTCTGACTAATGATTACCAAAACCTACCATTTCTGTTCAGTCCACTGTTTCTATTTTAGCATCAACTGCAGAATAAATTTGGATGGAAAGCTGAGAATTTTACTTCACATAAATATCACAAAAGCAATATGTAACTGCAGCTGTAACTTCCAGCTGCAGTGTTTAAAAGAACAAATTCCTTGCTTCTGTAGGAATTGCTGTAGAAATGAGAATGGAAGTTGTAGTCACTGGGGAAGCCACTGCGACTCTTTTATATTATGTTTAATAAATTACGGCATCAAAGCTCTCTGATGGACTTCATGTTTGACAGTGATTGATTCAAGGGTGTCAGAAAGTTTTGCGAGGTAAACCAGTCATTTGAGTATATTCAGTCACATGACTTGGGGCTACTTCTAAGTGTTTTATTAGGTAGATGTGTTTCCTTCGTAGTATATGCACAGATAAAAAACAAATATCCACCTCCACCGTATGAAAAAAATCTGTGGAAAGTAGCTTTTTGGTAATCTTCTTGAAATTTCCTTTATCCCTAAAACAAAACACAATGCAATGTGTAATTTAAAATACGGATAAAACACTGATGAAAAATCAATATGGAAAATTCCTTCATATTAACCCCATTTTTATGGATTTTTCTTAAAGTGAAGCCTAGAAATGTTATGCATGGAGTTCCCATCCTGAATTTTGTTTATTTTATTTGTTTTTATTTTATGTACTTTTTTTATGTATTTTATCCAAAAAAAGGGTTATTGCATAAAACTTGATGGGTGGAAACACCAAAATGTGCATAAAATGAAATTTATGTAAACATAAATAAAAAAAAAAGACTAATAATACTTGTACACACCCATATTCTTTCAAAAAATTTATGCAAACATAAATAAAAAAACTATTAATAATACTCATATACACCCATAAACTTTCAAAAGTAAAATTTAAGTTGTATTTTATTTTATTTTAAACAAATGATCTCTTCTAGTTTTCTCTATGGATCGGGAGCCATCTTGGCACCACACATCTGTGCCGTTCACACATCCCATGAGAGGCCAGGAAGAGCTGAGGAAATAACACCCATCCTCAACGAATGGCCCGTTTCAAACACACTCTTTCTGTCTCTTTCTCTCTGGCTGGTTAAAGAAAGGCCCGCTCGAGGGTGTACATGTGTTCAAGGGATGCTGTTCCTGAAAGCTATGAGGTTATGAGGCAGAAATGAGAGCAGGTGATCCTGTGCTGTGGACAAATAAGGAATGGATGAATCTGTGGCATTGGAGAAGAGTGTGGGGTCAGTAAGTGGAGGAAGAGCGTGGGAATAGAACAGTGATTTGGCAGGGCCCATATATTCCTCTCTCTCAGAACCCTTTTGTCTTAGATGGCTCTCGAGAGCCTTTGCCCTGTGTGCTATGTTTTCATTGACATTTCTGAGATGTTTGGACCACAAGAAAATAATTCCCGCCTTGATACTTCAGCTGTCCCGGCCTGGATGCATCCGTCGCGTGGTTGTGGGCTCTGCATGTTGTCATTTGTGCTATTATGAGAGCAAATTAGCTGCAAAATTAACTGCATATCAATTTAATTTCCCACACTGTAACCGTGGCTTCCTTTTATAGAGTTTATGAATCCCATAAAACATGCTGCTCACCGCGTAGCTCTCACCGCGCATGCTATAAAATAATTAATGCTGCACGGCTGAAAGATGTGTTCCATATGGAAATCATGTTCAGCTGATGTCTTGGTTTACATCCCACATCGCTACAGGTACCAAAGCAATGCCCCAAATAAAATGCTGAGATCCTTCTGAATGTTATTGCAGCAGGCAGTCAGTATGTTTTATTTGAGATTTATTTTTGTGGTTATTGAGCAGGAAAGCTTCATACAGTCATTGCAAGATGGGCGGTGTTCCCCGGAGGGATATCGGATCAGAGAGTCGTCCAAGAGTTCGGACTCGATGGGCTGGAATGTTAAAGCGGATTTGAGGGCATTCTGTGCAGTTTCGAAAACTCCCTCTGGATTTACTTTTATTTATATGTTGGGATAAATCAAATTTTTCTTCATCAGTTGAAATAAAAGTTTGATGTGTTGTAAAAACATACTGTTACCTTGAAGAACTCCCTCCCTGTTCCAAAACGTTTCTCAGTTCATCCAGAAATCCTTGGATTTCCCATGTTAGAAAGCAGCAAAATGCTGTTAATTCTATTCATATGATGGCATTGAAAATGTTTTTGGAAAATGATCAAAACTTCTGTTGATTAGTGTTATAAGATGGACCCCAGAGAAAGAAAGTGACTTTTGTTTTTATATGGTCCCTCACAGAACAAATACTTCAGTATTAACACAGTTGAGTTTGGCTGGTATGATTGGTTTGTGAACATAATGTCAAAGGGAGAGAAGACAAGAACAAGAAAGACAGAAAGACAGAAAGAAAGAACAACAAAATCAGCAAGAATCCAGCTCTCTATATGATTTCACTCTCCCCAAGGTTTTCATGGGCGTTAGCAGAGCTCCACATTCAGTCTTGAACACACTCCTAATCACAGCACAAACTGAGGAAGGGCTTTTGTCTAGATTTAGTCCATTTTTCACCAAAATCAAAAGGAAAGGCTTTTTTTCTTTTTAAGACAATTTTTATTACAACTAATTTTATTGTGAAACATGACTCAAAAAGAAATAGAAGACTAATTTAAAACAATTAGCACAACTGCTGTTCATAACATTTCAAGTAATAGATAGTCATGCGCATTTGATCTGATATTACTGGAGGTTATGAGATGCATTTTGTGAATTCTTGGCTAAAGACATGTCTCTTTAATCTAGATTTAAACTAGGAGAGTGTGTCTGCGCACCGAACATTAACAGGAAGGTTATTCTAGAGTTTAGGAGCCAAATGTGAAAACGCTCTTACCTTCTTTAGTGGACTTAAATATCCTAGGTACTACCAAAAGTCCACAGTTTCGGGGCCTTAAAGGGCGTGATGGATTGTAGGGCGATAGAATATCAGTTAAATAGACAGAACCTAAACCATTTAGGGCCTTATAGATCAGTAGCAATACTTTGTAATCAATACAAAGCTTAATAGGTAACCAGTGTGGAGATTGTACAATTGATCATTATATGATCATATTTTCTTGACCTGGTAAGAACTCTAGCAGCTGCATTTTGTATCTTATTTATTGAGCATGCAGGACAACCACCTAGTTATGCATTACACTAATCCAGTCTAGAGGTCATGAATGCATGAACTAGCTTTTCTGCATCAGAAACAGGTAACATGTTCCATAGCTTAGCTGTGGTGGAAGAAGGCTGTTTTTGTACAGAAATATGATTTTGGATTTGATAAAATTATAACTGAGTATCATCAGCATAACAGTGGAAACTAATTTCATGTTTTCTAATAATATTATCAAAGTCCCAGCATGTATATTGAAAATAACAGAGGGCCTAAAACAGACCCTTGTGGCACTCCATAATTTGCTGATGTTAACTTGGAGAATTCCCCGTTTAAATAAACAAATCTGATAGGTGTGATCTAAACCACCTTGATGCCTGTCCCTGAATACCAGTGTAGTTTTGTAATCAATCTAAGAGTATGTCATGATCTATAGTGTCGAACACAGCACTAAGAACAAGTAAAACTAGTATTAAGATGCAGCCTTGGCCAGAAGCTAGAAGTTAGTCATTTGTATTTTTAATGGGCACAGTTTCTGTGCTATGATGGTGCCTGAATCATGACTGCAATGTTTCATAAATTTCTTCTGCTCCTTTGCAAGAAGGAACACAATTGAGCAACATTGTGTAGTATTTTAGATATAAATGGGAGATTTGAAATGGGTCATTTGGATCTGGTTGTGGTTTCTTAATGAGAGGCTTAATAACAGCCAGCTTAAGGGATCTTGGGACATGACCCAGAGTTAGAGACGAGTGGCACTAAAGACTGGAGTAATGATGCTGAAAATTCAGCTTTGCCATTAGAGGAGTAAATTGCACTTTGTAATATTTGAAGAAAACACTATTTTAATTTATAATAATATTTCACTATATTCCTGTTTTTGTTTGTTTGTTTTTTTACAGTTAGCAACACTAAACTTGAATGGTAATGTAAAAATGTCCTTGAGAAAAGTACAAAAAATGTGAATGTGTTGAGGATTTGAGATAAAACATCAGCAGGAGACACGAAAGAGAGCGGGGTGAAGAAAGCTTGTCAGAGAGATGTGAAAACTTTATTTAGGTTACACGAAAGTCCCCTGGCTGTCGTGTGGGCTGAACGCCACACTGCTGTCAGGATACTCTCATCATCTGCCAAAGCTGATACACAGACACAAACGCATACACACACATACAGCTGACAGCCAGTGAAAGTTCATCCTCAACAGCAACAACAGCAGCAGCAGTATCAGCTGACTGTGTGTGCCAAGGTGACATGAGGCTTAACTCTTTCCATCTCTTACTGGTGTAACATCTAACCGTCTCTGTGTGTAGGATGGCGTATCGCCGGAGTGAGGAGGATGAGGAGGAGGCCGCTCGTGAGCGCAGACGAAGAGCGCGACAGGAAAGACTGCGCAGTAAGGATAGTGAAGAGGTGGCATACAAACCTGAGACCCCAGAGCTCAACAACAGCCACAGGTAAAACACAGAAACACTCACATTTGGATGTACTACATCACTTCAAAACATTATTTTCTTATTCACCCTGCATTCAAATATGCCTACTTTCATACCATATAGTAGGCAAAAAACAGTACGTGAGCCAAGTAGTATGTCAGAATTCACACATAAAGCAGTAGGACCTACAATTTCTGGTGAGTTTCTCAAGTGCTCATTCAATGGACACTTTAGTATCCCATGAGGGCATGGTAGAGGAGTTGTGAATGGCAGTGAAGCGACACAACTAATTCAGTAGATCATATGACAGTGACAACATGGCAGATGTTGTACGTTTGAATTTCAGTTATATTATGTAGAGCATACAGTCCAAATGTAGTACCGTAGTACTATACAGTATGTGATTTTTGTCTTGTTTGCCACTACAAATATCTAAACATTCTTAAATCAAGAGACATTTTAGCAAAAATACTTAAAGGGGTCATGACATGAGAAATTGTTCTCATTAATGGTACTTTGTACCATTAAAACATCTGGCAAGTTTCATAAAACATCCTCCCCGTTATATATAAATGTATCTTGATTTAAGAATTTTTAGGTCATTTCAATGGAAAACGACAAAAATAATAAGCAAGCATTTTTGGCAGTGATGGGACAGAAATTTCGATATTTATCTCACGTTTTCTTGCGCCGTCTGTAACCTGCATCTTTAGTGTGCGGCTCTAATAAATAACTTCCTGTTGCAGGTCAGCATTGCGGAAGCAGTGGCATGTTCAGACACTGAGGCTTTATGCAATGAATGGACACAGAAAATGGTCAAACAAGACCAGAATTGTTCTCGGTGTGTGACCAGACATAGCTCCATCTATTGTCAGTAGTGCTGACGCGGGGTAAACGTTTGCCAAGGGAAGCAGTCAGACTACATTAACCTACAGTGGCAGGATTATGGCAGTCTGCGTCCTTGTGCACGCTAGTTATGCAGCTCTAGAAAAAGGAAAAAAGCAGTGCAGATCCACTTTAAATCATATCATTTTGCATGTTTAGGTTTTGCTAATAAGAAAGCAAATTATGTTCTTTAGGGTTGTAATGTTGTGTAAGGCCCAAGTGTTAATTTTGTAGCTAATACAAAATAAAAATTGTTATATTTTATACACTACTGTTCAAAAGTCTCAAATGCTATTTTCTTGTTATATATTGCCATAGAAAAGCTAAATTCACTTCATCACTAGCAATATATTCCTGTGTACAGTATATTCTACCTTATTTTCTTCTCGCACTGCCTCTCTCCAGCGTTACGGTGACAGAGAGCATATCCACCTCAGTGATGTCCTCCAGCGTGACGGGAGAGGGGGACGAGGAGGAACAGGCCCTGCTGGAGCGCCTGGCTAAGAGAGAGGAGCGTAGGCAGAAGAGGATGAAGGAGGCGCTGGACAGACAGGAGCAGGACGACACCAGCCAAACCTCAGAGAGCAGCGTTGGTCTGCGACGCGGCCGGAGCTACGAGGTAGAGGAGGATCACAACAGCAAGGAGGTGGAGAAAGAGGAGGAGAAACCAGAGGAAGAGGAGGAGGAAGAGGTGGTCATCCCTAGGGAGGAGGTGGTTGTGGAGGAAAAGCCACGGAGGTCTTATTTTAGAGAACAGGTGTGCATTTCTTTTTTTATGGTTTGTTAGACCACAAGAACTTGCATTTAAGGTTTGTTTATGGCATTTAACTTTTTTCACCTGTAGGAATCCGTTGAGGAAATATCTAAAATACCTGATGAGGTATGATAAGTGTTGTTTTGTTTTGTTTTGTTTTTCAAAAATCAGGGGGGTGGGGGTTTGGTTCTCTCATTTGACGCAACAAAGCATGTGACTGCAGTTCCATTCATAGGACAATAATGAGCAAGATGCTGTGCCTTCTTCTGAAGTACGTGAGGTGATTTTAAATGAAGACATAGATGATTTCGCAGTTGTTTCGGGGACGGATGAGGAAAATGGCAGCGCAGAACTCACTGCAGGTGTACACGAGGAAAAGAGTGAGATAGAGGGATTGACAGAGAATGGAGTGGATGAAATGAGAGAGGCAGAAAACTTTGAGAAATATGAGACAGAGATTTCAGAAAATGACCAGTATTTGGTAAGAGTATTTGGTGTTTTGAGGACTGCATACGGATGGATGGTTTAGATTTTGGGTGGGAGACGAACAGAAAAGTTTATTTGTAAAGACCTCATGAAACTCAAAAGTTTGTGACGTTTAGTCTGTCCATGTACTTTAAGGCTTTTATATGCTAGTGTTCTTGACAAAGTAAACTTTTAGCACGTATATATATTTAAATAAGTCTTTCCCTGCCTTCCGGACAAAATCAAATGTCTTGATATCGCCGACTCGCATATGCATACACAATTTTGTCCCTGTCAGGTAGAAAACTTGTATCTCCAAAAACACTTTTCAGGAAATAAAAAAGACATTATTATTTTTTTATTAGTAAATACTGCCTTGTCAAATTTGATATTGTGGATTTTTATATGATCAGATGGTCATTATTAACATATTATTACCAAAATCAAGCTCAAATGGAGTTACGAGGATTTTGACCAGTGAATTTCTGAGAATTTTGTACATATGTGTTTAGTCTGTCATTAACATACTTATAAAGTTTACTGTTGTTATGTCGACGCTCAGTTTTTTTTTTTTTTTTTTTGCATCTGGCCAAAATCACATTTTATGAGAAATGCTAGACTAAAGGCCTGTTCACACCAAGAACGATAACTATAAAGATAACAATAAAGATAAAAACTGCACTGTCCACACCACAGCTATAATGATAACGATATTGTCAGGATCACTTTCAGAATGATTTTTTGCAGCTGTTGGTAAAACACTAACAATCAGAATCCATTCTAATTTAAGGGCTTTCACATTGAAAATGGCAGACGACATTGCAGAGAAGTTAATCACAGAGGTCCAGAAAAAGCCACCACTGTTTGACAAGTCAAACCCCCTTTTCAAGGATACTTTAAAGAAAATGGAAAACAATCGGTCGTACCCTCGGAATAAGTATTAACAATGAGATCGTATTTCCAATCTTGCAAACAGTGTAACATAAAATTATCTCAGGAATCCAGTGCTAGTTTCGACAACATTGTCTTGATTAGCCTAGGCGCTGTTTTTATTCTAATATATTGACTTTGTCGCCTAAATTCACTATTAGATTAGATGGATTACGCTAGCTATTCACTTGAAACATATCATGCTGAGGACATCTGCTGGTTGAAGCTGTGTAAATGCAACAAGTACAGCAAAAACATTTTGTTCACCCTTTGAAAAAACAGCGCGTGAGCTTAGAAAAAAACAGACCATTATCGTTCGTTGGTGTGGACGCTAATATAGTTATCGTTAGTTATCTTTATAGTTATCGTTCTTGGTGTGAACGGGCTTAAGACACTCTTCTCCGCACCTCAAATACATAAAACATTAGCCTATATATATATATATATATATATATATATATATATATATATATATATATATATTTATATATATATATATATATATATATATATATTTATATTTACATTTATATATAGGCAAGGAAAACGCTATGCTTATTCAAACAACCAGTTCTTGTATGGCGAACAAGCAGAGACAGTCCATTCACTTCATTCACAATAGAGGTGGGTGGAGTTGTGAGGTTTTACTGACAGTTTGAGGATCCAATGGAGTTATGTCACAATCTCAAGCTCCTTTTAATACTGTGTTAAATATTTGCAAAACCCACAGACAGATGTAAAGGGTGACCAGTAGCAATGATGTTTGGAAAAAAAAAGGCAAAATATGGAGATACGAGGTTTCTGTCCGACAGTGGTTGTGTGATGCTCAGAAAATTATGTATGAACAAAAAGTGGCATTTCTTTAGCAGGTGCACTGTTATCAAAAGAGAAGTTCATGTATCATGTTTTGACTCATTGATGCATTTTATTTGCTTCAAGTGAATATTTATCATTAACTGTGTACATCACCCTGAGTGCCACCATGTTCTCATGACATCATATGATCTTGCTAAGGTCAGGTTCAAACATTTCCGCCCGAGTTTCCAAGTTGAAAGGCCATCTTTAAGTGCCATTCTTTTTCAATGGGCAGTTGGGAACTTTATGAGTTGAATAGTGAGCATATTTCTATTTGTAGACAATTTTGATGATTTGATTTTGTTCTCACAGGCGTTGGTATTTTTGCCTAATACAACCTGCTTCCAGTAGCAAATAGTAGATAATTGGCTGTTTAATGAAAAAGGCAAACTCTTCAACTTCCTGATTCAATTGGAAATATGCCAACACAAAAAAGAAGTCATTTCATGGGGTCTTTAAAAGCTTTGGATACAAAAGTCAATTCATGTCTTACTATTTTTCATTCTAGCCATTAAATTTCCTCCCCAAAATCCTAAACCACTCCAGGCACTATTTGAGCACAGTGTGTAGTGTTTTCACCAGCGTGCACGAGTATCAGTGCATTTCACATTAAACAACGCAGGTTTAAAATCTGCTCAATGATCAGCGGTTGCACACCGTGTGTTCACTGCTTGCTGCATGTCTGTTGGGTGTTGATGGGGAGTGTGTGTGGGAAAACACGTGTTCTATTCATCATTTATCCAGAGAGTGAACCAACAGCACCCGCATTTTGTTCTTCCAAAACTCTTCCAGCGCTCCATCTCTCTCTCACACACATGCATATCACATCCACACATCACTCACTTCTACTTGTGTGTGTACAGATGGAAGATGAAGATGTGATGAGGAAGAATAAACAGCCAAATGGAGGAGTGTGTGAGGACAGCCCTCCCAAACACAAGAAAGCCGAGAGGACATTCAGGTCAGTGCTCATATAAACAATTAATGATTGTGTTAGGATGGTCCAGGCTTTCTTTTTCCAAACAATTTAGAGTTCCCAGAATTCCGTATTTGGCAGCCAGTAGATCTGTAATGATACGTCCCAATTCGCATACTACATATCCTAAATGGTATTCGAAATTAGAATTAGTGTGTCCCAAATCATGAGTATTCCAAAGATAAATGGATGGTTTCCAGATCCATGCTCTAATGGCTAATATTGACCACAACACATTGGACAAGGATACAAACATGAATAAAAAGTGTTAAGAAAAACACTACAAACATGGCAGATGTGTGCGACCAACGGTAGAGAGGTTTAGATAAAATGGATTGAGTGTTTAAAGGCACAATATGTAATTTTTCGCCACTAGAGGTCACTTATTCAAAACAAAGGACAAAGGACATGATGACGCCTTGACTTCGCAGAATCATAGGAGGTGTTGTCTTCACGTCTACAGCCGGTGGAAAAGAATCCGACGGGACTCGGGCAAAAATCATATTCATGGATGAGCTAATGAATTAAAGATTATTATTAACATTACTGTAGTATGAATCAGGCTGTGGCTGAAAGCTGCGACACACGGTTCGAGCTGCAGTCACCGCTTCCGCTTCTTCCGGTCATTTGTATGAGGGGAAACGCAGCACTGTTTTATCAAAGTAGTTACATTTGAGCGTTGAAAGTTGTTATAGTGCTACTCTGAGCGTTCGCTCTTCGGCTACTATGAGACACTTGTTGCACACTGCAGTAAACTAGATCGATATTAGGCATGGTAAAAACATGGTACTCGTGGTAACTCAAGGAAACAAGATTTAAACAATAAGACTTGCATTGTTGAGCTTTATTACATGATTAGTTTTCTGTCGATGAATGTGTCCAAACAGTTGCTCACGTGTCTAATAAAACACATAATATATTAAAGCGTATTTGGTGTTTCCATGTTTTCTACAAAATAAAACTGGAAATTGAAGGTAACGCGGATATGATGTCATTGATGGGCGATACACGGACACTGTCCATGTCCTGGTTAAAACTGCTTATTTCTCTGGATTTAAACATTCTTGGGATAATGTAAGTGCACAAGTCAATAAAATATATATCATTGTTCTAGTGGTTTTAGGATATTTTAATCCAAAATTCTTACATATTGTGCCTTTAATAATCAGTATCTAACCTGACGAAAAGATATTTATTAAAGGTTATCCACATTATATTTCATCTGCAACAGCATCGTGAGCTTTTATAAAGATACGATTGGTCATTAACTCTGAAATGCGTCATTATGCAAATACATGAGGAAATTGTCTGCATGAAAGACGCATGACTGGCAGACTTGCTGCTACATTTCTCTCCGAAACGATAGGAAATGACTTAAATAGAATGTGGAGGTTTTTAACTGTGACAAGATGATTGACAGGGCACTTTAAACTGTGACAGGATACACGTAACTAAGTGACAGAGTGGTCCATTAAAGACGAAGTAGTATGTCCCAAAGCTTTCCTGCTATTCTGCTACGCATTCAAAAGTATGCACTTTTTCTAAACAAAAACTGTACGTACTTTTAGGGCATAGTATACTTAAGCAAATTGGGATGCAAAATAAATCTCATTATGAAAATGACTAGGAAGTGTTCTTTCTTTATTTATTTTATTTTATTTATTTATTTTTTAATGTTTCCATTTATTAATTTTGTTGTATTTTGTTGTTTATCAGTAATTATTTTTGTTGTTGCAATTTAAACAGACAAATCATATTAAAGTGTTCCCTCAAATAAGATATAATTATCACTCTATAATTAGACCGCTTAAAATGATAGCAAATGAATGTTTAAAAAAATTACAATAAATATTTATTTAGCTTCCTATCAAATAGAAACTATATTTCTGTATATCCTGACTTTTTCTTTTCCTTTCTTTTCATTTCCTTTTTAAGCAATACCCAAGGATTTGACCAGAATATAAATGTAATATATTCTTGCAAAACTCCAATATCCATACATTTATTTGGGACAAAAACACCAATTGATTCATCCCTTGTGTGCAAGTACAGGACATTGAAATTAACATACAGACAAAATAATCTGTTTTTGACCTTGAGATAATGTGAGTTATTATATGTAGACCGTTCACAGCTTTGCGTGATGAGGTATTTGACTCTAGTCACCTGATCTGCTGTGTCCTGAGGGTTGTTCTCAGTTGTAACCAGAGACTGTGTTACTTTAGACAGGGGTGTGCTGATTCACTAAGTCCGTGTGTGAATAGGTTGGGTTTTCTTTACACGTAAAGAACATGGATGTCTAAAGGTGTCTACAGACCTTTTAACCTGTGCAACTAAGTATTTGTTTGTCTGTGCGACAGCCGAGGCAGCTTACGCTCTCCTGAGGCGCCGGAAGCAGACGAGGCAGACGGAGAGGATGCTCGCTTGGAGGCCGAGAGAAAGCTGGAGGAACTGAAAAGGAGAAGAGATGAGATGGAGAGCGAAGAGTTCGAGAGGATGAGGCAGAAACAACAGGAGGCCGAAGTGGAGCTGGAAGAGCTAAAGAGGAAGAGGGAGGAGAGGAGGAAGGTGCTGGAAGAGGAGGAGCGGCTGAGGAAGCAGGAGGAGACCGAAAGGAAAGCCAGAGAGGAGGTGTGTTCGTTTAACGTCAATGATTCATTTCCTGGTCAGGTAACAGTTTCGCCATCGCTGTGGAATTTGCTTGGATTTGCACTTCTGTCAGCATGTCACAGCATTATCAGCAAGTCATTGCAACTTGTGTTTTCACATTATTATTTTTTTATATAATTTATACGTGATTCAACGTAGTTCAGTTTAATATAATTTAAGTTGACTTGTACAGCAAAATTGATTATACCGAAAATATTTAAGGCAGCAACTGAACTTTTTAAGTTGAAATAGGTGCAAATGTTATACATTTGTACATTAAATAGCATTTTATGGATGTCCTTTGAGAATTGAAACCTAATATAAGTAAATTTACCTCGTATAAACCTTATATACAATAAGTTAAATATACAGTACAGTTCAAAAGAGAGGGGTGAATGAATATTCAACAAGCATGCATAAAATTGTTCAAAAGTGACAGTAAGGACATTTGAAAATAACCCAATATGCTGTCTGTATTTTTATGCTTAAAGCATCATGTTGCTAACTTAGCTTCAACTGTAATTTGATATTAGGCTGTGGTGTCAATTATCTGAAATAACTGGTGTATACTCTCTCTCAATAACGAACAGTTGTAATTCAAATGAATTCCACATCATTTACATTAACATTAGCGTGATCGCACCCAGTGTGAGTTCCACATGAGTGCACATGAGTTTCAGACTCTGGCTCTCTCGGTAGCGGGCAAGAGACACAGCCGTCCCTCCTCGTGGAGGCCTGCTCCTAGCATTGTAATGCAAATATGTTCCTTGTTCCTAATGAACAGAGGCAGTATAAGAAAAAGGACTAATTAGAGATTAGAGGGCCCCGTGCTGATGCTAGCGGGTCGTGCCAAAAACCGTGGTGTAAATAAAAAGGCTTCTTTATGATTTCCCAGCTGCTGTGGAATGCGGCCGGTTGCCAGTTCACGTTGCGCTTCCACAGAGAGACCCGATAGACGCAGTTTTGATTTTGTTGTTCGTCTAATTATCATTCTCGTTTATTGCAGTTTCTGGAACGTGAAGATCCTTAATCAGTCTGCTGGTGGTGTTTTTGTATGAAGCATGCCTTTGAGGTGATGAATGTGTGTTTATTTTATTCTTCAGGAGGAGAAGAGGAGGATGAAGGAGGAGATAGAGAAGAGAAGAGCGGAGGCGGCTGAGAAGAGGCAGAAAGTGGAGGATTCTGTGGACGGAGAGACCAGGAAGCCCTTTAAGTGTGTCAGTCCCAGAGGATCCTCCCTGAAGGTCAGCCGCCGCCCTCTCTCTCTCTATCCACAGCTGTCAATCACCAAGCGTCAGCTGACTCATAGGAACACGCTGTCCCCATGAAAAAGCAATTATCTGCCATATCTTGTAAACGTAATGAGGAGGCCAACAGCTTGTTGATTGTGCGTTAATGCAGCTGGTGTTCACCGAAGCTTGCCTGTACTAGTTTAAAGGGAATAACCCCATTTGTTACCATTTTCCTCCAAAGTACCATAGCTACTACAGTTATTGTTTGTACAAAAAAACAAAAAAAAAATGGTAATTTGATATTAGCCACCACTCATCAGAAAAGGACATTTAGCATGTAAGAGAAAAAAATTCTGACAACCTTTCATATTAATCATATTTATATGATTTTTATATTATATGGGATTTCATATTAATTTCAGAATTTATATCATGATAACAGTATATCAAACATTTTCTAATTCTTAAATAATATTAAATAATATTCTTATATATGTATTTATAATTATACTATATACTTTTCCTTCATATATACAGAAATTAAAATAGAATAGAATAGAATACAAGGCTCCTATAATCTATATGTATAGAATATGCTTGCACTTTCCCTTGTACATAAATAGAATAGAATAGAATGAACCTAAAATGTATACTTTCTCTTATAAATGTATAAAAAAATCATACACATGCACTTTCTCCTATACAAAAATTATAATAGAATAGTACATAATACAATAGAATAAACATAAAATATATACTTTCCCTTAAAAATGTATAAACAATGCATGCAATTTCCATTATATATGAACGGAATAGAAAAGAATAGACCTAAAATCTATACTTGCCCTTATAATGTATAAAAATACACATGCACTTTCCCTAATATGTAAATTAGAATAGAAAATGCATGTACTAACTACTAGGCTATGTCTCTGATAGCTACCATACTGATTTATTATTTAATAACTGTAATAATTGTGGTAAAAATCTGCGCTGAAAGACAAACTTTCCCTCCTATTTATCATACGCAGATGATACGTTCACAGATCTGCTTTGTCATCATGTACACTGTATGTATTGCATGTTGTGTGATGTATTTGTGTGATTTTTAACACCTGTTTTGTGGGTAGTCAGATTAGTTGAATTGTTTCATATCAGCCATAATATAGGTTATCGATTGCTACAAAATAATAATTGATTTTTTATCATATTTTCATCATTCGTATTTCATAATTTCTTATAAAATGTGGTATTTTTATATCAAAATTATGTTTGATGCTGTACATCTCATTTCCAAATTATTTTTCTGGTTCTTGCATGCTTTGGATTCGGGTTTCGTGCTGTCAGTGGTTTCTTTTCTTCTCTTCCCTTTGGAATCCATCTTTTTACAAAAATACAAAATGGCGCGGTAGTGTTTTTGTGAGATAAAGCGTAGCTGCTCTCTTCAAGACGTGAACTCTAGGGGGACGCAGGAAGACCATTAGACTAATAGGATTACTGTAACCACATTCTAACAGAGCCGTTTCAAACGCGCCTGCGAATGGGGAATTTCCTGTTGAGGAGTATTTTAGGAACTCCCACATTCGGTTGAGGGGGGAAGTGGACTTTTTTTTTTTTCAAGATACTTTTGGGGTTTGTATGTGTGTTGTCTGTGTGGTTTTTGTTGTTGCTTCACAGGAACACTTTCCCCCCTCTTAGTCCTGTTGTCATATATCATAAACACAGGCCACGGTTCCCACAGAGAGACAGAGAGGGCTGAAAAGGGCCCTGCTTTTCCTGGACCCGTGACAGTTTCATACCGAAAAGAACAGGCTTAGTCTCTTGCCTCTCAGAATAGCCAAGTCTGACAGACAGCTTGCGTCTCTGTGTGTGTTTTATGTGTGTGTTCCTCATGACCAAAGCAGTGACCTTTGTTAAATCTATCCATTGTTTGATTTCTCTTTCCAGATCGGAGAGAGAGCAGAATTTCTCAACAGATCAGCACAAAAGAGGTGATCACTTCTACTTTTATTCCTTGCTGACCTTTCATGAAAACATGTTATTCAACATGTGCACAAGATTAATTACATAAATGAATAATCTCAACTATTAAGAGTACTTTGGGGTAAGTTAAAAGAATGTCCTGGTTCCAAAACAAGTCATGCTCTTTCGACAGCATTTGTGGCATGTTGTTGGTTACCACAGACAATTATGTTGACTCGATTGTAAAAACAAGTATACATGCTTTGATAGCAGAAATCAACTGTTTACACAGAAAAATCCAACCACAAGAATTTTGTCGCATAAACCATTTGCCTAAAACAGCAGTCCCACCCCTTAAAAAACAGTTTAGACATTCTCTATCTATCTATCTATCGATCTATCTGTTTGTCTGTCTGTCTGTCTATATCTATCTGTCTCTCTCTGTCTATCTATATATCTATCTATCTGTCTGTCTGTCTGTCTCTATCTATCTATCTATCTATCTGTTTGTCTGTCTGTCTGTCTATATCTATCTATCTGTCTGTCTGTCTGTCTGTCTGTTTATATCTATCTGTTTCTCTCTGTCTAGCTATATATCTATCTATCTGTCTGTCTGTCTGTCTCTATCTATCTATCTATCTATCTGTTTGTCTGTCTGTCTGTCTATATCTATCTATCTGTCTCTCTCTGTCTATCTATATATCTATCTGTCTGTCTGTATCTCTATCTATCTGTCTGTCTCTGTCTATCTGTCTGTCTCTATCTATCTATCTATCTATCTATCTGTCTGTCTGTCTGTCTGTTTATATCTATCTGTCTTTCTCTGTCTATCTGTCTGTCTCTATCTATCTATCTATCTATCTGTCTGTCTGTCTGTCTGTTTATATCTATCTGTCTCTCTCTGTCTAGCTATATATCTATATCTATCTATCTGTCTATCTGTCTGTCTATTTCTGTTCATCTATCTGTATCTGTCCATCCATCCATCCATCTAATTATTTATTTGTCACACATGAACTGTTGTCATTTTAATTGGCAGTTCATTTCAATCTATAATCTTTCATTGTGAAAATGATGCTGATAAATACCAGCATGAGCTGACGTTTGTGTGTGTGTGTGTGTGTCTGTGTGTGTGTGTGTCAGTTCTGTGAAGGCATCTCACGCTCCTGTGGTGTCTAAGATTGATAACAGATTAGAGCAGTACACCACCGCAGTGCAGGTGAGTCCTTCATCATCGTCTCTCAAACTGAACACAAGCAAAAGATAAATCTAAATTAAACACAGGATACCAGAAGACAGCAAAGTGTAATCTCTGCCTCTCCTTTCTGCCTCGCTCTCTCTGTTCAGAGCCACAAGGAGGTCAGATCTCCCAGATCTGCTGCCATAGATCTTCCTATGGTGACGGACGGTATTCGCAACATCAAGAGCATGTGGGAGAAGGGGAATGTCTTCAGCTCTGGTGGAAGCCCTGCGTCCACCAATAAGGTTTGTGATGTTCATTCACAGACTGATATGTGGGGGAAGGGACCCCACTTTTCCTTTAGGACCCATTTCCTGTCTAACGTCACATTCTGAACTTTAACCTTAAAGGGAGTGTTTTCTTCTGCCCCGTACAGGATGCAGCTGGGATAAAGGTGGGCGTGGCCGGCCGCATTAACGATTGGTTGAATAAAACTCCAGAGACAGGCAAAATGTCAGGAGGAAGACCCGCGGTAAGCCTTTGACCCTGTCCATTACACCCTTGAGCTCTGATGAGTCTTGTTGTCTGGCACCACCTAGTGGTAATGATTCTATCCAAAAGGAAACAATACATAGCACTGAACTAAACCAGATGTTTTAGGAAAAGAGATTAATGGGAGCTTTTGTGGGGTAATTTCAGTCATTTGTTTGTACATTTGACTATTTCTGTAATGGAAGGCATTAAATGGGTGGTTGTATTCAGGCTTTCTTTTTTTCCTGTCTGCTCCAGCATGCCTGCAGTCCTTCATCGCTGATTGGCTGTTTATTTTAAAACGCTGGCTTCTATGTTCAAATATGGATGTAAAATGAAAGGATGCTATAAATATATTTAAGTGTACAAATCATTTTTTTTTTAGAAAAGTAGTCTAGTTATCTGTACAAGTTTGAATGTCGATATGGGAATCAAAGTACTGAGTTCACTGTGTGTCATTGTATGTCAGTGTAATAACAATTAGTCTTAGTTAAATAAGCAAATAATTGACAAGAACATATAAATTCACAATCCCCTTTACAGAAAAAAAAATAGCATACTGTGTTCATTTCTTGGTACTTTTCCTCATCGGTGGTGTCGTTACAGTTTCGCTTTATAGAAACCAGGATAAGGTTACAGTGGGAGTTTACGCCTCATTTACGATCGCCCATAGCGTTTAACATAATGAGACTTTGACCTGTTGCTCAAATACAAAACCCAAGAGCATACTCTGATCACAATAACCTTATACTAGTCTTTTTACCACTGCTATTTAATAATGACAGACAATAGACCAGATTGACTGAATTGTTTTTTAACAAGTCACCTTTTTGTTGTAGTTGCTGTTTAAATCCTTAAACTTGTTCATTTATTAGACAATAACAAAACATCTTCATCGTGTTTTTTCAAATACTTGAAAATGGAATGTATTGCTTCACAATCAGTATGTTTTAGATGTCATTCAATCATCAAATTAATTAGCATTGATTTACTTTGACGTAAATAGGTCAAGATTTATTTGTAAAAAGAAAAATGTCATATATATATATATATATAAAATGATGTTTGTTGAGCAGCATGCAGCATTATTTTCTGTCATATCAAAATGGTGCACCTCACCTTGGCCTTCACAGTTTTCCTGTCATTCTCTCTTTCTCTTCCACTGTTACTGTAGATTTCCCTTTGCTTCTTCCCCTGGGCTTCTTTCCTCTGCTCTCTCTTCTGCTCTCTCTCTCTCTGCTGAGGATCAGGTATGTCCCTCCCCTCCAAGTATGCTTCCTTGCCTTAAGGCCACTGGCATCCCTTATGTCATTTCTGTCGGATTGACGTGCACGTACATGTGTTTACATGAGTTGTTCAGTTCAGGGCCATCTTGCGAGTGATATTACACCCCCTTTCCCTCCTGCAGGACCTGAAACCAGGTGACGTGACCAGCAAACGCAGTCTATGGGAAAACAAAGGGTCCTCTGCTACCAAGGTAACCAAATACAGTTTTTTTCCCCCCCAATCAGCCTGACTCTCTCTCTTTTAGTTATTTATACACATAACATTTTTCATATGCCCCTGGAGAATTAATTAATAAAGCACTTATGTGTCCAAACAACAGGCTGTGGGTATTGTATAACCCTTCAGGCATGCCATTAGGACTCTGGAGACAGTAACAGTCATAACACCACTCTAGCATGATATCTGCTGTATAATCCCAGAGAATAACATTGCCATAACATTGCCTGTGTGTTTTGTGTTTTAAGCCATCCCCTTGCTAATTGTCTACAGATCTGACCACCTTGAGGAGGTAAATGTTACTTTATCACACAGGAATGCATAGTGTTTGATGAGCCACACTTAATGCATTTCACGTCACAAGATGACTTAGGAACTGTGATGTCATGCCTTTGGCTTTTTTCGTTTCTTCACGGAGCTTCTCTCACACTCTTGCTCACTGCCACGAGAGCAGGTGGTTGGTTTGCAAAAAGGAAGTGCTTTAAAGAGCTGAAGTCACCAGGAGTAACTCCTGTTGCATTAATTGACCTTATGTTAAGCTCCACCCACCTTGGTTACCATTACTCGCTCAGACAAGCATTCTTATAGGATTAAATTGGATATGTTCATGAACAGTGACTCTATATATTTAGTGTGAATTAGTGTGTGTGTGTGTGCTCATGAAGTGTAAAAAAATTGCAACGCATCTTATGCCATTTTTAATTTTTCTGCCATTTTAATCATCCACACAAAACACTCTAGCAACTCCCTAGCAACCATTTATGACTCCATAGCAACTTCCTAGAAACCATCCAGAACTCCGTGGGTGTAGCATGGGAAGCGGCAACAATCCCAGCAGCTATTTGCAAAACCCTAGAGTCATGGTCGGAAGGTTTTGCAAGGGAAAAAAAAATATTTTCACGGTAATGTGATTAAAAACTACAAAGACACAGAATCAGCTTAAATGCTTATGACAGTAAACTGAAAAGACAAAAGGCTCTTTTGATGGCACGTGATAACGTTTCTACAACATACTCACCATGGTTCTGTGAACTCAGTCACAATTGCATCTGTAGTTTGTGTAGTTCATCCAAAAATTAAAAAGTTACCCCATAATTTACTCACCCTCAAGCCATCCTATAGGAGTTATATTAAAAAATATTCAGACTCTTCCAAGCTTTATAATGGAAGTGAACAGTCACTGAGATTTTGAAGCCCAAAAAAGCACATCCATCCATCATAAAAGTAATCCATACGACTCCAGGGGGTTAATAAAGTCCTTTTGATGTGAAGAGATGCATTTTTGTAAGAAAAATAACCACATTTATAACGTTATAAACTAGAATCACTGGCTTCCGGACAGTCTAGTTCCGGCGAAAGAGTGAACTTTGAACTGATGCATGAGAGCAAAACGAAACACCGCTCGCGAATTAGAAGTCTAAAATGAGAATTTTTAAAAAGAAATATTGGAGGAGCTTGAGTTTGTTGCCCAGACCTATTTGTTTGAAATAGTCATATACACCTAGGATGGCTTGAGGGTGAGTAAATTATGGGGTAGTTTTAATTTTTCATTGACCTAACCCTTTAAATTAATATGCAAATTAACTAACATTGATTTACCTTTAGGGGAAATGTAGGTCACAATTTATTTGAAAAAGAAAAATTACTGGGTAGCTTGTGTCACTCTTACAGTATAAGTGACTTGGCAACAGTGTTTTGTCATATATTTTTAAAAATGATTTAATAATAAAAATTACACAAAATAATACATGTTTAAAATTCCATTTAAAAATATATAAAAACACACAGGACATTAAAAAAAGAGTAAAAGCTTGTCTGACAATAAAGTGGATGGCAATTAGGGCGGAGCTTAGTGAAGGATCAATTTCACCTTCTCTCTCTTTCATTTGCTCTTTTTTTCCCCTCACACATGGGATTGACACCCATCACCCCTTTATAAAGGACTCTGCCTATTGTGAGAAGATCTATTTTAATGCTGGCATGACTGGGATGCAGTTGACCAAACATGGCGGTTTATTCACATCACGAATAGAAACCAATTCCAGTTCTATCATGAGTCGATCCCATCGTCTGAACCTGAATAGGCGTTCATATTTTTATATCCAGAGATCAAACAGATAATAATGGTAGTCATTCAGAGCGGGCAGCTCTATCTTTGGAACGGGCACAATAGAATCTACTGCTGGACTGTCAGCGAGGCGTCAAGATCAGGCCATGGCCGAGGTTAGCCACAGATTGCAGTTTTGGCCCTGAGCACTTAAAGGACTGGTAAATGGTGACGTAAAAAGCCTAATGAAGGGAAATCTGTGGTCATAACCGCACTGATGTTACCAAAACCAGCAGTGCTGTTTGGTCAGGAGTGGAAAGAATGAGGGTTTCACTGAATCTGGAAAAAGAGTGCTGTATGAAACCATGCTAAGCATGTTCCTGTCATTGTACACGCAGCATGTCGGCCACAAGTGCTTTCACTGATGACTTTTTGGAGCACATCGGCACAAAAAAACTATGTTAAAAAGGAAATGTAAAATGAAATGTGAAGGCATAAGTGGAATACCAGACGGATGGGCTGGGAAGGACTCAGCCACACTGATTAGCACATTAGCTTTTATTTATGTTAATCTTATTCTTTTTCTTTCTCTTTCTCTCTTTTTCCATCTTTCTTTTTGATTTATTCCTCACCCAGGTCGCAAGCAGAGGAGAGACCAAATCCGTCACCAACGGTAAGTGATGACAAGAGAAATTATATTTGTGTAACACCGTGTCCTATTTCCAATTTCCAACAAATTTGTCAACCCATAATTGCTGTGACACAATCACAGACAGCTAGAATGTGTTTGATGAATCGTACAGATGTAACACAGTGCAGGTTTTGGACCAATAAGATCACGCAGTGGGTGGGGCTATGCCACCGGAATGGGCCTTTTTTTGGGATGACACGTTTCCACAGTTATTAACACCATAAATCTAGCAGATATATATATATATATATATATATATATATATACAGGGCTTGACATTAGCACCCACCAGTTGCGGGAGTATTTCAGCAGTGGCGTGTAACGCAGTCACTCCTACTAGCTACTTTGGCAGGTTGAATTTTTTATGTAATATATACAATTTTCAATTGTAGTCTTTTAAAAAGGCATCTGAATAAACTAAGTGCAAAGTAGTGTTGTCAGAAATATTGATTTTTTTGATACATATTGATACTGAAATATCTGAAACTCTTCCTCCTAACCCTCATTTCATTTGCTCCGGATGAATAGTGTTGGTGTTACATCGCTTAAATTTACGCCATGGGATTGCACGTGTTACACATAATTTTACTCATTCCTGCAGATTTTGTGCTCATACTCAAGGTGTGCACACATAATGCTGCCTCTCAGTACTAAATTTAGTTATTTTTCACTGCTTATTGCATTTAAACAGTCAAACACAGAGAAAATGGTGTCAAAACACTGGTCTTGGCGAGTATTCACGTAAACACAGTTATGTTTTAAGTGAACGTAAACAGTTATATATAACAGTATAATGGATCCGTGTATCAGGTCTTAAAGTGACAGCAGCCTAAATATGCCAAATAAACAGATAATGTTGAAAATATCTATACGGTGTTTTTCCCCATGGTATCGATGTCAAAATTGTGGCCAGTGAAAATGCTGAGTGGAGATATATATATATAATTTGGCATAATTTGAAAACCCTAGAAAAGTGAAACCGAGCAAAATTGTCAAGATGTCCTGCTGTCGCGGTTGTGGCTAGATTGGAAAAAGTTTGGAATTTACTTGAAAGAGATTTTGCTTTCAGGGTTTAGTTAACAAAAAAGCTAAAAGCTTGCTTTTTTATCTCACAATGCAAGTCTTAATGTGCATGAGTGTTTGCATTATAGTTGTTTCTTACATCCAAGCCAACATGAGGTCAAAATGAAGTCCTACTGTGAAGGGCACCCACAATCCCTCTGCCAGGAAGCCCTTGCAATGATAAATCATAGCTGCAGGCACGCCGTTCACCGGCTGCAGTGTTTTTTAAAATGCCTCTTTGGCATTGTTTTCTATTTTGAATGCAAGCCATTTGTTCCTCTAGAAGAGGTCGCGGTGGCCTTCGGCGTGCCAAGCGATTTTTGGGTAATGGGCGACAGGTCTTTGCGTTATCCTGCCCTGAACCGCTCTCCCCCACAACGGCCTGCTCGTCTCAATATCACGCCGTGGATTCTGGGCGTCTGTCAGTGCCAGTAGGGCTAAAGCTGCATGTTTGTCACATTACTGCATGGGGCGGCAGATTAGTACACTCGCATGCCGTATGGAGATATAGTCATGAAAACTTACGTCCTTCCAACCACATGGACAAACACATGGACGCCTTACATTTAAGAGATTCTCTGAACTATATTTAGCTCTGGCACACAAGAGAAAGGGTATATGTTACTAATACACACAGCTAAGCTTACAAATATTCTCGACTGAATGAAAAACGTAACAAACACACACCATTTAACCCTCATACATCCCATAAAGAACAGGCAACACTCACGTTTAAACATGTTTTTGGGAAATAATCATTTTACGAATTTCATTTTGGGTCCAATTTGATGTATTAGAGATTTACATATTTCAAGGGTATGAATTACAACTAGGCTGCATTTATTTGATCAAAAATACAGTAAAAACTGAAATATGTCTGTCATCTCGTTTATTTTCGTGCAATTTTATGACTTTTCTCTTTTGTTTCCTAACAGGAATGGGCCATTAACCTTTCAAAGATGCCAGAGAGGGACCAAGAGAATGCACAACATTCCTTTTTTAAACTTTTATTAATACCAAAAAAAAAAAAACACAAGCATTTTATACTGCAAGGAAGATCTATGTGTGTAGACACGGTATAAAAGAGAGAAAAATGTAAAAAATATATATATATATTTTATCACTGTATTCACAGGCCACCATCTTACACCATCATAACAAACGAAGTTGCATGTACCTTCTGTTAAACTGAAATCTAGGCTGTGAAATCAATAAATCCGACTTTAATTTGTTAAAATTATATAACAGCTCAAAATATTACAAGATTCCTTGGATAGGAGGACGAGGAGTAGCATTCCGAAATGTCTTTTGTCACAAATCATTTTAAATACGTTAGTTACCCTTGTCACGGGTTAATTTATAACTAAAGCAGAGCTTCACCTTGCATTTCATATATGTTCGCCAGTTCCAGACCGAATATGAGCACCAGTAGAGTAGCTGTATTTTGTACTTTTTGTCATAACGAAACTTTTTTTTTTAAATTGTCTTAATAATATATGTTAGCACATAGTGTAAGTTTTTGTAATTAACTATATATGTTACTGCTTGATACAAGATGGTCTTTGCTTTTGCTCTCAATATTATTTTATATCAAAGCGAGTTTTAATTCAGCAGAAGTCCATTGTAGTCGTACCGTTATTATTACATTGTCTTTGGCTTTTTTGTACTCTTGGAAACACTGGTCTGAAGTTGTTTGTGACCATCTTTCTATAAGTATTAATCACCATGTGTCATGTGGAATAATCGGTATTGGTTCAAACAAGAGAACTTGAAAGAAAGGGAACATGCACTTTTTGGCTTAAATCACATATTTGATCAGTACATTTCACAAGTTTGGTTAATCCTAATTTCAGCAAGGACAAAGAGAAGGACAAGGATCGTAAAAGTCAATTTTATGTTTATAAGTGTTTCATTTTTTGAGTGTCTTCTTTCTGTGTTGCAATCGATTCATACTAAATTGCAACACAGATTTTGCCCTCTTTCGATACACGGCTAGCTGGCAGAACATTAGTAACATTGTCTTTTAAACGTGTATCATTTCTGACATCTTATGAATATCCAAACTGTAAAAAAGATTTGTTGGTTTAACTTAAAAAATTTAAGTTACCTGGTTGCCTTAACATTTTGAGTTCATTGAAATTAAAAATGATGCCACGAAGGCGATTGGTTTAATCAGCACAAACTCAGAATATTATGTTATCTGAACCAATGATAACAAATCATGAAAATCATTTTTTACAGTGCAGCTCTGCCGACGTCGCTTAACACTAATGTCTCTAAATGTTCAAAGTTCCTGTATTTTGCTTGTATTTTTTGACAATCAACTTTTGTTTCATCTTTGTAAACACCTATGTATTGTTTCAGAGTAACACTATGCAAGTCGCACCACCTTTAATTGCAATTACCTTGTTACAAATATGACCATTTGTAGCCAATAGTTCCATACAGAGCAACATTGTATCATTGTCTCAGTGACCACAATAAAGAGACCAATGAACAACACCTGTGACAGTGTGCTTCTCAATACTCCACCAAACTGCTATGCTAAAGCCGTATATCTCTTAACTGTCAAGCTACGCTCCCTCTAACAATAGGCTCAGTACCAGCAGCCAATCAGAGCAAGGCAGTGCAGTCACATGATCTGGCAGGTCTGTATTAGGTGAGCTTTGGGTTAGTTTGAAACTGTCTGCTGCCCGGACCCTCGAGATAAGACCCCATCTCTCTCTCGATCTTCTCTGTGAGATCTCAGGTAAGAGGCTTCAGATTTTGTTATTGGATCCAAGTGACAGTTCATTGGTAACTAAAATCTATTCAAACAATTGCATGCCTACAGGATTAAACTGATTCTGCAAAGTTGCCCATAATGTGTGAACTTAGGCCTGAGGATCACCCTCTTCATTCCTCTGCAATCATCAATGCAATGCTTGTCTTGTTCGCCAGAGGGACCGGTGGTTTGCGTGCTTTGGGGTTTTCCCTTAATGCTGCTTAATACAGACTATCAATGGCAACATTCCTGCCACCGTCAGCGTGTGATATTCCAGCCTTTCGGACGGAGTACGTCTGGCTCTCGCTTATTAATCTAAAACGCACGTAACTCCAAAGTGAGACAGTTAATCTGCTGCAAAGACTTGGTGGATTTGGTCAGAGACGCTGTGCTCAGACCTCTGGCTACTTCTGATACGCTCTCATTATCACAAGGACTCGATGTAAAATAAACCTTTATCCGAGATGATCTCAGTGAAGAGCCATTAGTTTGAGCTCCCCTCAGACAAGATAGTTTGAGGACCCCCAACAGCTATGAGTGAAAAAAAAGAAATGATTTCATTCAGATAACCTACAGACCTCTGAAACTTCAGGAGCTGCAGTAATATTTAGTGACTTCAGACACACTTATGGATTTGATTGTAGTCAAACCGAACCAAGTGGAGTTAAATGTACAACTAAATGAACATTATTCTGCCATAGTTTTCAATCTGCTGGTCATTTTTGGAGGGTGAATGAAGTCTCCTCAAGTTCATGCAGGCGTCATCCATCACCTGTTCCACTTTATGTCTCAATTTTGAACATATCTACTGTTTTATTATTATTATTATTATTTATTTAAAACCTCTTCAAAGTTCATTTTGTGGTATGTTTTGCTTGAAAAGTGTGTTTGTGCTATATTGCTTAAAAAGCAATCACGCTTAAAAAGGTTCCAAAAGAGGGTTTTCACAGCAATGAAGAACCATTTTTGGGTCCCCAAAGAACCTTTCAGTGAACATTTTAAATAATCTAAAGACCTTCTTATAAATGTTCCATGGATGGTTCGACAAGGAGCCATTGATGCCAGTAAAGAATTTTTAAGAGTGATATTTTGTTATTGAATGCAATGACATTCACACATTTTTAACTGTGACTTCATATATACCCCTGCCATTGTACATAATCATAATGAGCCGCATTATAAAACTAGACAGATCTTTAATGTCAGTATGGTGCTGTGGAACAATGTCCCGCACAAACAATGTGCTTCAAAAATAGATGACAAGGACACATGAGCTATTGATTTACACAGAGAATGACAGGCCTTGATGATACCAGCCAAGTTCATTGTCTGGAAAAGTGTGGAGCACCTGTTCATAGTTTATTACTGGCAAAAATAGCCGCCCTCACTCATTCATCTCGTTTATTGTGTGGTGATTTATTTCCTGGTGGACACACAGGACAGCACGGCAGCTTTTCAATGCTTGTTAAACACGGTGGTGAATATGAATATGGTCCAATAATGTTGAACATTATGTTCGTCTCTGGGATCAGGGTCACTTGTAGAAGAATTGTAAAGATTATTTGTAGACCGTGACAAGACTGTTCTGCCGTTAGCAAAAGAAGTGGAAATTAAGTGAATTCATTTGGCATGCATAACTTAAACTTGTTTACTTTATCAGGAATCAACTAGTCATGGCTGACACAGAGGAAGTGGTGGAGGAGGAAGTGCAGTACGTATAATGTCATCACTTTATATAATTGATCCTTTTGGTCTTAACCAAGTTTAGTGTTTTGCTCTTCTTTCATATTTAAAAAATATATATATAATATTTTCCTCTTATTTTGATGGTTTAATGAAACTCGAAGGGTTATTAAAATCAAATATCCTCTCAACGTCATCACTTTTAGCCACTGACATAGTTACATTTGAGTGGAGATTAGATGTTTGCATAAAAATGCCTTAAAGTTTAATACTCTGAACAACAACACTGTTTGGAAATCCTTAAAGGGATAGTTCACCCAAAAATGAAAATGATCCGATTCACTCACCCTCATGCCATCCTAGGCGTATGACTATCTTCTTTCAGACGAACACAATCAGAGTTATATTTAAAAATATCCTGGCTCTTCCAAGCTTTCTACATATAATGGTAGTGAATGGCGCTCCTGATTTCAAAGTCCAAAAAAGTGCATCCATCCATCATAAAAGATATCCACATGGCTCCAGTGGTTAATAAAGGCCTTCTGAAGTGAAGCGATGCGTTTTTATAAGAAAAATATCCATATATAGATCTTTGATGACTAGCTTCCGGCAGACTGCCTATGCAAATCAACTTGCACCAAAAGAGTAACCTCTGACCTGACTCATGATGCACTGACGAACATGTAAGCGCAGAGGATAGAGCGAATCAAAACACAGGTCACAAATTAGAGAAATGTTTAAAGAGAAATATTGGAGGATTTTGATATAAGAGAGGAGGAGCTTGAGTTTGTTGCCCAGCCCTATTTATTTAAACCGGAAGAGGCGTCTAAACTTACGCTACTCCTACATCCTACGTCATACATTGCGTCAGAAGTTACTCTTTTTGTGCAAGTCGACTTGCGTTGGCCGTCTGCCGGAAGCTTGACATTTTAGTTTATGAAGTTTTAAATATGGATATTTTTCTTAGAATTACTTTTATGACCACAGTTACTTTTAATGATTACTCTTATGATGGATGGATGCATTTTTTGGACTTCAAAATCAGGAGCTCCATTCGAAACCATTATAAAGCTTGGAAGAGCCAGGATATTTTTTAATGTAACTCTGATTGTGTTCATCTGAAAGAAGATAGTCATATACACCTAGGATGGTGTTTGGGTGAGTAAATAATTTTTGGATGAGCTATCCCTTTAAGAGTCAATGACTGGAACATTATTGTGGTGATTGCTATGTTTCTAGCATGTTATATGTTTGGCATCATTTCTTCTAACCCTAACTGTTTATCCTTTTTCTTTTTCTCTTTTCACCCTGTGCGTCTGTAACAGGGAAGGTAAGCCAGTTTGACAAGAGTACCTATTCATGCAATATCACTAATTATGCCTTCATGAAAATGGAAGCTGGTCCAGAGGAGGTTTTACGTGTTGTCAGCTTGTGTGCATGTGCTATTTTAGACAATTTAGATGCCCAAGAATCGCTTTTTCTCTCTGCTACACATCCAGTAGAACTGAGTTAGTCAAAAGGTTCAACTAATATATGTTCTGGGTGACATTGTCACATCAAGTGTGTCCTGCTCATGTCCATTTCCTATTGTCTCAGATGTCAATCACCTCATTCTGTCCATCACGACCCGTGAAAATGTAATGCTTGTTGTCTGCAAGTATCATGGAAACCCAAGCTCATTGAAAAAAACGTACTTCTGGCAACATTTCTGCAAAATGATATCACGTTTCTTCTTGTACGTTTCATGACACTTGAAAAGTGAAATATCCAGTGGGTGGCAGTAAAACCGTTAATCTAAAAACGTTTGGTTGTTGTACATATCGAAATGGAATATCCGTTGAGTGGTGCCAAAAATTAAATATCTCGTTTGACAATAACAATGAATATGTAGCAGAAGCACATTTTTTGGATGAATTATGGCGTAGCAATTCATTTAACACATCATTTGGTCAATGTGGTCACATGCAAATGTCATTAGATAGAGCCTATTGGTGAAATATTCCTCAAAATGTCATTTACAAGCTGTTGGGTGGATCTCAATGTTCTGACAAAGGTTCAAGATGACCGTTAACTTGATTCAGCATCTTGATTATGCAAAGACTGATCAAATGCTTCTGAATGTATTCGCTACTAATGGTTATTATGTTCACACTGTAGTGGAGGAAACCGAAGAAGAAGGTAAAACCATGTTCACTGTGTGTTGTGTGGCTTTTCCTGCATGAATATAAATCTTAAAGTTAACTCCACATATTTTAGATTTAGAAAATATTAATACAGTATATGTGGCCTGAAACCATTAGAAAGGTCAGTTTCGTGCTGTAGACTAGTCTTTCACACAAATGCATGCAGATATTTCAGTTTATTCTCACAGATAATTCATTCATTTAATCATCCTCATTTATGCAATTATTATTCCTTCCTCCCTTCTTGCATTCATTTGTTCTATCACTCCTCCTCCTGAAGTGGAAGGTAAATTTTTAAAACATATACTTAGCATTCATTCATTCATGCACCCATTGTTTCATTGTTCATTCGCTTTTTTTATTGTTTTAGCGATATAATATTGCACTTCTGCACTTTCATATCACCTTTTCATATCATTGAAAACAAAAGCTATAGTAAAATAAACTTGCATGATATTGAAAACGCATTGCATTACACTCATTGCTGTAGCCTATCCTTAATAATCGTTTCTCTTCAATAGTGGCGCCTCCAACAGAGGAAGGTAATGCATCAATCTGACCTTCATTTCGTGGTGATTTTCTGTACATTTGCCATCACCAATGCAAGGTCTTTAATATTTCATGTTATATTTTCATGTTAGAACCAGCTCCTGAGGTGGAAGGTAATCATTCCCTCATTTGATTGTCAATACAATTCTTTAAATGTGAAATAATATCATAGCCAGCTCTTCTTAAACCACTGGATCAACACATACAAACATCCTTAATTTTAGTATCTCAAAACTACAGTCTTTATAAACTAACTATATGCTCTTCTTATATTAGAACCTCCAGATGTAGAAGGTAATTATTCAGTTGTTAAGAATGTTGTGGTTATTTATACCTTATAGTGTTTGTAAATCTTTAACCACTTATCTTATATCTGAACAGAGGAGCCAGAACCTGAACTACAAGGTAAAGCTCTTCAGCTTTACATTCATTCATAGTGTGCCAGTGCCATCAGTTCAGTTCATTACATGTAAATCTAAAACTATATGAGAAGAATGGTGGACGGCTCATTTTCTTGTTAACTGATTCAAAATGTGATGATCCGAGAGTGATCTGAATCAAATATTTACCCTGATTGCAATGGCATGATGTCTCATTGAGAAGTCTGGAGGACAAAAACTGTTTATTTGTAAGGTTTGTTTGTCATGATGCAATATATCAGCTCATTTAAATCGCATGTGTGATGATTGTCACTGTCAGAACATTGGGTCGTCACATTCAGCCGGGCATTTGTTTCAAAATCAAAACATTTCTTTTGTTCTGGATTTTTATTTTTCCTAACAACTTAATAATGTGTCTATGCAAGTAGTCTTAATGTGAAATTCATTTGTCTTCATGTAACAGAAGCCCATGTCGAGGAGGAGGCTGCAGGTAACTGCTCCTAAAATCACACACATTCGCTCCAAGGTTGACATGTACTTTGTGTGACATATTATTAGTCAGTGATGATGATTTTTTTATGTTTTATCCCCAGATGAGACAAAACCAAAGCCAAAGTATGTCCTATATATTGATAAGTCATGTGTTTATCTGCATGCATTCATACGTGAAGAATGAGCGTGTCAGTCCTCATGCGTAACACTTATTTTACAGATTCATGCCCAACATCACTGCTCCAAAGATTCCTGAAGGAGATAAGGTGGACTTTGATGTGAGTAACATGACGTTTGAATGGGATCACTTCCTGTATTCACTTTGGAATGGAATATTATAGTGTCTTGCTTACAACATTGAATATTGTAAACTATTGATATTGAACTATTGTCCATGATGTTTCATTTGTCACTTATTATTAGGGATCGTTCACACTGAACAAGATTTTCCATTCCAATGCACTACTTTTTCATTGTTTTTCTATGTAAACACGCGCTAGATGGATATGTATGACCGTTACACTTGAGTCTTGCGTCTTTTTGCAGATGATCTAAAAATTCTGCCCTCAAATGAGTTCAGCTTTTAAAAACCGCATCTTGAGACCTTGTGTCACAGCAAAAACCCGTTCTATGTGAACATGTCAGAAATGTATTATGTCATTATGTATTATGTCAATATTAAGTCAGAAATTTGAACTGTTATTTTCCATTTAAAATCTAGAGTAAAAATGTCTTAAGTTCTGGTAGTCAGATCAAATATTTAAATCTAAATGTATATTCATTTTATTCATCTTGCTTGAAATGAAGGATCCATTTATGTCCATTGAAGAATACAGTGCTGTCAGAACTAAAAATTAAACTGATAGACAATTGAAAGGAAATTTTAAAAAATGGCAATTGAAAACAATTTCTACATAATTTCAAGTAGTTATTCTGTCTTCATCAGGTTGTAAAAAGTGTCTTGTGCTCTGTTTAAAGCCACAATATATAATTTTCACCACTAGAGGTCATTTATTGAAAACAAAGGCGTAGCTTGATGACGCCTTGATTTCACCTGAATCATGGGAGGTGTCGTCTTCACGTCTACAGCCGGTGGAAAGAATCTGACGGGACTCGGGAAGAAATCATATTCATGAGCTAATGTCTTAAAGATTTATTAACATTACTGTAGTATGAAGCAGGGTGTTCGAGCGCGAGAGCAGCGGAGCTTTTATTCTGCCGAAGACGACCACTTCCGCTTCTTCCGGTCATTTGTATGAGGGGAAACGCAGCGCTGTTTTATCATATTAGATACAGTTGAGCGTTGAAAGTTGTTCTAGTGCTACTCTGTGTTCGCTCTGTGGCTACTATGAGACACGTGTTGCACACTGCAGTAAACTAGAAAGATATTAGGCATGGTAAACTCGCAGTAAATCAAGAAGACGAGATTTAAACAATAAGACTTGCAGTGTTGAGCTAAATAACATGATTAGTTTTGTCAATGAATGTATCCAAACAGTTGCTCACGTGTCTAATAAAACACACATGTATTAAAGCGTCTTTGGTGTTTCCATGGTTTCTACAAAATAAAACCGGAAATCGAGGGTAAAGTGGGTATGATTGATAGGCGACGCACGGACACTGTCCATGTCCTGGTTAAAATCGCTTATTTCTCTGGATTTAAACATTCTTGGAAACATTTGGGATAATGTAACTACACTAGTCAAAAAAATATATAACAATGTTCTAGTGGTTTTTAGATATTTGAATCCAAAAATCTTACATATTGTGCCTTTATTGTGACTTTAGCAAGGTTTTCTCATAGTTATGAACAATTATTCTTCCAGTAATGTAAATAGGATGTTTGTTCAAAGGTATCTGGTCATTAATAATGTACTCAATTTGTTAACTCAAAAGTGTTATTTATACATTTGTATAACGTTTTTTAAATGTTACTACTTGTTCAAAGAACATTCAAAAGTAACGTTCCCATGATTTTTGCAAAATTATAAAATGAAAAATTCCCTTAACGTTAACATAACCAAGAAAAAACATTTTTAAACTGTTTTCATAACTTAATGGGAAAGGAACTGGGTGGAACAGTCATCCCCAATTTACAAAACAACCGCACCTGACATGATGTGTTCTGCAATAGAGTAATATGTTATTGTGAATGTTGATTTTATGTGTGTGTGTGTTACAGGACATTCACAGGAAGCGTCAGGAGAAGGATTTATCTGAGCTTCAGTCTCTGATTGAAGCTCATTTTATCCAGAGGAAGAAAGACGAAGAGGAGCTGATCGCTCTGGTCAACAGAATCGTAAGTCTGGAAGCTCTGTCTAATCTAGATGGGTTTCAGATCTGGATTACACAGCTTTAGATGCCTAATAACATTCAGTGTTGTCTTGTGTCTGGTGCTGTGTGCAGGAGAAGCGTCGCGCGGAGAGAGCGGAGCAGCAGAGAGTCCGTGCAGAGAAGGAGAAGGAGCGACAAGCCCGTCTGGCCGTGAGTGACCGTCCCCTCAGCCCATAGGAAGAAGCCATTCACCTCTATGATGCTGAGTGTCAAGCTTATTTCTTGAATAGAAATGAAGGAGGAAATAAGTGAAACTCTCTCCATCGGTTCTCTCAACAGGAAGAAAAGGAGAGAAGAGAGCTAGAGGAACAGAGGAAGAAACAAGATGAAGACGCCAAGAAGAAGAAAGCTCTTACCAACATGACACACCAGTACGGAGGAATCCAGCAGAAGGTTTGAATTAAGAGATATCTAGCAAACTAGAAGTTTTGATGTTGGATTTTGATCCTAGAGATAAACATAAGATTATTTGCATGTGAAAATAAGACCCCCCCCTCTCTCTCTGAATCAAACACCATTTATGTCTCGCAGGGCGAGGGCCGCAAAGGGGCGAAGAAACAGACGGAGAGAGAGAAGAAGAGGAAGATCTTGGCGGATAGGAGGAAGCCACTTAACATCGATCATATGTCTGAAGATAAACTGAAGTAAGTCGCCGCAGAATCACGGTTCGAGTCAGCTGCTGTTGCGTGAATGGCCACTGACGAAGCTTCTGATTGGTTCTCGCAGAGAGAAGGCCAGTGAGCTCTGGCAGTGGATGATGCAGCTGGAGGCCGAGAAGTTCGACCTCGGCGAGAAACTGAAGAGACAGAAATATGACGTAAGTGTTGACGTGATAAACTTCGCACGACGACATTAAAAGCATAGCATAAATGTTTATGAAATTACACAGTCAGTGTGGGATTTGTATATTGTGTTTGTGTTACAAACATCATGATAACAATTTCTTTTTGCCCTTAATTTCAAGAAAAAATGTTTCTTTATGTTGGTATCAGCTGTTCATGTTGAAATCTTTCAAGCACAATTCTACAGAAAGTAGATTATAAAATATTATTTAAAAAGTGTTAGTTTGACTCGACGTAAATCACTTAAAGTCAACCTGAAAAGAACTTTTTATAACTTTATTAGTGTTATGGTTAATAATTGGTTATCCCTCCCAAAAAAAACACAGTTAAAATGATTTTTCGAACATTACTGTAATTCGTTTTTACAAGAAAATATTACTCAAAATTTCATGTTTAATTTATATTTGTAATTATTTATGAAATTTACTAGCAATTTCTGAGTTAAAATTTCTACATTTATTTATATATATAAATACATATATATATATATATATATATATATATATAAATCAAATGAAGTCCCACCTAATTTTTTTGTCTTGTTAAATATCTGTCGCGTTACAGAAGTAAAATAGTTGTAAATATTTCATGTTGACTTTAAGGCCTGGTCCTAAATTAAGATAGTGGTTATTAAGATGGTATTAAGATGTGTTTTGGTCGTTCAGGATCACAAGGGGGCGACACTAAATACGCATAAATTGGGTCTAAAACGTTTTGACTCTTGTCTACTTTCGACCACTTCCAGAGGTAGTCGAAAACACATTCAGCCAGATTGCATTTGTAGTGTAAACACTCGTGTGATCGAATGTTTTCTAACAGCCACAAAAGCATTATGGGATGCACGCTCGGCACACGGGATTTAAACTGTTAAAAATTTGGTTCGAAGAAAAAAAAAAATGTACCAAGCACAGTGTTCTCTCACCATTCCTGATTTCTAACATGCTGTCAGCAAAATGAAAGCTGTCGTCTCACATTCATATGTAAATTGCACAAGCTTATTTTGTCCATTAGATCAAAAGATCTGACAAAACCCATACATTTACTCTCCTTGAAGAAATCAGGACAGAAGTGGTTCAAAGTGGACCAAAGAGACACCAGGTGTAAACGGGAATGTGTCTCCCTCATCGACTTGTGATCCGATCAACCAAAACACATCCTAATACCAGGTGTAAACAGGGCCTGACTTAGCCGGTAAATTAGCTTCCACTTTGGCGCTGTGATGAACAGCCGTCCATGGCCTGCCTGTCTAAAACTGTGACTTGCTTCCAGATGAATGTTCTCCAGACCCGAATCAATGAACAACAGAAGTTGTAAGTAACTGGCTGTGAGGGCGGCCACCTCACTGTTGTGTAGCCTGCTGTCAGTAACTGTTGTCGGTCAGATTTGTGTCGGGTCTGGGCTCTCGGTCGGTCGCCGCCGTTGGTGAAGGCAGGTGACGTGATTGTGGCTGCAATCAGGCAGCGGACGTCTGCGAGTGCACAGGTTTTCCCCCATCAGCTAGTCCTGTTTATATTGTCTTTTGTGCTTAGCAAGGCTTCCGTATGTGTTCCTTACAGATCAATCAGCTACTGGCTAGAGTCAAAGATCACCAGAGGTAAGTACCCTGAGCCACACTGGTCACTTTCCCCTGGTTTCAATGAGGTCTGGATCAGAGGAAGGAAGCAGTGGAAATGTTGCTGTTAAAGGGATTGTTTACCTCAAAATTAAAATCCTCTCATCATTTACTCACCCTCATGCCGTGACTTTCTTTCTTCAGATAAACAAACTAAATGAGCCTCCTCTGTAATTGAATGGATGCCGCTCACACACGACCCCAGTAGATGTGTGTTTATGTTATGATATATTTATGTTTAGCGCAAGTTTACTGAGTTTTATACGCTCACAAATCCTCACATTATAACAAACAAAGTGAAGATACATTTTAAAGTTTTGACAGCTTCGGTGATTATAAAGGAAGTCCTCTTTACTCGTCATTCGCGATTTGAATAAGTTTTCGTTTTTTCATGAGAATTTGTGCTCTTTCCTACAAATATATACTTCACACTTCATTATAAAAAGTGACAAAAAATATTTCTAATGTTAAAATAATGATTGGGTAATCTCTAAAAAGTGAATTCAAAGGCAAAACGTGTAAAAAACAAATGAAGGAAATGGCTAATGAGCCAATAAGTGCTTCTTTGCTGCCATCTACTGGTTATAATAGAAATTTCATGTCTTTTTTTAACTTTAAATTTTTTTTAACCAAATGTTAGTCATTTAGGCTACATCATGAAACTTTAAGTTTTGCAAATGGGGACAATCTTTTAAAAAACGGATTTGGTCAACACATTAAAAACAACATTTAAATAGTACAATATTCAACTGCAATGGGATCTTATGGATGACCGTCACGATTGCTGTATGTGGTTTTTCAGGAGTCAACCAAGTAGCACCCATTCACTTCCATTATAGGGACTCAGAGAGATCGATTATTTTCCTAAAAACCTTTGTTTGTGTTTAACTGATGAAAGAAAGTCGTATACATCAGGGGTGGTGTGTGGTTGAGTAAATGATGAGAGAACTTTCATTTTTGGGTAAACTATCCCTTCAGTTTTAAGTTTGATCCGCTCAACAGTTCCCGCTCCTTTCAGATCCCACTCCCGATGAAACCGTACGATCTTGACAGGAGCGAGCTCGGAGCATGTGGTTCAGCTCAATCCCAGTGTCAAATGGGGAAATGTTTAGGATCTTTACGCTCAATCCTAATACGACCAGTTTAAGCGGCTCCTTCCGTTCGTACTTTACTGTCCTCGCCAACACATACAGTACTTGAATTTGTCCATAAATACACTCATATATGCAGATAAATATCAATTATTGTAAATGTTGACCTCAGGGAAGACATTAAATATATTGATTGGACATAAAAGAGAGAGACTCCAATGGAACGGTAAGTTCAAAATTAATATTTTTCCACTGGAGACGGAATCTGTAGGCTGAACGAGAGGGTAAGAAACACATTAGGACAAATCAAGACTGCAACATGGACTGCATGCGACTGAGTGACACTTTTTCCTTGCATGTGAATGAAACGTGTCTCTTCTAATTTTGCGAACTGCTAAAATTGACTTTTTATTTTCTTCAACTGCCGCCTGTAAGAGGCAGTTCATACACAACGCTTTTTTCCATTCCACTTTTCCATTGTTTTTCAATGTAAACATTTAACCACTGCACTCGTCTCTGTTTTCATCAGTTGTTTTTTGTCAAATCAAGCTCAGTCTAGCCGTTGCAATGTCACTGAATCACTGAATTTTGCTTAATACAGAAGCTATACTGGAGAGCCTGAGGTTGTGAGGCCAGGAATCATATATGATTAGGGTTGTTGTGTTGTTACAACACAATTAAAGGTCCAATATGTAATATTTAATAGGGTCTAATGGCTGAAATGCAATATAATACACATAACTATGTTTTCAGTGGTGTATAAAGACCTTACATAATCAACCATAATGTTTTTATTACCTTAAAATGAGCCATTTCTATCTACATACACCGCGGGTCCCCTTCTATGGAAGTTGCCATTTTGCGCAGCCATGTTTCTACAGTGGCCCTAAATGGACAAACTGCTCAACAGAGCGCGTTTCGTCACTATGCTGTTGTTCTACTTCTTTGTTGGTGTTTTTAGAGGCAGCTTGCATCGTCACTAAGTTCAATAGGCAGGACGAAGAAATAGTAGTAGTCATCGTCTGGTTTATTAGAAGCAGAGACCGTTCTTTGTTAGATGTAAAAAGAAACCTCATTGCTTGACTGGCTACTCTCTGCTGTCTCAGAAGACGACATCTTTGTCCTGTGTCGGCCACCGTAGCTTCTCTATGTGCTTCGAATGGGAGGGGTGAGCGGTGGACTGAACCGTTGGTTGCAATTCACAACTTCACCACTAGATGCTGCTAAAATTTACATACTGCACCTTTAAAGTCAAAATGACAATTCTTATGTTTTTGTTTTTTTCATGGAATATTGCCAAATATATTATAAATGATTGATCCGTGCACATTTGTGTCGCAAACTGTCACTTATATGAGATAAATCAATTGCAAACCACAACCATCCAATCAATTCCCAATAAAAACCAACCCTCCCTACATTTTTTATTCTTGCTCGTCAAGCCGTTTCACTAGAGAAGACTATCGCAACTTACTTTAAGCTTTAGCTCATGAATATTAATTATGCCCTGCCGTATAGAAATAGGTTTTCACAATACAACAAATTCCCAACTTACACATTTTTTCTTGCTAAATGTCTTTTTTACTCTGAAATAAGTTAAATTATGGAAGATAAGTAGTTTGTGAATATTTCAAGTTGAGTTTTTGGAGGTTGGGGTTAGTGTGTCGTCACAACACTGTTAAGTCTTAGCTCATGAATATTAATTAGGCATGCTCAGATTATTAGTCTCTGTTCTGAGTCCAGGTCTGTAATAGAGAAATTTGCTCATTACTAACTTAAAACTGAAATTATAATTAGATAAAATATGCAAAATACTTTAAATAATTCTTATAGCACGCTATAGCATAACTTTATGTTCTCATAGCGCAGTGATTTAGTCAATCAGGGAATTGATGAAATGATCAGCATTTATTTGATAGGCAGCCAAATATATTGCTTTGATAATTGTTTCTCTCTGCAGTGCCAAAGGTCGCGGCAAGGGCAAGGTTGGCGGCAGGCTGAGGTAAACGTGCAGCGAGTCGAAACACCCCAGAGATCCAGAAGACTTTACCACCTTCTTCACATAAGCGGTTGTAGTCTTTATGAAGCCCTTGTTCTGTTTGACTGCACTTGTAGAGACAGTAAAGTGACATGTTTTACTGATGTCATGTTGTATTTCTGCTTGTCTTTTGTTTTTGTCTTGAACACACAAGTATTTTGCAGTTATTACTAAATTTAATGCAATTTTATCCCTGCAACATTAAAAGAGTCAAACTGTCTACAAAGCATCCTAGTAACTGTTTCTCAAGTTATATATTTTCCATTTGTAAAGGAAATGTTTATTTGACAGGATTATTTAATTACTAAAACCCACAAAAGAAATTGATGCAAGTTCAGAGCCAATATGATCTTAATAATAAACCAATTTAAGCTAAATATTGATCTTAAAATGAAGAGTAATAAGAATGGAAAGAGGTTTATTATTGTGAGGTGACCTGATAAACGCATGAATAAATTATAGTTGTATGTGCGTCAGAGAACATATTTATAAAATATTAGAACATATAATCAGGTTTTTCAGTTTCAAGAGAATTTAGTGCAAGGTTTGCCTGCGGATCGAGTTCAAGTTGTAAAAAATATGTTGCATAAGTGTTGTTCACGCAGTGACCCACAGGAGGGCGCTCAGACTCAAAATTTTAAATGCATAAATATGCAACAGATGGCTGGATTTGAACCCATGACTCCTTTATGTCACCACCATCTCATATACACACTGGTATTGTTTATCATAAGAAATAAACACATTTACACACATTCAAAAAAAAAAAAAAGTTTGTGCTTAAAAATCACAATTGAAAAAATATAAAATGTTTATAATTAAAATCTTCAATAAAATCTAAATCACTTTGAAAACAATTACGATTTTGCATATTAACACTAATATTAATATTAAGTATAATAAATATTTAGACACATTTAGTATGCTGTATGTCTGCTTCAATGTGCTTTTAATAACAGGCTCTTTGCAGAGCAGAAGCAGTACATTTTACATCTCTTATTTTTAAATCCACTATTGCCATAATGCAGAGCTCTTCTGAGAGTTCACTGTCCGGCAAAGTTTATCAAACAATCTAAAACAGAAGGTTTTGTAATGGTTTCTTGTTGAAAGTCATTAGGCCCACATGAGTGGTTGATTTAAGAGGTTCTGGCTGGTCGACCAGGCCAGTGGGGTTGGGGTTCAATCCTTGGATAGGGTGAATTGTTTAGATAATATGTTTATTGCCAATCGTCTTCCAAATTAAACAATTATTTTCTGTGCCACAGAACTTGTATCCAATGTGCGCACACGCACACACACACACACACACACACACACACACACACACACACACACACACACACACACACATGTTGTGTTTATGTGTTTTGTGGGGACTTTCCATAGGCGTAATGTTTTTTATACTGTACAAACTGTACATTCTGCCCCCCCCCACCCCTAAACTTAACCCTCACAGAAAATGTTCTGCTAGTTTAGATTTTCAAAAAAGATAATTCTGACTTTTCTCAATATTGCGAGTTTATATCTCATCATTCTGACTTTATAACTCACAATTGCAACTTTATATGATGCAATTTTGAGGGGAAAAAGTCATAATTGTGAGATAAAAACTTGCAATTACCTTTTTTGTGTTTGTTCCGCATTTATTAGGATTCCAAAGTATTCTAAAGTATTTAGATTAAGTTACTAAACTTGAGTAATGTAACAAAATATGTTACAAATTACTTTTTAAAGCATGTATTTTGTAACCTGTAGTGAAATACATTTTAAAAGTAACCTACCTAGCCCTGTATATATATATATATATATATATATATATATATATATATATATATATATGAAGTATCTTGAAAAGATGGTCACTGTATCTGCGGGAAAAGTGCAGTTTTCATCCGCTCCACTAGGCGGCAGAAGCGGGTTCTTCAGTCTGACACTTCTGCTGCTTGACAACAAGTCGCTTGATGACAATCACAACAACACGTGCAGATCCTGCAGATGAGATGAAGCTCTTTAATGTCACTTTAACAGCAGATATTCCGTCTTAACTGCACATAACATCGACAAACAGACGTTTAAAATGCGGGAACCGAGTATGTCACGCGACTCACCTCACTGTAAGTCACTATTTCGCTTAAATATATCTTGTCAAATGAGCATTTTAAGATCATGCACGCGCTGTACACGAAATCAAGCGCTAGTTGTTGCGTTAACTTTTTATTCTTTGAGCTTTGAATGAATGAATGTTTACAACAGACATAAACTCGCTGCAAAGCTCAAATAAGGCTCTTAAATGCAGCTCAAACATGCATAAAAACAGCTTTTACAAAAGTTTTATTCTAGTAAATGCAGTTAACTAATCATCTAATACTGTTAAATGTGAAGTGTCTGTATAATAAGATGTTTCATTAAATTGGTTTGTTTTATGGAGTCATTAAATGTGTACAAATTTATAAAACTGATCCAAGATCAGGTCAAAATCATAGAGACTGCTTTATTAGTCGTTTGCTGAAATCACGTGACTCTGGCAGTTTGATTCGCGCACTGGTTCGAATCAAATGATTCAAGAAGCTTCACTGATATCAGTGATTTGATGTTTTTTTATGTAATATTTTGTATTTTTTGGGGATTTTATGTTAAAATTACATATACACTTTCGAGCATAGACCTGAAACTGTGGTAAATCTCGAGTCTTTTGATGACAGACTGAAGTTTGGTCTCTTTTTACAGAACAATTTTGGCAGATTATTGCTGAAGTGATAAAAAGTTATTAAATTTTACGTTTATTGTTATTAAAAATTCACAAAAATACCATTTTAAATGTTTTTATAAAGTATATACTTTACAAAACACGTTTTACTCTAAAACTGTGAGAAAATCAAAGCCATAAATAAGTTCTCATATTTGCAAATTTGAGCTTGATATCTCAAAACATGAGTTTTCAGTCAGATTTAGTGTGGCTGCAGTACCGAACGCTTCCACTAGCTGAAATTCCTCTCCATCGCACTCGTTTTTGCCTGTGAACAGTACAAGAGACTATTTTTCAGGATCATTTAACCTTTTCACAGCAAGTGCCAAAACCTTTACCAAGTTTCGCACCATTTTGATGAAGTAAAAATAATACTAAAAAAACAAAAGTGATCAAAAATGGCCAGATTCTTTGAAGCACCGTGCTCCTGTTCTCATAATCTGTTGTGATTATCTAAACACAGGATACCCAATGATGTCAAAGGCCCTCAATGCTACAGGCCGTCCCATTGCCTACTCCTGCAGTCGGCCCGCCTACCAGGGCGGTCTCCGTCCTAAAGTGAGTCGACTCCTGCTGCGAAACATTACCATGGATTTACAGTAGTGACTCTAACTTCATATGCATGTACGTATGGAATGATATTATTGTTTACCTCAGGTCAACTACACGCTGCTGGGTCAGATCTGTAACCTGTGGCGAAACTGTGACGACATCCAGGACTCGTGGAACAGTGCTATGAACATCATGGACTGGTTCTTTGATAATCAGGACGTCCTGCGGCCGGACCGGGCCAGTGGAACGACCCCGACACGGTGAGGTCATCATTCACTAGAAACCTCAGGAGCGTTTGCTCGTGATTTTTGCTCATTTGTATCATCATCATCCTCAGTTGATCATTGGAGACTTCGGCCTCAGCATGGACCAATCGCGCGCTCAGATGGCGCTGTGGGCGATCATGGCCGCGCCTCTGTTCATGTCCAACGATCTGCACACGATCAGCAGCAGAATAAAGTCATGATCGGCATCAAGCAGGACCACTTGGGTATCCAGGGCAGACGCCTGCTGAAGGTGAATTATGTGTGATTCTATTATATTTCACAGTTGATTCTAACAGGGTTAATTGAATTAAATAAATAGAAATTTTATTGAAATAAAGCTGAAATAAAATAAAAAGATTTGTTGAAAAACTTAAACTAAATGGAATAAAAATCATTCCATTGAATCATTGGTTCACTCAATTGATTCACTGAAAACACTGACTCATTCAGGAATGAAGTAAATGGCTCTCTTTATGAATGGATCATTGAATCATTGGTTCACCCTTTTGATTCTTTCAAAACACTGATTCATTGGAATGAAGTAAATGGCTCTGCTTATGAATGGACTCTGTCAAAGCGATGCTTGTGTTCCTCTCAGGAGAAGAGCGGGTTCGAGGCGTACTTGCAGCCTCTCTAAAGGAGCCAGTGCTCTGGTGTTCTTCAGCAGGAGGTCAGATATGCCGGATCGATACATGACGTCTCTGAAGATGCTGAACTACACACTTGGAGTCTATGAGGTGAGTGTTCAGAAACACTGATCTGATGAAGATCACACTGACTCATTTACATGATCATTTACACTCTCTCTCTCTCTCTCTCTGATATGTTTTTGGAGAAGCTGTTGCCCCAGCTGAAGGACAGCACAGAGTTTGTTGTGTCCGTCAACCCGTCTGGTGTGGTCATGTGGTACATCTATCCCGCAGCTGAGTGGCGAAAAGAGGCGGGGCCTAGTCACTTCAGCGAGTAGCTAATAGGGCCAAAGTTCCATCGATATGCTATTGAGGCCGACGCCCCTCTGATACTTTGAATTAGGAAATGAATTACGCTCTCAGGGACCTTTAGCAAATCAAACATGCCTCACTCGATTTCTTTTTAAGAATGTAATTTTTTAGCACTGTTTCTACTGAATGAGTTTCCATTGGATATTTTGGAATGTTTTTGTAGTGACTTTTAATAAGAAGCCTGTTATCAAACGAACGGTCTCATCTCATTTGTGCTAATTTAGCGCATTAATCAAGTTGTTGAAATCATGAAGCATTCAGTGACGTGTACTACAGTTTTTAAACTCAAATAAACACATGATGGTCAAACTCACAGACGTTACAGTGTGGGTTCATACACTACTGTCAAGTATTCCATTCTGAGGAGATTATTTGATTGATGCTTAATACTGATTGGTCTGAGTCATGATGTCAGTTTGATTGACAGGCGATCTGACCAATCATAACCCCGAATCTGCCATTTTGTCTGACAAAGCAGTCAGGGAAGTTAGTAGATTAACTTTGATGAACTTGAAAAGTTGTGTGTACTCACGTCTTTCTGCGCTTGAAACAACATTCCTTCTGATGTTCATTCATGTTTATTTGATGCTATAAATGAACTAGTATGAAGAGATGATCGGTTCACGAGCCGCTTGAAGGAGCTACAGCGATCTGTCACCACACATTAAAGAGACACTAGACGCTATTTATTGTTGAAACTTCTTTAAAAAATTTTAAATATGAAACTGTTTCATACGTTGTCAGTGTCCTCTTTGCTCCTCGATGTGTTTTTCACTGTGTGAGAACATGATGTGTGGCGTGAGAGCACATGGGTTGTCGGACAGTAACTAAAGGGGGCGGGTCTTTGTGAAGGGTCAGTTAACCGCAGCTTTCATTATTTATCAGTAAACTGACAGACATTACAGTGGACAAACAAGAGCGAAGCTGTTAATCACCTCACTTCATCATCTGTCTGAGGAGAATCGTTCGTCCTGGTCTCAAGCATCAGTGACTCCATGTTCAGGAGTGTCTCAGGTGTGTCTCAGGTATGTCTCAGGAGTGTCTCAGGAGTGTTTCAAGTATCTCAGGTATGTCTCGGGAGTGTCTCAGGTCCTGATGGGTTAGTTGTTAAACGTTCTTTGTGTGCTGGGCTGCTGTAGAGATGCAGGTTCTAATCTCAATCTGAGCTCTCAACAGTGAAGTATTAGTTCCAGCACAATCAGAGGTAAGAGATCTGTGGCTCACTGGTATGAGCACTGCCTCATGGTTTCAGAGGTTACTGGTTCGAATCCTGGTCAGATCTCCAAGAAATGGAGCAATTGAGTGCATGGTGCACTGGAAAGAGAAAGAGTCCTGGTCAAGATCACAGTGGAGCAGCAGGTTATCTGGAAAAAGTGTCTGGAAAGTTATCGACTTAGTCTCCAGCCTGGATTATTTTTTATATAAGTACAAACATTGGTGTAAAAGATAACCGCTGCTGGTTATCATCCTAGAAATCCCCAGGGGGAGGAGCCTGGATATAACCTCCCCCCTTCGTTTCCTACCTTCTCTCATCCTCCTGTCAGGATTTGATCGCTCTTGCAGCCTGTCACAGATCCTGATCAGGTGACCATTCCCGACGCAACCACGCTGTAGTGACCAGGCCGGTTTTGAACCGGGATACTCCTGATAGGGAGCACGTGCTCTAACCACTAGAGCTACTGGCACTTTCACACTGAACCTTCTTTTTTTTGGGGGAATATCCTTTGTATTTGGAAAAAACCCTTCAAACTAAAGCATTTTACAAAAGAGTGAGATTTGAACCAGGAATCTCCACATGAAGAATCAATATTCAGACCACTGAGCCACTGGAGCTTCTTCTGTTTCATTGCTTTTTTTGGGGGCATGTCTTTTTTTCGAGTCTCAGACTGATGAACCACTGGAGCTTCATCTTGCAACCTTTTTCTTTTTGGAGTTTTTTTTTAATTAATCAATAAAACTAAAGCATTTTCCACCTCAAAAGTGAGATTTGACTGGGATTGTCCCACTGAAGGAGTGATGCTGAGACCATCTTTTCAAGCAAGTTTTGTCTCATTTAATTAGTCAGAACCAATTAAAGTAATTTCCCTCACTTTTATTGGAAGTGTCAATCATTTAAAATGCAGTGTCAATCAATTTTTGAATCTGACAAGGAAATGGGTGTTTTGGAAGGGTTTTTATTGATACCTTTGTGCTATATGATGGAAAAATGTTCACAGTTGTGGGACTTGATCCAAGAACCCAACATACGAAAGACAAGTGATTCACCACTGAACCAAAGACTTTGTGAAGACCTGGCTGGGTCAATTGGATTGATTTTCAGTTTATCTACAGCATTAAATAATAATAATAAAAAAAGTTAATGTAAGTAATTGTGAGATTCAAACTCAGGACTGATTAAAGCTTTACCACTTGAGCCACTGAATCTGACAAGGAATGGGTTTTTCTTGAGAGTTTGTGTTATATGATGGAAATTGTTTTAGTAAATCTGGGATTTGAACCAAGAACTCTATCTATGACAAGCAATTAATTAGCCACTGAGCCATAGACATTGAGACATGTGAGCTGATTAAATTCGGTTGATTTTCTGTTGAGCTACAGCAATAATTAATAAATCAACATAAGAAACAGTGGGATTTGAACTCAGGACTCTATCATTAAAGCTCAGTGCTTTATCACTTGAGCCGCTGAATCAGACAAGGAAATATGTGTTTTGGATGGAGCTTTGTGTTATGTGATGGGAGAATGTTTGCAATTGTGGGAATTGATCCAAAACCCCACATATGAAAAACAAGTGATTAGCCACTGAGTCACATACTTAGAGACATTTGAGTTGATTCAGTTTGGTTGATTTTCAGTTTATCTACAGCATTAATAATAATAATCAATTTAATATAAGAAATTGTGGGATTGTGGGATCCCCTGCAGAATTGTGAACGGAATGAACTACTACCTTATGAACTACTTCTGCCCATTGAAATGTGCAACTTAAAGACTTTTTCAAAAGAAAAATATAGGCCTACACATGTTGAGCATACATATGAAATACGTTTAAGTGCTATGCCATGCACTTTATTCTGTATCAAGGCAATTTTTATTGAACGAAAGAGCAGAAATTTCTTTTACAGATAAGTTTATTAAAGAATATTACTTTTGACATATCATATAAAGGGATATATCCTTCATTCCAAGATATGCTCATTTTTTAACCCTAAACTGCAACATAGTGAAACTCTTTTTTCTTTTTTTTGTTCTAAGCCCTGAAATCTCCATCAAAACATTAAAAAGCCAAGCTTTGGCCAATGAGTAAAACGCTTTGCACATTAATCCATTTGCTGAAGTTGTGAGATGCAGGTTTGCATTGACGCTGAAGCACAGAAACACTGGCTGCACATAAGGAGGTCAGAAAGCAGCATTTTAGCCGGCAATTTTCAGATCTTTGGCCACCAGCATCGCTGTGACAGGGTGCAGTGCTCCACGGTGCTCCTTAAAAGTCTTCACGGCCTCGTCGCTGTACTTGGAGAAGTTGTGAACGTCCCTAAAAGAGAGAAAATGAGGTCAGCAAAAGCACACTTTGAAATGGTCTTGAAGAGCTCTAGACATTTCAAAACAGACGTTTGTAGGGTCAAAGACAATGAAATGTTTGGTTGCTCAAGGCAGCAAGGAAATTACAAAACTCTGTAACATCCCCTTTTTTTTTTACTTTTGGTCATTTTCAACAAGTGACCCCATTTATTGCTGTTATTGGTCCAATCACGGACTTCTCAGAACATGTTAATGAATTTACTTAAAGAGCGGGCGAGTGAATTTCATTCTGCCCTGTTCGGTAGCCATCTTCAGCGCCAGAGGAACGGCTTCCTCCCAGTGTGCCCTCACACAGACACGCAACCACCTGCACAATCAAACAATTTGACATGAAATACTGAAATACTGTACGCAATAATCAGATCATTCAAAAAAACATGTCTGCTGCTTACCTGAAGCGAACCTCTGCATTTCTAACACTGTTCAGCTGGTAGATCTCCTGCATCTTCTTCACATGGGACAGAGGAAGAGGCTCCTGATACAGGAAACAGACAGACACATTTCAAGACTACTTCTGCTTTCTGTTCCTCTCTGTCTTTTGATCTGCACTGCTAATATATATGTATATAATTTTTTTCCCTGTTTTAGCTTATTTAGTACCTCTTGGAGCAACAAAGCCATAAACTCAATGAGCTGAGGAGAGTTGAATTGCTTCACATCTGCCTCAGTGAAACTCGTAAGATCCCCTTCTTTTGCCTAAAAATGCACGAACACACAGATAAAGAGGAAGAGAGGGGTTAGTCTTAAACTCTGTAATTTAGAGGAGCTTGAGAACTGTGAAAGGCTTCGGTGTAGGTTAAAGGAAGGGTAGGCAATGTTTTTCATAAACACTTTGTTATACTGGTGGAAGCTCTCTTCACATCCTGATAGCAATCAATAATAGAAGTGGTCTAAATATTAAAAAAAAAAATTCACGTATCTTCTGTGGAAGTCTCAGGACCAGAAAGTGCAATGATAGGATGTCCTATCTGCCTGTTAACATATATTTGCATACCTCCGCACACCCTCGCGCAGACATCACACGGCAGCAGTGTGTCTATCTGCATATGTCAAGAACACATGTTAATATTGGTTGACGTTCTGTACGAGTGACTTACAGACTCTTGAAGTTCTTTCCATCCTCCGATGCCTTTAAACTGCCTGAGCTGTTCACTCTCCATACACCTGGCAATCATTCTCTCAATATACACCGTGTGACCCTCGTTCAGCCTGCAGAGAAAGAGTTCACTTGTTCCAGATTAAAGGGTCATGTATTATAGAAAGCAGGATCTAGACATTTTGAAATAAAAGTACTAATATGTCCAATGGGGCAAAGTCCAATCAAAAGAACATCACGGGAGGAGGAGTCTGGGTGCCTGAATATTCAGTGAAAGCTCAATGAGTCGGACTGACCAGAAATGCTCCCAGGTTTTATTGGTCACCAGATTGCCAAGCCAGCAGTGAGAAATCTCATGAGCGATGACCTTCAGTAAAGAGAGTGAAAAGAGAGTGGTTAGCAGAAGATAAGTGGTTTAAAACAAATGATCATTAATCTAAAAATGGTTTTAATTTGTAAATGCACAGAGGAACTTACGCCAGCGAGGGACCGATCTCCAGTCTGAAAAAGAGCACAAGAACATGACTTCTCTAACATTATAAATGTCTTTACTGTCACTTTATTCAATTTAATGTGTCCATGCTAAATAATTATTAAAACAATAATACAGTCCCCAAACTTTTGAACAATAGTTCACCCTCATAGGTTGACAGTGTGTTACTTTTATTCTGTGAATGTGGCTTGTATGTCTGTGAGAAAGCATCTACTAACTGCAGAAGTCTAGCGAGGTACAAGTGAATTATACGGACCAGTACAGTGGGGGTGACAAATGTGAGGCAGGGATTCTCCATGCCCCCATACGGAAAAGATGGAGGCAGCACCAGGACATCATACTGGCCCCACACGTACGGCCCTGCCAGACTCTCCGCCGTCTTCAACATGGTCTCAGTCTAATGAAGCAAAACAGTAAAGAGTGTTATCTTCATCTATTAGCCACATCACGTAGGTTTGCATGTGGTCATGTAAATGCTTAAAGGTGCAGTAAGTGATTTCTGAGAAACAAACACACACACAAAAACACTCCTCTTTATTTTTCCGCCCCAAAAATGCACATCTTCATGTCACCTCTGAAAGCTCAAACGCGGCCTCATCCACATACTCCTTCTCAGACCAAACTCTGGACCGGGGACCGATTTCCCTGAAAGCCACAAGCAATGATTATTTACACCTGATATGGAAGGTGTACACATAAACCTTAAATGTAAAAAACAAGAAGTTTAAGCTTTTCCACCAGAAGACTGCGATCACTAAAGGAACGAAGACTTGTGGTACCGTCACAGAGAGGCACAAAATCACTCTCCAGAACATTCTCCTTCACTGCTCCCTGCTGGTGGAATGATCTCCCTACTTTCATCAGGAACGCAGAATCCCTGGCAATATTCAAGAGACAGCTGAAAACTCATCTCTTCCGTGAACACTTAATCCCCTCATACAAAAAAAAAAAAAAAAAAACCCTATCCTTCCCTTTTCCCTTCCTACTCTAGCTTATGGTACTTAGCAATGTATGAAACTTGTATTGTGAGCACTTCCTGTGTTATTTGCCAATTCATAAAGAATCGCTTGTTTGTTTTCCTCACTTGTAAGTCGCTTTGGATAAAAGCGTCTGCTAAATGACTAAATGTAAATGTAAGCTTTTGAGAAGTGAGTGATTTCTGCAGGCCACAGGCTGGTGTGATGTTCTCTCAAACAGGTAAAAAAGTAAGAAACATTTGTTTGCCCACATTACAAATGATTCAAAGTGGCCACATTCAAGTCATCTTATAATGTAGGTCAATGTTTGCTGCACCAAATTCCACCATTTTAAGGCTCTTAAAATTGTACCATACTGTACCTTTAAGACATCTATATGTAAATGGCCATTGGATGTATATGTAAAAATCCAATGAAAACTGGATGTGAAATAAGTAACAATAGCCACAACTAAATGCTGAACACTGAATAAGTAAACTTGGTGGTCATATGCAAATATAAGTATGGTTGTGACATCAATGACAAGTTGAGAGTAAAACAGGAAAATTGTCACCTGCTTTCCAAAGCTCCAACAACAACAGCAATGAGGTAAGATGGTATGGGAATCTGGAAGACAGAAAAAGACATTTTTTATTTTTGACATATATTTTGCGATAATTGCACAATTGATGAATTTTCCAGTGATTGAACTGAACTGAATCAACACTAAACTGACTTGAGCTGAATAATGACACTGTTGGCTTTTTACAGCTGCTTCTCGTGAGATTTCGAATTTGTTACTATTGTTTGTATTATACACTGATCAGGCATAACATTATGACACTGACAGGTGAAGTGAAGAACACCGATTAGCTCTTCATTACGGCACCTGTTAGTGGGTGGGATATATTAGGAAGCAAGTGAACATTTTGTCCTCAAAATTGATGTGTTAGAAGCAGGAAAAATGGGCGAGAGTAAGGATTTGAGTGAGTTTGACAAGGGCCAAATTGTGATGGGACTGGGTCTGAACTTCTCCAAAACTGCAGCTCTTGTGGATGTTCCCGCAGTGGTCAGTATCTGTCAAAAGTGGTCCAAGGAAGGAACAGGGTGGCTGAAGCTCATTGATGCACGTGAGGAGCGAAGGCTGGCTTGTGTGGTTCGATCCAGCAGACGAGCTACTGAAGCTCAAACTGCTCAAGAAGTTAATGCTGGTTCTGATAGAAAGGTGTCAGATACACAGTGCATCAGTTTGCTGCGTGTGGAGCTTCATTGCTGCAGACCAGTCAGGGTATTCATGCTGACCCTGTCCACCGCCAAAAGCGCCAACAGTGGATACGCGAGCATCAGAACTGGACCACGGAGCAATGGAAGAATCTGAAGAATCATTTCACGTGGATGGCCCGGTGCGTGTGTGTCAATTACCTGGGGAACATGTGACACCAGGATGCATTATGGGAAGATGGCAAGCCTGTGGAGGCAGTGTGATACTTTGGTCAATGTTCTGCTGGGAGTCCTGCCTCCATGTGGATGTTACTTTGACACGTACCACCTACCTAAGCATTGTTGCAGACCATGTACATCTTTTCATCCGGTATTCCCTGGTGTCTGTGGCTCTTTCAGCAGGATAATGCTCCTGACACAAAGCAAAAATGGTTCAGGAATGGTCTGAGGAGCACAACAAGTTTGAGGTGTTGACTTGGCCTCCAATTTCCCCCCGATCTCAATCCAATCGAGCATCTGTGGGATGTGCTGAACAAACAAATCCGATCCACCTCGCAACTTACAGGACTTAAAGGATCTGCTGCTAACATGGCAGGGGTCTAGTGGAGGCCATGCCTCGACGGGTCAGGGCTGTTTTGACAGCAAACACAATATTAGGAAGGTGGTCATAATGTTGTGCCTGATCAGTGTAGACAACTGCTATATAGAGGGGACTAGTTTATGCATATTCCGTAGATATTTACAAAATATGAAATGCAAAGGAGAAAAATGTATGTTTCTCAAAGCTGTAAAAAGCAAACAGCTGGATCAACTTAAAACAATTAATTCAAACACCTAAAAACATTAAGTTTTTTTCAACTTGATTACTTTTTTTATCAGTTATGATCAACGGAAGCTCAATTTTTAAATATGCTGACATTCAACTCACAAGGTACTCCTTGGTGAGATCTTCAGGATTTTCTCCAGGGAAAAAGATAAGGGTCTTCTCTTCACCACAGAGCTGTCTCAACCACTATGGTTTATCCATTTTTCCCAAATCATTAGCATAATTCTCAATTTTTTTTTTTATTTGTTTCTTACTCTCAGACTTTCCCATGATGGTTGTTGTCTGTTATTTCGGCACCTAAATAATCCGTTGGATGTGTCAGTTTTTCACCTAAAATCAGCCAGGTAGAGCTCTAGGACTGCCACACTCCCCGACCTCGGGTTCACTCAAACCCACGACTCTCTGTGGTCAATCTATAATGGATTACTAATGTACAACACCAGTGCTTCCACCATCAGTGATCACTCCCCACTCTAATTTTAAGTTTTGTCTCTTAAATTTGAAGATTTAAAATGCATTAAAGTCAGGAATAAAAAGAGGACGCAAAAAAACACCCAAAAGATGGTCTAAAAACTAGGTATTTGAGTTAATGGTTTCACTAAGTGGGCCTCAATTACCACTTTTAGTGCGCAAGCATTTCTACAACACTGGAATTACTGTCCCTAGAGGCTGAGGGTGTGTGTACACTTTTACAAAAACCCTTGATGTCTGTTGTATGTACGACATGCCACGTATGGTGTATGTTTGTAATGACTTGTACAGGTGCTTGTTGATTTCTGTTATATCTTCCTCCTCCACTAGGTGGCAGATAATAAACAGGCATTTTAAATCATTTTCAATTTTTAAACGAGATGAGTGGACTGATCCAAAAACAGATGTGCTGAAGAGTTATGTGCCATACCATGCACCTTATCCTGTATCAAGACGATTTTTATTGGACAAAAGAGTAGAAATTTCTTGTACACATGAGTTTATTTGAGAACATTACTTTTGACTTATGATATAAAAAGGATATATCCTTCATACCAAGATATGGTATTTGTTTTTTTTGTTGTTTTTTTTAATTAAACTGCACGATACTTTTTTTTTTTTTGTTTTAAGCCCTGAGACTGAAATCTCCATCAAAACATTAAAAAGCCAAGCTTTGGCCAATGAGTAAAACGCTTTGCACATTAATCCATTTGCTGAAGTTGTGAGATGCAGGTTTGCATTGACGCTGAAGCACAGAAACACTGGCTGCACATAAGGAGGTCAGAAAGCAGCATTTTAGCCGGCAATTTTCAGATCTTTGGCCACCAGCATCGCTGTGACAGGGTGCAGTGCTCCACGGTGCTCCTTGAAAGTCTTCACGGCCTCGTCGCTGTACTTGGAGAAGTTGTGAACGTCCCTAAAAGAGAGAAAATGAGGTCAGCAAAAGCACACTTTGAAATGGTTTTGAAGAGCTCTAGACATTTCAAAACAGACGTTTGTAGGGTCAAAGACAATGAAATGTTTGGTTGCTCAAGGCAGCAAGGAAATTACAAAACTCTGTAATTCACTCAAAACATCCCCTTTTTTTTTTTACTTTTGGTCCATTTTCAACAAGTGACCCCATTTATTGCTGTTATTGGTCCAATCACGGACTTCTCAGAACATGTTAATGAATTTACTTAAAGAGCGGGCGAGTGAATTTCATTCTGCCCTGTTCGGTAGCCATCTTCAGCGCCAGAGGAACGGCTTCCTCCCAGTGTGCCCTCACACAGACACGCAACCACCTGCACAATCAAACAATTTGACATGAAATACTGAAATACTGTACGTAATAATCAGATCATTCAAAAAAACATGTCTGCTGCTTACCTGAAGCGAACCTCTGCATTTCTAACACTGTTCAGCTGGTAGATCTCCTGCATCTTCTTCACATGGGACAGAGGAAGAGGCTCCTGATACAGGAAAAAGACAGACACATTTCAAGACTACTTCTGCTTTCTGTTCCTCTCTGTCTTTTGATCTGCACTGCTAATATATATATATATAATTTTTTTCCCTGTTTTAGCTTATTTAGTACCTCTTGGAGCAACAAAGCCATAAACTCAATGAGCTGAGGAGAGTTGAATTGCTTCACATCTGCCTCAGTGAAACTCGTAAGATCCCCTTCTTTTGCCTAAAAATGCACGAACACACAGATAAAGAGGAAGAGAGGGGTTAGTCTTAAACTCTGTAATTTAGAGGAGCTTGAGAACTGTGAAAGGCTTCGGTGTAGTTTAAAGGAAGGGTAGGCAATGTTTTTCATAAACACTTTGTTATACTGGTGGAAGCTCTCTTCACATCCTGATAGCAATCAATAATAGAAGTGGTCTAAATACTAAAAAAAAAAAAATTCACGTATCTTCCGTGGAAGTCTCAGGACAAAAATGCAATGATAGGAATGCAGATATTAGCGCATTTCATGAGGCTATGCAGAGTTGTAGAGAGTGCCACAAGCAAACAGCAGCCGCCAAACCATGAGCTCATGCTGCATTCATGCCATAATTACTGTAATTACAAGATTACTGTTCACGTCATCAGACTCGGAATTATGCATTTGATATATCAACACTATCAATACCAAAATCTGCAGCAGTCAGGTGGTACAAGTCAGAGCTCCAAGTTGTTTACATTCATTGATTTGCTTTGGCGTGGATTTGGAGACACACTTAAGGGAGGGTGGGATCTAGCTTGCTATTGCTAGCCTCTGCAAAGTTGCCTACCCTACCTTTAACAGGAGAAAGACTCACCTTCACCCATCTCTGGCACAGAGCAGTGCAGGCATCGGCCATAGTGGTGTCATACCTGTGCACAGAGGCAAAGTCCAATTTAAATCGCACACACAAACATGTTGGGTTTCTGTGTTTATGGGGACTTTCCATTGATAAGTTAGATTAATAGACAAATAACATCTGTTACACACACACACACACACACACACACACACACACACACTCCAGTGCTCACTGAGGTTTGACGGGAGGCATTCCTGGAGTGTGCATCCATGCATTCCAGTCCACTTTATTCAAGATGTCCACCTGTCAAAGAGACAAACAGATATTTACACTGTACATGGAGCACAAAAAATTACCCAAGAGACGGCATGAACAACAATTAAAATAACAAAAAAAAAATCTAAAGAAAAGCTATTGGGATTTTAATCATAATTTTGTAATCCAACAGGAACATGCAATTGGACAATATTTGAGTTTCACAGGATATTAGTTTGATTTCATCATAAATGGTTCCAAATTATGAGACACGTTCCATTGACATTCCTTTTTGACAAAAATACACTGAAGCACACAGTGTGTTCGTTCTCACCTTGTCTTTGAAGTAAGTGAACAGGTAGTTCTTCCATTCCTCTGTGGTTACACTGCCATAGGCAAACAGCTGAATGTAGGACTTCACAAATCCCATGAACACCTCTAGAATTAAAAGCAGAGAAATTTTTTAAAATGTCTTTATATTTTATTCATTATTTTTGTATTATTAGTTGTGTGTAATGAACTTGTATATTAATTTATTAAATATTATAATAATGATATATATAATATACCTGGACCTCCCAATAGTTCCTCCAGATGATAAAGCAGAGCGAATCCTTTCTCATAGGGCACAGAGGAGAAGGCTTCATCCGTGTCCACCTCATGCAGATTTGGGACCAGGTTTGTGAGGACATTAGTCGCTCCAAACTGATTCACCTATTAAACGATACAACGGTGACTAACTTTATCAGTGAATTGCAATTTGCATGACTTTTTTTTTGTACATTTTGTTCATCAGCCATAATTTATGAGGATCAGATAACAGCAGATCTCAATATTTATGTGGGCGGTCTATCTGCATGTCAAGAACACATGTTAATATTTGTTGACGTTCTGTACGAGTGACTTACAGACTCTTGAAGTTCTTTCCATCCTCCGATGCCTTTAAACTGCCTGAGCTGTTCACTCTCCATACACCTGGCAATCATTCTCTCAATATACACCGTGTGACCCTCGTTCAGCCTGCAGAGAAAGAGTTCACTTGTTCCAGATTAAAGGGTCATGTATTATAGAAAGCAGGATCTAGACATTTTGAAATAAAAGTACTAATATGTCCAATGGGGCAAAGTCCAATCAAAAGAAAATCATGGGATGAGGAGTCTGGGTGCCTATTTTGCATAATCTGATCTGCATATTCAGTGAAAGCTCAATGAGTCGGACTGACCAGAAATGCTCCCAGGTTTTATTGGTCACCAGGTTACCAGTCCAGCTGTGAGAAATCTCATGAGCGATGACCTGCAGCAAAACCATAATCAAAGAGAGTGGTTAGCAGAAGATAAGTGGTTTAAAACAAATGATCATTAATCTAGAAATGGTTTTAATTTGTAAATGCACAGAGGAACTTACGCCAGCGAGGGACCGGTCTCCAGCCTGAAAAAGAGCACAAGAACATGACTTCTCTAACATTATAAATGTCTTTACTGTCACTTTATTCAATTTAATGTGTCCTTGCTAAATAATTATTTTAAAAAAATCTTACAGTCACAAACTTTTGAACAATAGTGTATAAAATATTTTATATATTTTTCAAACTTCATATGCAGATGAAGTAGAAGTGGACCCCTTGCCACATCCTCATAGGCTGACAACTTTTGTTCTGTGAATGTGGTTTTGTATGTCTGTGAGAAAGCATCTACTAACTGCAGAAGTCTAGCGAGGTACAAGTGAATTATACGGACCAGTACAGTGGGGGTGACAAATGTGAGGCAGGGATTCTCCATGCCCCCATACGGAAAAGATGGAGGCAGCACCAGGACATCATACTGGCCCCACACGTACGGCCCTGCCAGACTCTCCGCCGTCTTCAACATGGTCTCAGTCTAATGAAGCAAAACAGTAAAGAGTGTTATCTTCATCGGCTACACACAGTAAACAAGAGTATACAAGCAAGAGTTTGTTGTTAGAGAGCGTTTCATCAAAAATTACTTCATTTGTGTTCTGAAGATGAAAGAAAGTCTTACAGGTTTGGAACGACATGAGGGCAAATAATTAACTGACAAAAAATTCATGTTTGGGTGAACTATCACTTTAAGCATAGACTGATCAACAACACGAGATTACTGAAGTGCGCATGTGTGATACGTAAAAGCCTTACTGTGGATTTAAAGTAGACCCAGACAGCATCTCAAACTCTGCCAAGAAATTAAAAAGAAATTCTCCTCGTGCAGCCGAAGAAGAAGTGATTCAGTCAAAATACTGCTTATTTAACCTCACATCACACATGACATAGTGTACTCACTCTCAGATACACAAATAATTAAGTTTACCAGGGAATACTTTTAATAATCTTGTGTTTGCTTGCCTTGCTGTGATATTGGTTTGCATGTAAACCAGAACAATGAGTTATCAGCATATTGGTGTACATGTAAATATGCTCCATGTGTTTATCACGATCTCCCTATGTGATGAAAACTGAGAGCCTAGCAACTCAGCCCTGGAGGGACAGTCTCCTGGAGAGGTTAGCTCCAACTTGCCTCAACACATCTGTCTGGAAGTTTATAGCATTCCTAGTAAAACCTTGAATAGCAGTTCAGCTGGAGCTGAACTCTCCAGGAGCAGGATTGGACACCTCTGGTCTAAAACATCAAAACCGAATCTTCATCTCACCTCTGAAAACTCAAACGTTGCCTCATCCACATACTCCTTCTCAGACCAAACTCTGGACCGGGGACCGATTTCCCTGAAAGCCACAAGCAATGATTATTTACACCTGATACGGAAGCCGTGCACATAAACCTTAAATGTATAAACTGAATTGCTGAATAAGGAAATAATGAGAAGCGGAAGATTTCTGTCAGGTCAGCCACAGGCTGGTGTGATGTTTCACACTTTTTTTACTTGTTAGAAAGAACATTGGTTCACCCACATTGCAAATGGCCACATTCACACAGGTTCACATCACCAAATTCCATCCTTTTATGGCCCTTAAAATTGTACCTTACTGTACTTTTAAGACATCTATATCTTAAGACATCATATCTCTTTGGATGTAACAACAGTCACAACTAAATGCTAAACACTGAATATGTGAACGTGGTGGTCATATGCAAATAGAAGCATGGTTGTGACAAAATGACAAAAAAAGAAAGAAGATGAGAGGAAGAACAACAGAAAAAGGATCACCTGCTTTCCAAAGCTCCAACTACAAGGGCAATGAGGTAAGATGGCATTGGGACCTGCAAGAAAGAAAAACTGATATATATTTTGGGATTTACTTTCATTTGGAAACCAACTCTCCATTGAAGAGAGTTCGAGACACTGACCGGCTGTCTGAAGCGATAGATGACTCGGCTGCTGTCGCTCGGATCCGGTTCCTGACCATCACGCAATGCGCTCATCAAAGCCACCAGCTCTTTGGGGACAGACACCTGAGACACAGGAAAATGTACCCAGAGTTACCGGCTAAACAACTGTGGATTTTAATTAGTATGATTTTCCTTTCAGTTTAGATTGGCATGCACTTCATTGAGTGTACGATTACTACTTTGAGTGATTCATGCATGTCACCTGGGCATAGTAAGTGTGCTTCACTGACGGAGTGTCCTGACAAGGCACCATGGTCCTACAGTGAGTGGCCTGGTTTGAAACAGAGCAAATGAAAATGGAAAAACAAGCAAAGTTTAAAACAGAACATTTGTGATTGCAGTGAATTTTGTAATAGATCCCAAAAAGGGAAAATCCCATGAAGTTTGCTTATAAACTGACAACCACAACTCGGAAATATCACATAAAAAGGCTGAAATGTTTTAGAACTTAAATATGACTAAAAACAATGTTATTTTAGTATCACTGAGATACTATTGTAAAAGTTTTATTAGTTTTTATTCCATTTCAAGTACCAAAAATGATTTTTAGTCAGTTTTAGTTTTTTAAAACTAATCAAACAAACAGTTTTAAAAGTTTAAAATGGTAGATCTACCAATGCTAATGTCAGATGGGTTGTGAAATGAAGTAGCTCTTAATATACTTTTCGTGATAAGCTGGTGAAGGACAAGATCAGTTTAACACGGTGGATTGTCTTGCAAGATTGCAGAACTGATAATATGATAATATAAGGAAATGCACTACTTCACCACAGGGTGTTAGTGCTCATCTAAACTAGTGACCACGACGCAGAAGCAGCAGCAGTTTTAACATTAAGTGACATGACACCTGATGCACAGAAGCCAATGGCACATGTCGCTATGCTTAGTGACACATCCGGTGGCATGTGTCACTTAAAACTTGTGACTTGTGCCAGTGGATAAGATCGGTACGAAACTTCATGCATTTGTTTTAAATATTTTAATCACTATTCTGTCATTTTTCATTGTCAGTCACTTCACTGCATGTAATTTACATGTTTATGCACAATTATGAATTAATATTAAAAGAACTAGCACTGTGATTCTCCTCTACCCTGTGTAAGATTAATTAATTGTTTTAATACTTAATAAATTTATTTAAGGCATTCAATCATTCTACTATTTTGAAAGACTGGAATAAGATTGCCAATCTTTTTTATCAGTCAAACACAAGGTTTGAAATCTGATCAGTAAGAGAAAAGCACTGCTAAATGAGAATAGTTTCATTATTATTCAGAATGCACAGCTGAAGAGAAAATATATTTATAGAAAGATATATTCTATGTTAACGCAGAGAACATGACACATTGTTTTATTCAATTGACATACATAAACGCAGAGTTCTCTGAACACGCTGAACGCTGTTACTGGAAACACGAGTATGTGGAAATAGCTGTGCAAGAACCACACAAGTTCACAAGCAAGGGTGGCTGTGAAAAGATGAGAGGAAGTACCTGGCACTGGCTGAAGATGTATGGATGTTTCTTCCCAGCAGTCTGTTTGGGAGTCAGCCACTGCAGAGCTCTGGCACTGGGAGACGTCTCATATTCAATCTCCACAATCACGTGCTGCCCACTGAAACACACACGTAATTACAACACAACTTAAAACCAGGATGAAAAACCTTGTGCTGAAATTAGCAGGGCTGTCAAAGTTAATATAACATTAAAAAATCATTATTTAGTCGATATATATTGATTTTGATTTCTTTCCTTACAAGATGAACTTGAATAAAACTGACGTTTAAATTGAATGCACTGAATTAATTTGCTGCATTAAATTTAATGTAGTTGAATATTAAAGACATAAATATTACATAATTTTCAAAAAATGCATTGAGAATAAAAAGATTGTGTCAGATTTTGTTCACAAACTATAGCAAGCGTTATTTTGACAGTGAATCACATCAGAAATCACTTCAACATTTGAGAAAGGAATCTCTTAGAAAAAGTGTGTGGCTTTACCGGGACAGTTCAAAAGGCAGGGTGATCTCCAAAGGGGATCCTTTAAATTTATGCTTAGCCCCCAATGCAAACTGTGCAGCCTGGCCATTTGCAGAAACCTTGAAGATCTTCAGGTCATTTGAGTCCAGAGTCTAGAAAGAAATATCAAGAGAGAGAGAGAGAGAACACTGAATATATGCTTCTAAATTTGACATTTAATGATATAATTACAGAATATCACAGCTGTAAATATGTTTCTGCAAACTATTTGCCCTCAACAAACAGGCATTTGGATAGCATGTTTCATCTTGTCAAGCCAGATTTGATCGAACTGTTCAAAGCTGTAATGCAAGTTATCAGAATTCTTCTGACAAGTCGCACCCGTCTGTAAAGCTCAGGTAAAAAGTCCATCAGTGATCTGACAGGTCCTGAAATCAAAGTTCAGGTAAGATGCAATAAACCAGGTACACGTGACTAATACACCCCATTAATGACATATTTGACTGCATATAACAATCAAAGCATGCATTTACAGAACATTAAACGTATCAAATTCATAAACAAGACACTATGAACACTAGTCATCAGGTTATGTCACGGATATCATCATTACTGTATCAAGTTCAGGTAAATATGTAACCTAGTCCTGATCTACAGCTGAATCTACAGTAAGATAGTATCTTTTTTTTTTTTTTAAAAAATAGCATTACTAATTCAGTAGCGACTAGCACAGCTTTTTTTCAGTTTGACTAGTAATCTATTAGATATTCCACTTAATCAGAAGGAATCAAAGCAATCGCAAAAGCACCGAATCTTCCTCATGCAGATGTGTGTATGTGACCTGTAGTGATGAAGTCAAGCAAACACAACAACAGATTTGATAAATCAAATGAAAATTGTACCAGAGAAGAGAATTTATCCTCCAGAACTTCCACAGTCAGGGCGACTTTCCCTTTGAGCACATGCCTGTCAAAGTCAACATGGTAAACGAGATTTAAGTGCTTGGTAGAGCACTTGGAGATAGAAGAGAACGAGCTGGGGTCTGACACAGGAGCCATGGCTGAGACAGAGAACAGTCAGCTCGCGCTGAGAAAGGATTTTAACCCCCACACAGTCACGTGACACCGGCCCCTTAAACTGCATTGTTGGAGTTGTAGTTTCCTGCCGTTCTCTGCAAGAACGATGAATTACTGAACTCTAGCGGCTGAGGGTGTTTATACAACAAAAACCATTGATGTCTGTCGTCAGCAAAGCCATAAACAGTGTTATGTAGAACCTTTTATATATATACTTTTTTATATATACTTGTTGATATACTATTTTTTCTGACAAAGAAAAAAATCTTACAACAGGAAAATTATTTTTTCTAGATCATAAAGGGTAGTCGTGGCCTAATGGTAAGGGAGTCGGACTTGTAACCTGAAGGTTGCTGGTTCGATTCCCACACCGGCAAGAATTGAAAGTGGGGATTGTGAATAAACATCACTCTCTCCACCTTCAATACCATGACTAAAGTGCCCTTGAGCAAGACACCTAACCCCTAATTGCTCCCCTTGTAAGTTGCTTTGGATAAAAGCGTCTGCTAAATGATTGAAAATGAAATAATGCCATTCTATATAATAATAATTATTATTATTATTACTAATATTAATATCTCAACATTAAAGGCACAATAGGTACATTTCGCCGCTAGATGCTTATTGATAACAAAGGTGTAGCTTGATGACGCCTTGATTTCGCGGAATCATGGGAGGTGCTTTCTTCACGTCTACAGCCGGTGGAAAGAATCCGACTGGACTCGGGCAGAAATCATATTCATGAGCTAATGTCTTAAAGATTTATTAACATTACTGTAGTATGAAGCAGGGTGTTCGAGCGCGTTTATTCTGCCGAAGACGACTACTTCCTGTTCTTCCGGTCATGCGTATGAGGGAAAACGCAGCGCTGTTTTATCATATTGGATACAGTTGTGTGTTGAAAGTTGTTATAGAGCTACTCTGTGTTCGCTCGGCGGATACTATGAGACACGTGTTGCACACTGCAGTAAGAAAGATATTAGGCATGGTAAAACATGGTTGCACCGATCTCGAACAAGCCTACGGTCTGTATCCTTGTTAAAATTGCTTATTTCTGGATTTAATCATTCTTGGAAGACTTTTGGTAATGTAAGTACACAAGCCAACAACATTTATAAGCTGAAATTGTTCAAGTGGTTTTTGGATATTTCCATCCAAAAATCTTACATATTGTGCCTTTAATTGTAACTCAAAGATTGACGGCCGTCTGTTTTTATAATGACGTGTACAGGCACTGGTTGTAATGTCTTTATCCTCCACTAGATGGCAGATAATGAACAGACATTTTACAAACAGGGTATACTTGCTGAGATCATAATTGTTTTCATATGCCCCTTAAAGTGTGTGAACATCTCAAGTGGACAGATTCAGTCCTATTGATTAATATCAGTTCTCAATTAAATTAAAGATACAGCATCAGCTAAATAATGTTTTTTGAATGGTGCTAAAGACAGAATTTAAAGAAGAGGCTAAGAGACTCTCTCTCTCTCTGTCTGTCTGTGTGTGTGTGTGTGTGTGTGTGTTTTGAAGGATCCGGCTTCCTGTCAGTGAATATCCCTCCAGGAAATCGGAAGATGGTTCCACCCCCTTGTGGAGCCACATGCCATTCATTTACTGAGAGAGATTTATTTGTTGTACGGTTATACTTTTATGCTCATGCTTATATGTGACCCTGAACCACACAACCACTCTTAAGTCACTCATAAGTTATATTCGTAGGAAAAGCCAACAAAACATTGTACGAGTCAAAATTATAGATTTTTCTTTTGTGCCAAAAATCATTAGTGTGATCAGTAAAGATCATGTTCCATGAAGATATTTTGTAAATTTTCTACTGTAAATATATCAAAAATGTATTTTTGTGAGTGGATATGCATTGGACTTCATTTGCACAACTTTAAAGGCGATTTTCTCACTATTTTGATTTTTTTTTTGCACCCTCAGATTCCAATAATAGTATCACAGCCAAATATTGTCCTATTGAATACATCAATGCAAAGCTTATTTATTCAGCTTTCAGATGATGTATAAATCTCTATTTCAAAAAATTATGTCTGGTTGTGTAGTCCAGGCTCACATATATATATTTAATATGTTAAATTATGTTAATATCACTTGTTTATTTGCGCTGTTGTTACCATATTGCACGTCTTTTGGCATGCCAATAAAGAATACTTGACAACTGATGTTTATTTATTTATTTATTTTGCGGTTTGTCCTCATGTCTGTTTCCAACATCTCCATGCGGTACAAACAAATATGCTTATGTTAATACAAACAAAATACATGCAAAAAAAGTAGATATTTGTGGGGACGTAACCTTAAATTGCCTTTTCAAAAGCGCTTTGCATAAGTCCAACTTGTAACTGTTCTGCACACATAATCATAAAACTCTTAAGATAGCACAATTATTAACACTTTAACACGTTTTTGTCTGAATAATACTACAAAAATGTGCTTTTAAGGGGGAAAAGTAACCCATTTCATAGAATGACCTATATATTCTCTTTAAGAATATTTTTCCAGATTCCAGATTTAGTTATGAGGAAATTTTCTAGCAATTTGATCCCCACACACACACACACACACTATGGCAAGCCGTTTTGACTTTTATTCATTTTCAGGATGTGAATTTTCACTAGTTAAAATGTTAATTCTAATTCAATTTCCACTAGTATAAACTATAATTCTTGATATCAACAATTGAATTTCTACTAGTAAAAAAGTTCATTTCTGATATCATGAATGTGATTGTTACTAGTAAAAAGCCGTTTTAGATATCAGAAATTATATTGATATCAGGAATTCATTTTCAGATATCAGAAATGAACATTTTTACTAGTAGAAATTCAATTGTTGATATCAAGAATAAACATTTGTACTAGTAACAATGTAATTGTTGATATCAGACATTTTCACTGAGTAAGAATTGTATTCCTGAAATGTGGAACTGGAATTTCAACTAGTAAGAAATACAATTCTTGATATCAACAATTATAGTTTTTACTAGTGGAAATGTAATTGTTGATATCAAGAATGAACTTTGTTTCTAGTGTAAATCTAATTCCTGATATCAAGAATTAACATTTTAACTAGTGAAAATGTAATTGTTGATATCACAAGTTCATATCCTGAAAATGAATAAAAGTCAAAACGGCTTGCCATACACATACACTTACACACACACACACACAAAATGTGTGTGGAGGAAGGAACACGGGCTCCTCCCGGCGGGTCCCGGGCAGGAAGAGGGTGACGTCAGCGAGCTCCGCTCACAGCAGATTCAGGTTACAGTATAGTGCGTGTGCGCGCGTCCGCAGCCGCGTGCGCCTGTGTGTGCTCGTGTTCTTGAATATCGGATGGTGGCTGGAGGAGGAAAAGCGTGTTTACACAGACGGGCCGAGCGCCTGGGGAATAGCGCACGGCGAGAGGAAGTGAGCCGGCTCGCTGTCTGCCTGCACCAACTTCCTGCTCAGAGAGAGAGAGAGAGAGAGAGAGAGAGAGAGAGAGAAGGAGAGAGAGAGAGAAAACAGTCGGGATCCCATTACAGTCCGACTGAGAGCTGCCGAGACGGCCGACAGCATGGAAAAACAGCGCATTATACGGAATTCTTTTTAATAAAGTGAAAAAAGGACCCGACCATTAAGCACAGGTACGTGATGAATCCATCCAAACTCTCTGAATGTTTTAAAAATGTTTACAAATGTATAATTACCTCACAATAACACTAAAAGTAAGAAAGCTTCCACAGTAAAGGAGCGAAACTTGATATCCTCAAAAAAGAATGAACCTCTCCAAATCAACGAGCTGTTTGTAAGAGATGTTTAAGATTTTTCTGTACAAAAACAACCTCTTCTATCAGTCACAGACACTTCAAGTGTCCACCGTCACTTACGCGCACTTTACGCAGCGTTTACGCACGGCTGTTGAAAGTTTGACTACCTGTTGAGCTCACGAGTGATTTTGTCGGTCGTACATTTGAAAGCAGGGCTGTTAGAAAGGGCTCGTGGCGCTTTAAACGCACTAGTAGAGTTTCTGGTTTGTCTGGAAACAGCAGCAGACTAATTGCCATGCGCTTCCGGATTGAAACTGGCAGCAGACAGCATCTTGAAAATGAGTCATTGGGGCAAACAAAGAAACTTTAGTTCAGCGCTATAGAGCTGATGTTTCCCCTGCATCTGGATATACTGTGACCGAAAAACGTCTTTGGACACGTAATGTAAGTCAATGGACTCGGAGAAGATGCTAGAGCTTTCCTCAGAACTGAGTCAAGGTGTCCTCAAGTTCACTGCTCGAGAACAGAACCAGAAAGTGTCCAAAAACTGTATGTTTTGTGCTTGTCTCATTTTTCTTCAACACTAATGTCACTTTCGAAGCCGTTTCCTTCTGTTTTAGGGTTTTGGACAGTCACTGTCACACTGTGCGTGAAGTTCCTCCTATCTACTTCCTGTATGGTTAGATTAGTTGGACAGATTTGCAGTTATGCAGATTTTGGTGTCTCCAATTGGCATTTAAAAACAAGCTATGTGGTAAAACAGTCTAAGACTGTATCAGTATTGCATTTTATTAGCTTTAATATTTCTGTTTCCCCATCATCATTTCGACCAATTGGATTCAAATCTCCAAACCCTTTCTGATATTTTGCCATCATTTTAAGTGTCCACACTGCACTATTTAGACATTCTCGCATCAGTCTGCTGCAGCTCTCTCTGGAGAAATGTGGTCGTGGAGAGAAGTCTTTTCTCCCTCTCTTCAGTCGGAGCTCCCTGAATTTTCCACTGCAGTCTGTGTGTGCAGGAAGAGCGCACATTTAGTCATGGCGAAGTAATGTCTGCGCACACCAACTAATCTCATTACGAGTTTCCGCTGGCGCTACAGTGGAGGGGTTTGTGAGCGCGACGGCAAGTTTGGTGTTTAAAAGCTGTCTAGGGGCCATTCAAAACACAGCGCTTGGGCTTTTGGGTCCAGACGGTCTGTTGCATGAGTCTTGTAGGCTGTGAGCGTGCCACTTTGTGCCGGAGAGCACACCTTCTCATCGTCTTCTGTTTCTCCTCCCATGCACACACACCGGCAATACGTGAAGTATGTTTAAAACGGCTTTATCAGGCGGTGTATTTTGGCTGATAAGGCCTTACGGACTAGACTGCTGCTTTCTGTTTCGGATACACTTTGTCATGTTCCTCTTGTCTACTTCCTGTATGGGTAGATGGCTTGGCTAGATTTGATGGTGCTTTTTTTGCTTGGTGTTTTACATTGACTCTTTGAACTTCAGTGAATGATCTGTGGTGTTGAGAAAAGATGCAACTCTCATTTTTAGCCATCTGAGAAAAAAAATAGCCCTGCTGTACACTGGAAAAATGACTTGTTTTGCACAGTAGATTTTATAAATAGACCTAGTGAGTGCGTAAATATAAACTCGGCAGAAGTTGCTTATCGCGACATATATACAGGTGAAACGGCTTCTCGAACAAAAAAAAATGTAGGGTGGGGCTTGATTTTGTCCATTGGGAATCGATTGGATGGGTGTGGTTTGCTATTGGTTGATCTCATGTGAGTGACAGGTTGTCCCGCCCCTGTGCCAGTAAACGCATCATCAGAGATGAGATGTTGCTGCAAGAGGGAGAGGACGTTATTTTGATTAAATTATGAGTTGAATTTTTAGAAAATAATAATTTGCATAATATATACTAATATTCCATAAAAAAAAAAAACAATTGTGAATTTTGTGGATTTAAAATGGTTAAATCCATTAAAATTAAAATTTTAAAATATTCATTTACAATGAATATACTTGAAATTAACTCAATTTTTGGTACACAATACACAAATATGCAAGGATAATCTTGAACTTGAGTGGCTGGTTGCATAAACTGTCATAAACGTTAGTCATCTAATTTTTTTCTTCAAGATTAATCCTAACTTTTTAAAATCATTTACATAAATTTGGTCTGAATCAGAAAAGTGTAACTGCTAGTAGGTCAAACTAGTTCTTAAGGCAGTCTTAACAAATCTAAGTCACAAAACATAGGTGTCACATAACAAGTAACTAAACTTTACTACAATAAAATGATCGAAAAGCGAATAATTATTAATTATTAATTCCCCAGATGAATTATGAGAATTTTGCATTGTAAAGTTGAGTAGATTTTACTTATTTTATACCTTTTGAAACCTGTTGCAACGTTGTTCTACTTCGAAACGAATACAAAAGAGATTATAAATAAATCAAACTAGAGAATATTTTAGTATAATTGAGTACTATTTTTTTTTAAATTGCTGATAATAATAATAAATCTTTTCCGCTGTATTTACTTCCCAACAAAATTTTGGCCTGGTCCTACGGCATGAAGTCAAAATGAGAGAGCTTGCCTGTGGTATCTAAGCATTTAAAGTAGTAACAGTTTGTTTTCTTGCTGATTTTTAGGCTACAGATGGTAGCTGTGGACTTTTTTTGATGCCCATATCTGATTTTATGTGATTTTTTCTTTTGACGATCAGCTTACATCTTTTAAAAGTGGCCCATATCTGATACCTGCATTTACACTATAACAACCCTAGATAGACGTACTGACTCAGGAAAGCTTGGGATGAAAAGGAAGTAAAAACAACGCGATGAGTAATGGATGGAGATGAAATGATAATACAAGCTTTTGCTTCATGCTCCATCTTTAAAGGTCAGCAAAACCCAAAAGAGTCATGTGATCACAGTTGGTGTACACCTGATTTGACGTCATGTGCCACCATCTCTTTTTCAATAACGCACGACTCGCATTGTTGGGAATGTCCACTTGCGTGGCATATGAATGAGGCCTGAAATCCGGAAATAGCGGAATCCATGCTTACATGTTCGTGGATCATATCCGATCTGTGCCACATGGAAGGAAAAAAAGAATTGGGTCACTTGATTCATGTGATGTAAATGCGGCCTAAAAAGTACTACATTTAGGATACGTTTACACAACAATAATGTACTAGAAAACAGTTTTTCCTTTGTGTTTTTCGCGCACAGAAGACCACGTTGTCAAAACAATCCCTGTTCACACTATTATGCTGCCAGGCCAGTAGATGGCGATATCACTTTGTAAAGAAACACCACATGCCTACATGTATGCGTATACAAGATGCCACAGTTTAACAAGTTCACTTTTTTGGAGTTTACTTGGAGAGGATTATAGTATCTTTTGGAAAAAACTTGCACGTTTTCAATTGTTTGTGTTTTCTGGCCCCCAAAAACGCCACTGTCATGTAAATTAGCGAACAAAATGCATAAAAAGGAGAACTGTCTAGCACATTGCTATTTTAGATGAAAACGGTGTCCTTATTGTTCAAGTATTTCATAAACAAACATGATTGGCATGGCGTGTAGAAGTTCAAGAATCCATGTGGAGTAATACTTCACCAAGTAACTGTAAAAACGACGTACGATTCATTTATTTCATGAAATGTGTTAAAACAAGCCTGAAAGCCTTTGACCATGAAGCTGATTCATGCCAGACAGCGGCGGAAGAACAGAGCCAAGGCAGTGCAGACACACTTATGTTTGAGTGTGTTTTTTTGTTTGGCGCACACAGTCTATTATTTATTTGTGTGTCATAAGGTCTCTCATCCTCTCTACATGCAACTTTGCATCAAATTGTCTTAAAAATATGTATGGCTAAGGATTCAAACTTTCCTCCTGCATGGTTTATTTCATTGTTCACATTGAAAGACAATAAAGAGACAAAAACCCCAGATTTGCAAATGCAAATCACATTTGTACACCGCAACAGTGCTTAAAATGAAGACATTTTTTCCCCTCTTGCAGTAATCTAAGAATGACTTTTACAGCCACGTTCCATGCAGGCACTCCTCCAAACGGCCAAGAGCTTTTGTAATCAGCTTCTTGTGTTTATTCCTTTTGATTAGGGAAGTAAACCTGGGAATCCATGAGTCCGTTCTTCAGGGTCTCACATGCAATATGTCAGTCTGTAGACGTCCATATGGGCGAGAGCTTTGTGCCAGCACGAAAAGAAGAGGAAACCTCCCATTTGTGCCTTGTGTCCGTGTGGTCCCCGCGTTCCTGTGTTTGCTCCCCGCAGCAGGAATTCCTACCTTTCAGTTCGGGATCGGCATTCCCAGGAAGACGCCCTTCAAAGGAGAATTGGAGGAAGTCCTGATATAGACAGTTTTACGGTCGTTTAACGCAGATGCTCCGCTCAGAGGATGCTGGAGCAGGAAATGGTTTCATTTCGCTTCTTTGGGGGTTTGGAAAAAAATAAATGGGCGACAGTGTGTGCCGTACGGTGAGCTTTTATGTTGTGCCCAAGTGTGGTGGAGTGTAAGATCTAACTGTAAATTGCTGTATGAGTATGAGATGTGTGTCACACATGTGGAAGAGTAATGAATGAGTGTGTGTGTGTAAGTGCACAGTACTTCCTGATAGATATCTGTATACTGAATTGGAAGCATTTTCCAAGCTCCTCCTCCTCTGTCACCACAGGTTTGGTGTTGTTTGGCGAGTTCCATTGCAAAAGATAAACAAAAAAAGGTTTTACGGTGTGTTTGTTTGTATCTTTAAGCTCAGTGTTAAAAATGACAGTGTGAACGCTAAGCAAACCAGAACTAAATCTAATTCTTTTTTTGGTTCAGAACTAAAGAACCTAGAGAACCGACCTACAAGTGTGAACACACCCTAATTGTTTTAGGTTTGATTTTAGTCTGTCCTGTTTGCACCTTTAGGCTCATTATTCGATCTATCCCTTGATGACTTCCAGAGCCGTCAGTTTGATGAGCGAAAACCAGGGTGAAAGTTTAAGCTTGTGTGTCTTTGTCAAAGTTATGACAAAGACTTTCCCAAAATAAGGCAGTCTGCAACCAGGGAGTTCCTCTTGGCCAATAAAACATGCTCCATGTCAGAGCTATCCACACTAGTGAGTCAGCCAGAATCATTTCTCCATCTAGCGCTCCGTCTCGTCCGTTCCCTTTATCCATCACGCTGTCTTGGGAGAGCGCTGGCTCAGACAGCAGGAAGGCCGCAGTAAACGCCAACCCGCCCTGTTTGACTGACTTACAGTTACCAAAGGGTATGATGTAACGCTAGTTAAAACTGAGGAGTGTGTATAAACATTTGTGTACACACACACACACACACATTTGACAGCTTTGAATTCTTGTCAAACTGGTTTCCGATGGCTGTCAGACCTCAACCTGAGGTCCTTTCTGTCCCTCCACCCAGGTCTTCCTGCACACTGTCCTGCACTGAAAATGTGAAGAAAAATAAGCAGAAACTCTGTACTATATAATAAGCTTAGGCATGGTGTCTTAAATGATATTTCACCTAAAAATGAAAAGTATGTGGTCATTTACTCACCCTCATGTTGTTCTAAAGCCAGTTAACTTTCTTTCCTCTGAAACACAAAAGGAAAAATTCTGAACAATGTTCACTGCTCTTTTTCACATAATGAAAGCATAAAACACTATTTATATATATAACTATTATATATATATATATATATATATATATATATATATATATATAAAATGCAAGGGAGCCCTTTTTTGTATATTACCATAATATTAAAGGTTATAATTAACAACAGAGCCCATACTATTAAATTTAATTGCTCTTCATTTTTAGATATAATAATAAAGACACACACAAAAAAGTGTAAATTGCACATAAGGAAGGTTTTGCATTAACATGTAAATCTAAAACTATTACTCCCAATTCATTTTTGAAATATAATCATTTACACAGTTACTACATCATAACTTGTTTTCATGACAAATATATGTAACTATTAAATAATTAAGACATCACTAACAGGTAAAGTAAGTATAATGAGTATATTGAATATATTTACTAATATAATGAATATATGTAATGAATGAAGAATAATTATTTTAAGTATGTCCTAATAAATATATAAGCTAATATAGTTCATCTAGAGTGTTCAGAGAGAGTTAATGTCTCTCGTGAACTAACATGCTGTGGACACTAAATGACTTGCCTGAGATGAATGTAATGCTATGTTCGATATTATTCTCCGTTTCTGCGGCTGAAACACCGGTTGAGAGATTACACTCATCAACATGTTTCAGCTCCTGGTTGGAATAAAGACCAAAAGGTTATGAGAGTACACTAAGGTTAAGTGTGTGGTTCAATGGCATGACGACAGCGGTCACAGGAAGTGGCCCAAGCAAGATTTAAACTTCCTGTACTGTTGGGCTTTTAACATTGAACCACTGTGCCTTCCTGTTGGAGTCAATCCCGGACCACATGCATGAAAGAACTCATTCCATTTGACTAGAAAATCCTTACCTTACACCCAATCGTTCCACTTCCATATTGACTGTGACTCAGATTGCGCTGGAAAAAAAGGATTATTATTCTTTTTGAAATATCAATGATCCTAAATATCTAGTGGAGGACAATTTAAAAATCATGTTATCCAAACTATAAATGTCACAACTAAGGTTGTGTAAATGTCTAAGGTTTCTTGAAGGAATGTGAGCAGATATCTTTATGCACATCCTGTTTCGTGAGATCGCAGCTTCCTGTCTGTGTCCAGCCACAGCACCAAAGCATAAAAAGCACTTTTCTGCTCTGAAACCCATTCACAAAAACTGGACGATCTGACCATTCTTATCAAGTACGTGCATCTGTGCTCCATGTTGAAGTACGTTTGTCTGTATTAAGGTCTGATAATGTCAGTTTGGTGATTGTTCACTGATTAAGCAGCAGATCATTTAAAGGGAAGTGTTTGACTTCGTGCTTTTTCCTACACTAGCGTTCAAAAGTTTTTTATGTTTTGAAGGGAGTCTCTTATGCTCACCACGGCTGCATTTATTTAATCTAAAATAGTTATAACTGTAATATTGTTAAATACGAGTACAATTTAAGCTGCTTTCTATTAATATGTAATATAATTTAAAATGTAATTTAGTCCTGTGATGAATTTTCAGCATCATTACGCCAGTCTTCAGTGTCACATGATCCTTCAGAAATCACTTTCTTTTTACTATCAGTGTTGAAAACAGACGTGTTGCCTAATTTTGTGTAAACCGTGATGCGTTTTTCCCCGCAGTCTTTACTGTAAATTTTGATCAATTTAATGCATCCTTGCTGAAAAAATAAAAAAAATCGACTGAACCCAAACTTTTGAACGAGTTTCGATATGTGTATATGATAGAACTGTTATTTTTTTTCATTTTTTGGGTGACTTTTACCTTTAAAAATTCCCTTAATGCTTGTTGTAGGTTTTCACTCTGAGTTTGGGATGTTTGAACTATTTTGTGCCCCCTTATCTCTACCTGGTCCCTGTAATCCATGTTCATAAACAGGGTCTTGTGGACAAACTCCATGTTTGCCTTGTTAGTAATCTCGGTTCACAAGTGGGTGTATTTGCCATCCTTTGAGCGGACACTTCCATCCCAGAGAGGGACGGTCGATGCTGGAACATGTTGCTTGTTTGCGAGCCGTTCCTGTGTCAGTCTTTCTGGCTGATAGCCCTTTGTTGTTTATGAGCCTGTGCGTTAATGTACAACAGAACAGGAAATGCTTGCAGAGTTTGTGGGAGGGCACCCAGGAATGACGTTTTTTGTTCATGCAAGAGATGAAGAGCGCAGAGGGAAAAGGGGAAATTAAAGGGAAAGGATGGATTCAGAAGCACGAACGCGGCGTTCTTTAATGTGGCTGTTTATACGACTGATGCTTCAGCCTCTCCCATTTCACCACTTCCTGTGACAAACCTGCATGGATGGTTAAAGGAAAGTTTTTACAAAGCAAACTCAGTCACTCCTGAAAGGATGTCTGATTATCAGATCGAGGCGCCGGTCCGAGCACATCCAGACACAAACTAAATTTGTCTTTGCGGTACCACAGGATCTTCCTTCAGATCCTAAAACCTTGTTAGGGTCATTAAAAATGTCCTCATGCCACCTTTTCTTGCCCAATAAACAAGCAGTGCAGGCAGAGTGTAACCTTGGCTAATTTAAATTAGATAGGCACTTAATGAAATTATGCCACACTCTCACCTCGTTCACACAATGCTTTAAATCAGTACAAGAAACAACAGCTCTGTTACAAAGTCTAGCAATTGTTAATGTGCTATTGGTGGAATAATTATGCTACCTTTTAATGTACCTAATTTTCGAACTAGCTTTTGGAAAAGAATATCAGCCTGATTATGATTATTGAAGGGTTAGTTCACTCAAAAATGAAAATTCTGTCATTAATTACTCACCATCATGTTGTTCCAAACCTGTAAGACTTTCTTTCATCTTCAGAACACAAATGAGGATCTTTTATTGAAATCTGAGAGCTTTCTGTTCCTCCATAGACAGCCAATGCAACTACCATTTTCAAGCCCCAGAAAGGTAGTAAAGACATCATTAAAGTAATCCATGTGACTCCAGTGGTTTAACCTTAATTTTATGAAGCGGTTGGAGATTATTATTTTATAAATAAAGTGGTAAATTATGTTTTTTTTGTGAAAATAAAGCACTCATGTCGCTTCATTAAATTGAGGCTAAACCACTAGTCACATGGATTACTTTAATGATGTCTTTACTACCTTTCTGGGGCTTGAAAGTGGCAGTTGTCAATGGAGGGACAGAAATATCTTCATTTGTGTCCCAAAGGTGATGAAAGACAAGTTTGAAATGACATGAACAATTCATGACATGACAATTGAAGTTTGTGGTAGTCGTGTAGTCGTGGCCTAGTGGTGAGGGAGTCGGGCTTGTAATCTGAAGGTTGCCGGTTTGATTCCCACGCCGGCAGGAATTGAAAGTGGGGATTGTGAATAAACAGCACTCTCTCCACCTTCAATACCATGACTAAAGTGCCCTTGAGCAAGACACTTAACCCCTAATTGCTCCCCTTGTAAGTCGCTTTGGATAAAAGCGTCTGCTAAATGATGAAAATGAAAATTATTGAGTAAGTACCTTTCAAAATGTAAACATACTGTTTAATAGGTAATAATTTTACTTCTCTTGTCTAACAGATATGGAGAGTGCCATCACGCTGTGGCAGTTTCTGCTGCAGCTACTGCTGGACCAGAGCCATAAGCACCTGATCTGCTGGACGTCCAACGACGGCGAGTTCAAGCTGCTCAAATCGGAAGAAGTCGCCAAACTTTGGGGTCTGCGCAAGAACAAGACCAACATGAACTACGACAAACTCAGCCGAGCACTACGCTACTACTATGACAAGGTTACACAAGCTTACATTTCACAAATGACAGCGATTTCAAACATCTGACCAATGATAATCATCAATCCGATCTCATTATTTGATTTCGTGTGAATTCATATGATGTCATTTTTTAGAAAAAACGTAAGGTCCACCCCTAAACCTAACAGTTAGTGGGGCTTAAGTAGATCATACTAAAATGTATGACTGAGATCGTATGAAAAAAAAATAGTTACGAACTGCAATGAGAGTGTTTTGTAATCATCCTGTCTTTTGCAGAACATCATAAAGAAGGTGATTGGTCAGAAGTTTGTGTATAAGTTCGTCTCATTCCCTGATATTCTGAAGATGGATCCTCAAGCAGTGGAGCTCGGTCGGGACGGGGGTCACGTCACAGGGGGCGTCATGTTACAGGAAGTGGAGTCTGATTGCGGTGAGGGGGAGGAGTCTCCAAAGCTTTCCCTGTCATCGCTGAGAAGTCCCGCCTGTCGGAACGAGTATCTTCACTCTGGTCTGTACTCGTCCTTCACAGTCAGTTCCCTCCAAAGCCCGCCTCCACTGCTGCGTCCAATCAAAGTCGAGAAGCAGCGAGGCGGCGAACGAGAGGAGGAGGGACAAACGGTGATTCGGTTCGTCACTAATCGTTCAGAGAAGATCGTTCCCCTCGCTTCCTCGCCACCACCTGAGGTTTTCTTCACTTCGAAATCCTCCCCTTGCTCGTCCCGTAGCCCCTCCCCCAATCATAGCCCTGTCTATACGCTGCGGCCGGGGCGGAGTCCAGAGGCTCGCATAGACGAATCAGAGCAGATCGCTCAGCCTCTAAATTTATCATCTGGCCACAGGGAGCGAGCCCAGAATCAGGCCACACCTCCCGAGAGGAGGACCGGTAGCAACGGACTGCCTCCCAAAGCTCGGAAACCCAAAGGGCTGGAAATCTCGGCCCCTTCCATACTGCTTTCAGGAAGTGACTTGGGCTCCATCGCTCTCAACAGCCCAGCACTGCCCTCAGGGTCCCTTACGCCAGCCTTTTTCACTGCACAGGTACCAAACTATGTCACATGTTCTTGTATTTTTATTTTCACACACATAACATCTGTTCCAAAACATAATGAGCTGCCTATCTAGACAGCATTGTAAGGGATCAAAGCAAAAGCTGTTTCTAAAACATAGGCAGAATACAAAGTGCCTTCTTTTAGCTAATAAGCCCAGAATGCATTGCAAATTTACATAAAAACTGACTATTTTACACAACATTTGTGTGCTATATTAGCTTAGCGGCATGCTAAAGTAAAACTCTGTTGGAATTAATTGTTAAAAGGCAAGATAAGCATTACATTTCATTTAATATCAAACATTATTGATAAAGATCGTTCAAATTTAAATAAAAAGAACTATTTTAGACTATTAGTACCATGTGCTCGTTAGAATTATGTGCAGTTAGCTTAGCGACATGCTAATGTGAAGCTCTATCGGAATCAATTGAAAAGCAGACAGCAAGACAAAGGTTTTTGGAAAATAAGTAGAGTAATATCAGCCTGATTATGAAAATGGAAAAAAGGCTCATTTTTATCTTTCTATTACATTAGAAATATATTTATCAAAACTATTAATAAAAGTAGTCTAAGTAAAGGCGGACTACGTACCTTATAAAAGCAATGTATTTTCATGCTTTGTGGAATATTATGTTGTTAGCTTAGCAATATGCTAATTTTGCCCTATTTTGTGTGTCTGTCTATGTAGAGCTTTCGAAAAAGGGTTCATTTAGTTGTAAGCAGCTTTTTAGGTTTTGGGGCAGAGCTATAAATAAACACAAAAACATCCTGACCGGAACTGTGTATCGGCCTTCAGCAGGTAACAAATAGACAGGACACACACCTATACTGGTAATACAACTATTCTGTGAGACGTTTCAGTCTTTACTGGGCGTGTAGGGAGAATTGTATGGCAGGCAGACGGGTTTTTAAAAAGAGGTAGAGTGAGACTGAAAGAGGGAAAAGACAGACAGAAGGGCATAAACGAGAGAAGAGAAACCTGTAAGTAAAGCCATATGTCCGTAATCTCTCACACTACAGCATAGTGACACAGGACAGAGAAAAACAGAGCGAGAACGAGAAATTGATTTCACATGCTGCCCTATAGCCACAACCTGGTGATCCAAAGTCCATGACCCATGGGAAGCTACATGCTCGTGTAGAATTCTCTCTCTTAAAGGGACAGTTTGCCTTAAAAAAAAAGTTTTTCTCACCTTCATGTCTTTCCAAACCTATACTTCAGTGCTGGTGTGAATGCCACTGAACGGATGCTTGCGCATGCTAACAAATGAACACAGTCGAATACATAATCTTTCAAAGTATACTCCATTTGATAGCGCGGACTGTTTATTTAAAAGTTTTGACCAATAAAAATGTCTTTGTACTCGTATAAACTAAGAGCGGGTATCTCTCAACCCCCTCACACAAGCGTTGATCAATGTGGGCATCTGTTGTTGTCGCCGTCTCCAGGACTTTGTTATTGTTCTGCCCCATTCGCTTTTTTACAACTGTGAACAACGGGGCAGTGTTGCCACCTTGTGGTCAAACTAATTAGTGCAAGAAATGGAAACTGAGTATGCGCAGATAGAAAAATGCTTGCTGTGCACTATATGCTGATGATTAAATTTACGCCACATGCAGTACCTTTAAACAGCCACATACTCACCACCTACTGACTTAATGCGTAAACATTACGGGAAATGCGTTTGGTTTGAAGACGAAAAATGTACCAAGCACAATGTTCTCTCACCATTCTTGATTTCTAAGGCCGTTTACACCTGGTATTAAGATGCGTTTTGGTCGATCGGATCACAAGTAGATGACACTAAATATAAGTGTAAAAGGGGTCTAAAACTTTGACCACTTCCAGAGTTTGTCGAAAATGCATTTGACTGGATTGTTTTCGTAGTGTTCGAACCGCTACAAAAGACCGCCTACTGAACTAATGCCTAAACATCAAGCGCTCTAACCAGACGGGATTCAAACTTTGTTGGCTGAAGACCCGAGTTTGGTTTGAAGATGAAAAATGTACCAAGCACAATGTTCTCTCACCATTCTTGATTTCTAGGGCCGGTCACACCTGGTATTAAGATGCGTTTTGGTCAATCGGACCACAAGTAGACGACACTAAATATAGGTGTAAAAGGGGTCTAAAACTTTGAGTTTGTCCACTTTCGACCACTTCCAGAGTTTGTCGAAAATGCTTTTGACTGGATTGCTTTCGTAGTGTTTACAAAAGACCGCCTACTGAACTAATGCCTAAACATCAAGCGCTCTAACCAGACGGGATTTAAACTTTGTTGGCTGAAGACCCAAGTTTGGTTTGAAGACAAAACACATACCAAGCACAATGTGTCTCTGGTCACTGGTGATCCAATCGACCAAAATACATGTTAATACCAGGTGTAAACAAGGCCCTAGTAACCACCCTGTTTGGGGTATAGAAAAGTGCATTTGGGACTTTTGTCCAGAGAAGTTAAACAGGATTTGAGTGACATGAGGTTGAGCACATGACAGAAGTTTAATTTGGGGAGAACTGTTGCTTTACACATCCTGAAACATCTACAACAGACAGTTATTTCATAACCCCAGATTGAGCAAAGACTGCAGCGAGACCGTTGAAGAGCACTTCGAGGCACTGCATTTGTGCTGCACACCCTTAACGCTCCAATTTTGTCCTGATCACGTCAAAAAAAACCTGGATTTTTTTTCAAAGGGGAGCTCAGACTTATTATGCATGACAGGTTTCACTTGCTATCGCCCGCTAACCGACGCAAAGACGTGCTTGGACACGCACAGACTCACATTCGTCTTTCCAAAAGCTTCGGGATTTCATGATCCATGACTTCAGTGACTAATACAAATAACATCTCATGTTCCTGTTCCCCCCTTTCACAAATACCTCCTCTACTCCTCTTTTTTCAGACTCCTTCTGGTTTGCTGTTGACGCCCAGTCCTCTCCTGTCCTCCATTCATTTCTGGAGCAGCCTGAGCCCCGTAGCCCCTCTCAGCCCCGCCAGGCTACAAGGCCACGGCTCACTCTTTCAGGTACGCACAAAACATTCACCTATAAAAAGAGGGATCTGAATGTGACAATGTGGTTGTTCATTTATTTTGGTTTTGCACTGACATGCGAGTGTGTTTTTGAAAGCGATTTGCTTGTGTTTTGCTAGCGTGAGTTTGTGTTTGGTGTCGGGTTTCAGTCTTCATGAGAGCGAGAGGGGAAATCCTGTGGATACTTCCTGTTCTGACCCGAGGGAGAGTGTGAAGGGAGGTGTGTGTGTGTGTGTGTGAGCGAGCGAAAAAGACAAAGCAAATTGTATATTTATGCTCATCTTGCTTTTTGAGGGGAGCGTCCAGTTTTTACTGTAAACATCGCTAGGCAGCAGGAAACCATTAAGGTAATCACGGCGACGGCTCGACTCTGCCTTTACGGGAATAGTGACAGTTCTTGATGTGCCCTTTTACTACCACACACACACACACACACTCACTCACTCCCCCACTCTCACTTCCTCCCTGGGCGGCCGTAGTGGGAGTTTTTTGGTTGGTCACATGACTGTCGGTCCTGCAGTTATTGGCTGCGGTGGAAAACTCTTGTGGCTCGTGTTTTTTTTTTCATTTAAAATGCCTCTCTTCTTCTTTTTTTTATTATTTTCTATACCTGTAAAATATAGAACTGAAAAAGAGATGCTTTTAAGATGTTTGAGTCACTCCGGGAAACGGATTTACTGGTGTATGTGTGTGTATTAAGGTTTGGAAATAAGCTACAGATGTTTCCTCTCTGCATTGGATATGGGGGAAAAACAGCTTCCTGTTAAAAAAGGGAGGGGGTGATAACTGAAAAAGACTCTGTGTGTATAGTCAGCTCTCACATAACAGGAAGTTCCTCTCCTAGCGCTACCATGATGCCTTATTGAGGACTGCGAGCGTGTTTTTGTGTTTGTGTGTGTGAACCTGTTTGTGTGGAGAGATTTCACAGTGTATTAGGGAGATGTTTACTGAAAAGCTTCTGTTTTTGTCAAGTTCAGTTGTAAATACACAATTTGTTGCACTGAATTTAATTTACAGCATTTTTAGAGATAAAATCATGATTAATTTATTTATTTATCTATCACTTAATTTTCTTTGTTTCTTTATATATAAAGAAACACACATGAGCATTTCTTTATTAGGTTCAACCTAAAAATGTCAATATTCAAATAATAATAAAATAAATAAACAGTTAAGGACATGGTAGTATTTAACCTGAAGTATTTAAATTAAATAAATAATAATAATAATAAATATACAATTAAATGTAAATAAAAACTAAATAAAAATATTATTAATTATAGTAATAATAATAAATAATCATAAAATTACACGTCCAGGTAATATTTAATTATTAACTAATCAACTAAATAAATTTAAATGCCAGGTAGTATTTAATAAATAAATAAATTAATAATAATAATAATGAAATGTGTAGGTAGTATTTAGCCTGAAAATCTAAATTAAAATAATAAATATTCATAAAATGACATATCCAGGTAGTATTTAACCTCAAAATTAAACAAAAAATTAATAATATTAGCTATAATGATAATAAATATTTCCCAATAAAAACTACATGGGAATTTCTTGATAAGATTTGCCCATTAAGATGTGAACTATTTGTCCAGGTCAAGTCAGGCGACACTTCCTGTTTATTTGAATGTGTTTGTTTTTCTAAACATTATAAAGCATTTGCTATACAGTTACTTAACATAGCATATGAAAACATTGTGATTCAGTATTACCTCAGTGTTCTGTTTGCTCTCTGACTCTCACAGTTCCCCACCCTGCTGAACGGGCCGCTCCCGGTACCCCTCCCCAACCTGGACTCCTCTTCATCATCATCATCCCCTCTCCTCCTGTCCTCCAGCGCCCAGAAATCCTGATTTCTGGACAGTTTGTATATCCACCCCTTGAATTATACCTTTACTCTTACACTAAGAAGGAATTATGGACCTTCATGTCATTTTTTTTTGAGCCAGACTGCACTTCACCCTCTTGTGGCCGCCTGCACCTATAGCACCCTTCAGTTCTGTTGAGTTTTGGACCAGCAAACTTTGTGTTTTCTTTTTTTAACTCAGGCTGCAATCCAAACAGCTCACCAAATTCCTCCGCAAGCTCTTAAAATAGGGAATTATTATGAGGTAATGCCAAAGAACATGAAGTGTCCTTTTGAGAAGATGGTGAGTCATTGGAAATGGAGCCTTAGAGAATCTGTAGTCTTCATTTGATTGGAGAACATGTTCAAGACTGGCCTTTTGGCAGGTTATTTTTCAGAGTCTCTTTGACGGTTTGCTGGACGAGGTAAAACACGTTCAGACCTTCTCAAAACGTCTGCTTTCCCAACGGTTCTCCATTCCTGAGGTGCTTCAACTGGAAAGATCTCCCGTTTTAACAATATTAAAGGAATCTCGTTAGCATTTAAGTCTCTTTTTTATTTTTCCGAGGCTGTGAACCGGGTTTGTCTGATGTTGTATTGTATAATATTGCGTTGTATGCACTGTGCTTCAAATGTACTACCGGCTGTGCCTTTTGTGTAAGAATTGTGTATTTGTATTATTTTTCTGCTTAAATACATTTTGTAATAGACGAAATTCCATTTCAATATTGGAAAGAAAAGCTTTGTAATAGCTTCCGGTTATTTTTTTCATTAATGAATTGATTAAAAAAAAAAAGTGTATTCTCGTATTAATTTTATATATTTTTTTTTTTGCTTTTCAAGAGTCAAGAAAATGTGCCTTGTGTTTTATAAATAAAACAAGCATTGAATGCGAAGCAAATCCTCCCGTCTGAACGAACATCTCGCACCATTTCAGGATGAAATACACAAACACACAAATATAATAAACAGACCATGTTTACTTCACTGATTAAGAGAAATAAATATCTGCAGTACAAAGAGTTAAACGGTCAATTCAACCGACAGCCGGTGTTCTGAAAGCGTCAGTGTTTCACGGAGGCGGAGCTAACAGGACAACACGCATTCCATGCGTCACGTATACACACGCGCACACACACTCGCGCACGCATTCTCCGGGAACAATCGACTCCGGTTTTACAATATTAATTAACATCTGTCAGTTCAGAAAAACAAACAAACAGTCATTTAAAATCTGATATCTTCTGCATTCTTCATGTTTATAAATGCTGGGAAAAAGAAACATTGGTCCAACGCTGCTGTCAAAAAGTTTTTTGTTGTCGTCATTACTTTTTCTTTTTACACACACAATATCGTTTTTCTCTTCTGAATAAAATCAAGCACACATGTGGGACAGTCGGACTCCAACGTGCCACTTTAAGATACCATTATTCACAGAAGAGTCAATATGTAACATTAAAAAAATCTCTTAATACTGTTAATGAAACTAGCTCATCTTCATAGCCATCACTTGCATGGGGCTCTGTACAGTTACTAATCTCCATATTCACACATACACCCAACACTTTCTCACTCTTTCACAAGCGCCGCACACACTCGGAAGCTACAGAGGAGCTCTATCTAAGAGGAGAAAGTCATTTGCAACTGGTTTTCATGATGCATCGGGAGCTTTCAGGAGAAAGAAATAACAAATCTGACAAACACGCACTTCAGTTCCGACAGGAAGTTATCGCTGTGAGTGAATGCAAAAGAGGGGAAAGTTAAGGAGAGATGGTCCGGTTCTCAGTTCAAAACTGTGAGGTCACAAAGTTCCTGCTGGTCCAGTGTTTGTTTCTTCCACCCTCGTTTTGCGGCTTTCTGAAGCCCGCCTGGTTGAGATGGTCCCTGGTTGAGCAGGCCGTTCACGTGGCGTGGCCTTTGAGGAACATATCCACTTTTTTCTTGAAATGATGCTTTAGAATTCGAGGAATGAATATTTGGGAAGGAAAGGGGGTTTTTCAGTACATTTGGTTTGTCTTGAAGCAAAATCACCATGCCAAGAAAATCAAAAGTAAATTCAAAACACTCGTATACGGCATTCCACCTCTGTAAAACGAACAACAACAAATGGACAACTGCGATAAACATTTCGAATGGTTCTTAAAAAAAAAAAAAAACAACGTATAGACATGGGACTGATGTGTCCGAGACAACCAGGAGGGTCGCGCAAGAGTGAGGAAGTTACGAAGAGACAGTAGTCAATTAGCAGCAAAACAACTCCTCCGTCAATAAATATATACACGTTCACACACCCTAAGCGTCACACGAGGGTCCAGACGAGGGGGCCGATGGGCGTTCTGGCTCAAGGCTGCATGCTGGAGGCGGGACACTGGGGGGGAGGGAGACAACGGGTTCATCTGACCCCCTTCACCACGCATGCACACACAACAAACACCCTCTTCTCAGAGAGCGAGGGGGACTAGTCTGTTAGTCTATACAACACAGTCACGGGATGAGAGCCATCGACCTGATCCGTCCAGTGTGTGTGTGTGTGTTTGTGTGTGTGTTTGCTTGTGTGAGAGTGTGTGTCTGTGCCGGGCAAGAGTGTGAGGGAACGCAGATTAAAACAGCATGCTCTGCCGTCTGTTCTTGCCGTTTCCTGTGAGGGGAGAAACAGAAGGAAGAGAATGAACAAATATATAATATACAAATAAATAGTCACACGGTACGATTCAATGTTAACTATGACTTTTGACTCAAACTCACATTTACAGCTTATTGTCATTATTGGGTAGGATTAAGGGATATAAAATATGGTCATGCAGAATAATGCATTAATATGTCCTTTATAAGTACTAATAAACTGCTAACATCCTAGTAATATGCATGCTAATAAGCAACTAGTTAACAGTGAGAATTCGACCCTATATAAAACGGATATTTAGTTATTAATTGTATTATTAAAGGAGAGAACAAGGTATAAAAAGGTTACAAAATAATTCTAAAAGAACAAAAATATATACATATACACATATATATATACATATACACATATATATATACATATATATACACATATATATACATATACACATATATATACATATACATATACATATATATATATACATACACATATATATATATACATACATACATATAATAATATATATAATTTTTTATAAAATATTTAGTTATTAATTGTATTGGTTATATTATTAGATGAGTGAGAGAACAAGGTGCACAAAGGTAAAAAAAATTATAAAACAATATATAAATATTTAAAAACATGAAATATTCATAAAATATATTATATTTTAGGATATTAATTTGTGTTATAAAGTTTATTAATACATTTAATAAAAATACATATATATATATTATATATATATATATATATATATATATATATATATATATATATATATATATATATATATATATATATATATGAAGAAATTTAAAGAATTAATTTTGAGTAAAAAAAATTAACACTTATTTTATACAATAGATATAGCTTAATTGCAGGGTCAGTTAATCTTAAATTTTAAATTAATAACATAAAATCATCAACATTAATTGACCTGATCAATATGTATTGGTCTATTATAATCAGTGCCCCCTAGTGTCAGTTCCAGAAACTACTTACACATGTGACAGTGAGTATTACCCCCTGACCTATACTGGTTGACCATTATAACAGAATAAACAGTTTCTGAATAAGTATGCAGAGCACTGATCAAAGCAAACACACACCTGTCTCTGGGTATGAGGAGTTCCGGTAACCGGGGTCCCTCTGAAGCTGCACTTCCTTCAGTGTAAATATGGATATGTCTGCAGAACCACAGCACATCATGAGAATGAGGATATATGAGTGATTATGGGATATGTGCGATCATACAGTGTGTGTGTGTGTGTGTGTGTGTGTGTGTGTGTGTGTGTGTGTGTGTGTGTGTGTGTGTGTGTGGGCACTCACTCTCTGGCAGTGTGTGCACACGCATGCCCAGACTCTTGAAGTAGGAGTGTTTCATCGATTCATCTGCAGAGATCCTCTTCTTGGACTCATACTATGGAGAAAATTAGAAAATATAGTAGGATGGCTCCGTTAGACAGAAAAATGGTTGTTGAGTTTATTAATATCATTTATGAATGTAATTATGCTTTACAATTTGAAATAACCAGGCCTTGTCAAATTCAGGAATTAGTAGCTCTGAATGAAAAAAGTCACTGACCCTTATAATTGCTTGATTTAATAAGCATATTCTTAATAAAATCCATTATTCTGGTGCATTCTTACCCTTAGAAAGGACAATAACAGCTCTATTCCTTCAGTATCCAACCTGTAGATGGAAAGAGAGAAAGAGAGAGAGAGAGATGTGACCATCGACAGGTTGACAAATCAGACTGGCAAACATAAGGAAGGAAGCAAACGGCCTCAGAAATTCCACAGGATATCCTGCTTTACTGGCACCCACATTGGTTTCTAACATACACTAGAACGTACACACTTTCCCACAGCAGCATCGGCTCACTCACACACAGGCTTTGAGGTCATGGTCATTTGCTGTGTGTGGCAGGACAAACACACTGAAGCCACAGCAAAGTCACTGAGTACACAAGCTCATAACAAACACACTGTATGACACGGCAACAAAGCACCTGTACACACACACACACACACACACACACACACACACACACACACACATATATATATATATATATATATATAGTGCAGGTACCTGGGTGCATGATTAATGAAGGGCTGAGGCTTGTATTTGGGGAAGTTGTAGGATTTGAACTCTTCGATGGACGAGATGCCGGGCCAGTTGTCCTCTGTAGGTGTACCTGATCACACAAACACTTTTTACTTTAGACCCTGCCTGCATTTCAGCACTACTTGAAAAACATGGTTAACAGTTTCTGAACAGTGATGGCCTACATTATAGGGACAAAAGTGAGTGAGTGAGTGAGTCAGTGTGTGTCTGTGAGTGTGTGTGTGTCTGTGAGTGTGTGGGTGTGTGAGAGAGAGAGAGAGAGAGAAAGAGAGAGAGAGAATTACAGTTACTGTAATTTTAAAACTATTAAAAAATTAACTATTAATTTAAATAAACCTGAAATAAAAATAAAATATAAATATTAGTTGAAAAATGTAAACTAATCACTGTAACTAAACTGAAATAAGTTATTTTTTCAGTAAAAATACTGAAAAGAATTAACTGAAATAAGAACAAATTGAACAAATAACAATAATTAAAATAATAATAAAGATAATAATAAAATGACGATCATACAATGAAATTACTAAAAATTAAACTAAATTTAAGACGAAAAACTTCTAATTCAAAACATTAATAAATCTATATAAAACAAACTAAAATAACAAAGTGATTAATTTATATTTATTTATATTTATGCATTTGGCAGATGCCTTTATCCAACGTAAATTTGCATTCAATATATTCCCTGGAAATCAAACCAATAACATCTGCATTGCTAGTGCCATACTCTACTGCTTGAGCTACTTCAAGAAACTATACTTTTGAAAACTATAATAAAAAAAAAAAACACAAACATATGGCCATTTAAAACTTCTATTTCCACACCTAAATGAGCAGTGGAACACATCAGGTGAGAGTCAGCCGGACAGGATTTCAGCTGAACTGTGGTAACCTACCATGTGATCTCACAGTTTCCATGCAAAAGTGTGTGTGTGTGTATAAGAAGCATGGCAGCTCAGATGGTTTCAGTTTGTTTTTAAAGCAGGTGAGAAGCACTTCTGAGTCTCAGCACTATGACTCGTCTGGTGTGAGAGTGCGTGTGTGTGTTTAGTGTCGTAATGTCTGGAGTTGAAGTGTGCGTTTCATCACGGAGGCTCTGAATTGAATCATTTAGCTGGAGAGCTGGATATGAGCTCGAGTGCGTGTGTGTATGTGTGTTCGGCTCACCCAGTAATCTGAAGATTAGATGCAGCTCATCTTCAACGGTGGATCCAGGGAACAGCGGCCGACCTGCAGCCATTTCATAAAATATACATCCAACACCCCTGAGACAGACAGAGATAAAGAGAGGATTAGAGAGAGCGATTCTCTGCAGACATAAAGGAGAAGACTGAATGTAAATGAGCACTGCAACACACACACACACAACTCACCACATATCGATCTGTGTGGAATACTCCGAGGATCCCAGCAGTACATCAGGAGGTCTGTACCATAAGGTCACCACCTCATTAGAGTAGGTCTTCGTGGGAACAGACTTGGCTCGTGCTAGACCTACAAACACACACAAACAAAGAGCAAAATAATGTTATTTATTTAAAATATAAATTCGTGAGCCCGAAGTCTATATCTGAATTCGGAAAGACACGGAAAATGGAAAACGCATTCTACGGAGCCCTTAAAGGGACATGGTTAGACTTGCTGAGGTAGTCGTTTGCATTACAGTACATCAGATATCACTCATCACGTGACGAGAGTGAGGCGAGATGACTGACAGGACAATGGCGGAGGATTTGGTGTGTAACAGATCCTGAGCGTCAATGACACAGAGTACAGAGTATGCATGATTGCGAATTTGGAAGTGAAAGTAAATAGCGAGTGCTCATTCAAAAGAGATTTCAACATTCTGCATAGTGATAGCAGCTCCCAGATTGCCTGCAAATTACCTGCAACATAATTACCCAACTATGTAATTGCGAGAGAACGCAAAACATTCAAATATATTCTTTCCTCCCATGTCATATTTTTTTTCCATTAGGGGCTCCGTAGAACATGCCATTTCCCTTCCGAACAGAATATTCGGCTTCGGGCACATCCCTATGAATTATATATAGAAATTGTTGAACTTATAATATACAGCAATACGGTTTTACTGAAAAACAAATTACATTTTTAATATATACATTTAATATAAAATATTAGAATATAACAATTTTGTGAGCACAAATTCAACTGAACATTTTGTTTTTGCTGAAAACACAAGCATACATAAGGGGCCAGGAGGCATTTATTCAATTTATTTGATAGCACTGTGCGAAACATACCAAAGTCAGCCAGTTTGAGTTCACCCCTCTCATTGATGAGCAGGTTCTGAGGTTTCAGGTCCCGGTGCAGAACCTTGCGTTTGTGGCAGTACGCCAGTCCTCGTAAGATCTGGAACAGGAAGATCTAGAACCACACATGGACTACAGGTTAAAGACCACAAACAAAAACTGCACTAAAACACAATAGTTTGTTTTTTTAATCCATTTGGTGCAAAATAAATAGCTTGCCAACTGCAAACAGACATAGGACAGACCTTAACATTGTGCATACTCATGATGTTTCCACAATCGTCCATGTACTGCTTCAGATCTTTATCCTACAGGAAAGCCATTGGAAAACAAATAAATAAACAGAGCGTGAAGCAAATGGAACGGAATGGCACACAAAGACGAGCAGCACATGACATTCGCTCACCAGGTACTCAAAAACGAGAGTGAGGGATTTGTCCGTGTGGACAATGTCATGAAGTGTGACGATATTGGCGTGCTTTAAATCCTTCAATAATGACACTGAAAGAGAGAAAAGATAAGATAGATCAGAGCAAAATCAACATTAGTATCTGAGAGAGAGCGAGAGAGAGAGAGAGAGGGATTCCTCACCCTCTCTAATAGCTGTGCATGGAGCGCCCTCCTCATGCTCCAACCGGATCTCCTTCAGAGCTACCAGGTTGTCTGTCAGTTTGCTCCTCCCCTTGAAAACGGTGGCATACGTCCCCTATAATAAAATTACAGTAATGATTAGAGTTTCAATGTAAACTGTTTTGAGGACATAATTTTTGGTTCGCATAATATTTAAGGGTCATTAAGGATTTTTCACAGAGGTTTACACTAGGGATGTAGTTAACAGATTAATCATATACTGACAATTATCATCTAATGTTATCAGTTTAAAAAAAAATTATATATACATTAATATTGTACAACTAAAAATGTGATACTAGGGATGTAGTTAACAGTTTAACCCTTTACTAGCAAGTATTAACTAATGTTATCAGTTTAAAAAAATAGTCAATATTGTGCAAAAATCATTTACTATTTAAGTACCAACAATTATGTCCCTATTGTACAACAAAAGAAACAAATAGTACTTTGGGTTGCTCTTTATTGGTCCCCTTCCTACAATGTAATTATACATTTTAGGTACTGCATAATATTAATCAATTAACATGTACTTACTGTAGGCTTAGGGTCGGTTGTAATTAAGAATAATTTACGGTTATTCCTAGAATAAGTACATTTAACAAGGACACTAAAATAAAGTGTTACCGAAATTTGAAAAATATCTTATGTACAGTCACATATAAAAACTGCCATCAGAGACCAAAACCAACTCAATAACCCCCTTATTATGATCATGTTCAGTTATACGATTATGACTTATTGCACTTTTAAATGACCATTTCTGATGAGGGCAAAATAACGAAAGGTCAGTATTAGACCGTACCTCTCCCAACTTGTCCAGTTTAATGTAAGTCTCCAGTTTCCCAAAGCCGATTTCTGACTATAAAAACAGAGAAAAAAAGAGATTGCTTCATTAATGAGATCAGCCTGCATGTGTTCAACAGACCTTATCAGTGAGAAACACGTGTCTGGAGTGTTGCTTGACGGCTCTGATATCTGCAGCCAAAATCATTTCCCAGACAAAGCCATTAATCACACACACACACACACACTGTATTCAAACTCTCATGGGCACCAGGGGGCACCAGAACAACGACATAAACCCCATCTACTTTACACACATGGAGGGTTGGAGGTGGGGACGACATAGATGGATGACAGCTAAGCACAATGGATGCCAAGTAAACCCAGACGCAAAAGCAGGGGGCTTTTCACATGCAAAACCCACTATGTATGCGGCCAACAGACAAAGAACATGGTATGTGTCTTTGTGCTGAACTGAGAGTACAACACAATGTTCGTAGCGTCACACTGGGTTTCTCGTCCACAGGCCGGGTTCATCTGTAGCAGTTAAAGCTTGCTATGGACTGAGTACTCATTAACTTGAGCACAATATTCTTCAGACGTAATCTTTTCCTCTTAAAAGAGCAGCTCAAACAAACAAAAGTGTCCTTTACTCAGCCTCAAGTCATTCCAAATTCGTTTGACTTTCTTTCATCTATGGAACATAAAAGGTCTTTTGCATAAAATAAAGTATTTACAATGAGATTTCAAACAACTAAAAAGCTGTTTAAAAGTAGCCCATATGGTTTGTTCATTATATTTGAAAAAGTCTTACAAAGACATTCGTTTTCTCTGTGCTTCTCAAACCTCATTCGATCAGATCACATTTTGTAACCAATCGTGATGCACAAAGGTTATTGTACAGCTTCAGAAGACTCGTAATATAGTGCAAAAACCGTATGGATATCATAATTGTCATGAAAAAAAATGTGCAAAATATATTTTTATAATTGATAGACAGAATGATCAATAGACAAAGAAAAAATGAACGAATGATCGATAGAGCTGCTCATCTCACAGTGATGGATGGATTGATAGGAAAAGAGCTGCTAGGATGATAGATTGATCGATTGTTCGTTCATTCAATCGTTCTAACAATAAATATAGATCAAAAGAGCTGCTCGGATGGATGGATGGGAAAAGAGCTGCTAGGAAGATAGAACGCTGGATGGATGGGAAAAGAGCTGTTAGGAAGATAGAATGCTGGATGGATGGATGGATGGATGGGAAAAGAGCTGCTAGGAAGATAGAACGCTGGATGGATGGATGGATGGGAACAGAGCTGTTAGGAAGATAGAATGCTGGATGGATGGATGGATGGATGGATGGGAAAAGAGCTGTTAGGAAGATAGAACGCTGGATGGATGGATGGGAAAAGAGCTGTTAGGAAGATAGAACGCTGGATGGATGGATGGATGGGAAAAGAGCTGCTAGGAAGATAGAACGCTGGATGGATGGATGGGAAAAGAGCTGTTAGGAAGATAGAACGCTGGATGGATGGATGGATGGGAAAAGAGCTGCTAGGAAGATAGAACGCTGGATGGATGGATGGGAAAAGAGCTGTTAGGAAGATAGAACGCTGGATGGATGGATGGAGGGATGGGAGAAGAGCTGTTAGGAAGATAGAACTAGAACAATAGAAATAACTAGAAATAACTAGAACAATAGATTGAACGATAGAGCAGCTCTGCTCACAGTGATGGATGGATGGATGGATGGATGGATGGATGGATGGATGGATGGATGGATGGATGGATTGACGTCTGACATTTAACCACAAAAATCCTTGTATACAAAAGCATATCAAATTTACAAATCGGGCTAAAAATTGTGCTTTCTGGAGCTGACTCCTAGTTACTGTATGATTCCACTGCACTGATGAATAAAAGCATCTTTGGTATCGTGCAAAACATCTCCTTTTGTGTTCCACAGAAGGAGGAAAGTCAAACGGGTTTTGCTCAGAAAGCACTTGTTTTTAAAAGTATCTCAACGTTTAAACCGTTTTCTCTCAGCGTGACAATGGCTGGCTGTCTGACAGCCATGTAATAGTTTTAACCCGGCCAGACTGAATAATCTGCATAAATCCCACGTTGTGTTTGAAACAATGAGCTTTATTAATCTTGAACACCATGATCTCATAGCCGTTCATGTCAATGGGGAAACCTAACATGGAGTTGTGTTGCTATGCAGCGTGGTTGCTAGGTAGACATCCCATCATGCTCTACTCCAGATATGCTCAACAAAGAGACGCACGGCATATTGCGAAATCTAAGAAGGAATGATTCATTTGCTTCTGAGATAAAAAAAGGAGCTTTTCCATGTTTACGTGGTTTGGAGGAGGCACAAAAACATACTTAAGACTACAGTAGGAAGCAAATATGACATTATAAAGATGACCTAAGGGTTTATGTGCGCAAACTTACCAGCGAGGCTCTACGCGATCGTCGGCTGAGGGGTTGGTCAAACGGTGGGCTGCTCAACTGTAGCTTTTCCAGGTAACCGTCAGGAATCCGGATATCAGCAGGCAAAGACAAGCGTTTATTCAGGTCCTGAAAAATCACACACACGCATATACAAACAAGTCAGTGGCAAGGGACACTATTAGCGCGATCATATCAAAGTAGAAATCAGATTAAAAATTGATGCTTGGTGACTAATTTTCATTTGGTATGTGCATCTCGTCTCAAAGCATTGAGTGTGTGCGTTTTAAATAAGATAGCGTGACTTTATAAAGCTGTTCTCAAACCAAAGCATTAGCATCTTCCATAAATAACCTCCATCAAGCTTTGAATCCCCTCCATTTACATCTCTCTCACATGTCTTTTTTATCCACCCACAGACTGCTTATAAAGAAGAGAGCAGCATGAAATAAACTCATTGAGCAACACGTCAGTCCAATACTTGTGTAATAGTACAGGTTGAATGAGAGGTGAATAATTTCACCCCAAAATCAAAAGCAGCATAATATTCTGGATTATGTTTGCATTATTTTTAATAATCTTAAATTAAGAATGAGCATGGTCAAATAACTAGTTCAGACTGAGGTTTGCAAAAACATCCTCACCTCAATTCTCATTACGATGATACAAAAGAAAACAATTTGAGCTAATATTTATAGGCTCTACACAGGATGACTTTGTCACTGTAATAAGAATCTAATGAGAATCAATTATCATTGACATTGAGAATAATGAAAATCATAAACAAAAAACTGAAATATCCAGATGCACGACAGTATTAAAGGGATAGTTCACCCAAAAATGAAAATGTTGTCATTTACTCACCCTAATGTTGTTCCAAACCTGTATGAGTTTCTTTCTTCTGTTGAGAACAAAATAAGATATTTTAAAGAATGTTGGTGACCAGACAGTTGATGACACTCATTGACTTCCATAGTATTTGTGTTTTTCCTTCTGGAAGTCAATGGCTGCCATCAACTGTCTGGTTCCAACAATAACTCATACAGGTTTGGAACAACTTGAGGGTAAGTAATGACAAAATTTACATTTTTGGGTGAACTATCCCTTTAAGGGGGAAATGAAAAAAAAAAAGAAATCGTACAAACATGTATGGAAAAGTCTTTATAACAATATTTACATGCATGTTGCATGCATTTACAATAGTAATAACAGTAAATTATGACTTTTTTCCATGTTACAGTAATGAGATTTTGGGGGCAAAATGAGCTCAAATGCCCTGAAAATGAGAAACATTTTTCCCTTTTTTCCAAATGATAAAAGTACAATATATTCTTTAAGCAAATTCTTTTTTCACTTAATTTTTAAGGGGTAAAATATGACCTGAACACCTCTTCATAAGATTCACCAATATATATTGTTCAACAGTGCATTTAGCCGCAGTAATTCAATTCACACAGCAGGTGGCAACAGAACCCCGGAGACAGAGAGTGAGGAACACATGGTCAAATAACTAGTTCAGACTGAGGTTTGCAATTAAAACCCCAGAATAAGAAGCTTTAAATACTGTATGTAGCAAGAGTGTGACGTGAATGTCTTGATGTATTCAGGTTAATTGGGATAGAAAAAAGTTTTTATACTTCAAAATCCTCTGACAGTGGTGTTCAAACCTTTTAAACATTGTACTGCAGAGAAGAGAATAGAGACTGGAAATAATAAAGAAAGTGAAGATTGAGTGAGGGAAAAAAAAGCAGAATCTATTCCTTTCAGATCTTTGTGTGTGGTAAGAGAGAAAGACAGAATTTAATATCAAACAGTGGCCTAAACCTCACCAGACATACACACATGCATATGATTTGAAAATACACTCTAACACTGTCCTAACTAAATGCGTCGCCTGTTTACACCGATTTTCCTGTCCTTACAGAAAGTGAAAATACCACATGATGCATCATAAGGCACAGCCAATCAGAAAAAAGTCGATGTTTGCTTCATCGTATTGCGTCAGATTTTGGACCAATGGGATTTCCCAGCATGCGTGTCTACTTAGTGCCAAGAAAAAGAAACCGAAACATTTTAACCAAAAAGAAACTGTTTTGGTTGACAAAGTGTTCTGTTATTTTTTGCAGCTGGTTAAAGAGGACCATTAATGCCCCTTTTCACAAGACGTAATACTAGTCGCTGGTGTCCTCAGAATGTGTCTGAAGTTTCACCTCAAAATACCCCACAGATTATTTATTATAACTTGTCAAATTTGACCCTATTTGGGTGTGAGCAAAAATACAATGTTTTTGTGTGTATCCCTTTAAATGTAAATGAGCTGCTGCTCCCAGCCCGCTTTCCAGAAGAGGGTGGAGCTTTAACAGCTCGCACTTTGGATAATCAACAACAACAAAACTGGAGAATGTCACACAGCCAAAATGACGACTGTTCAGCCTTACATTGTTCAAACTGGAGTCGACACTGACGGAGAGACTCAGGAAGTTACAACTTTTAGAATGAAACTGGATGTTTCTGAGTGGTTAGTGGATAAACGTATGTAGTTGTTGTGGAGTTGATTCCACTCATCTACTAGCATGTGCCTTCATGTTAATATTTTGTGCAAATCCAGCATTGAATAGACCCTCGTTTGTGAAGCAGTCCGGTGTAAAATGACCTTATGCCTTCAACACTCTACTACAACAACTCTTCCTCTTCACTAAAGCAGCCCAATATGGCCTCGGCCCCTTTGTTGCGTGTTCTCGGGGGCGGGGTTTATGTAAATTTAGGGGTTTGTGATGTCACCAACCCAGGAAGAAGCTTGTTGTAGTCCCTACCAGCTGTTTGTTGTAGTCCTTAAAAAGCGATTTCTGTACAAGAAAATATCTCCCTTTGCATTGAACTTTGTAGCATAATAGCAACTTGGCTGGTAATTGACATTTAACACCTGAGAGCTTTCAAAATGCAGAAGTTCCCTTACACCATCTGCAACTGCCCACAAAACCTCCAGATTTCTTTAGATCGTCTCATTAAAGAATCATTTCAGAGGAAGAGAGAAGCCGACTAACAGGGCGTGGGAGAAAATAGGAAGAAAAAAAAGACAGGAATCCCTCCACCTACCCAAGGCCAAAAATAAAGCTCTCAGTAGTGACACATCAACCAGTCAGAAGCTTTCAGGGTAACGCACGCAGGGTTTCTGCCTCCTCCTGTGAATAACTGAGTGTGTGGCAGGTTTGTGCTGCTGATTAATTTATGGCCACACGTGGTCTGTCTTACCTCCATGGATATGCGCCGATGATTTCTGTTGCGGAGACACACGCCGGTGGGCGACTGCACTTCGTCTGAGGACGTCCCTGAGGCCTGATCACTCTCTCCATCCGAACCCATCTTCAGATTCTCATGAACAATGTCTGGGAGAGAAGAGGAGGTTAGGAAATACACATGTATATGGCTAGATCCCAATAGTTACAATAGTTCCTATACTACTTGTCTTAATTCCACAAACCACAACATGAGTGGAGTGTCATTTAAAAAAATATAATTAAAAATAAAACTCATTGTTAAACAAATAAATGGAGATTAATGTATATTTTTAATATTTAAAATGGTTTAATTCAAGTGTGAAAATTGTTAAATGCAAATAAAATTAAATGAATGTTACTTTTAAAATTAATAACTTATTAAAAGAAAGCATTTACTAATCGTTTTCTTAATCCAAATGAGTTACAAAAAGCCATCAAAACAGTTACAAGGAAACTTTTGAATTATTTTTAGTTTTAGCCCCTGTGACACAAAACTGATTTTAGGTCCCAGATACACTTTACAGGCATTACAACTACATTATCGTATGGTTAACTCGGAAAAGTACATTTGGTATACTATTTTTAGCATACTATGATTTGGGACACACTAATGTCGCATACTATATAGAACAGACAGTGATCTACCTAATGTGTTTGTTGGAAAAGCAACATGTGATTCCTGTATTTCAATGAAAGACCTTATTCATCCTCTTTCCCTTTAAAGACACACACACACACCGTGTACACAGCACATTAGGCTACAAGTCTATCAATAATTCTCCTGCAGTTCTTCATATTCATAAAAACCAGTCAACCGTGACATGGACACATGGTCTATTCACATTCACCTATGGCCTGATTCCAGAGAAAGACGTATGGATTATACAGAAAACACGGAAACTGAAGGGATATGTGCTGTTCCATGTGCTTTTTGTTTACAGTAAGTGTTTGTGTGTGAACTATGTCCTCAACTCTTCTCTATTACATAAAAGAATGATCCAGCTTATCTGAGCTGGCCTATGGGCCAAATCATGATGTAATCAGGGTTTATAAAAAAAAAATAAAAAAAAAACCCACACTCACAAATTGAAAACCAGCGGCCAAGAATTAAGAGTCCCATCCAGGAAACACGTGTTCATGTATTTGTGGATGTATGTGCAGTCTTAAAGTACTTGGAAAATGGGCAGACTAAAAGAAACAGAAAATAAAAGCTGTTCCGGAAGAAAAGAGATTATATTCCCGCATAAAAGAGAGCTGGGAACTAGAAAGCGTGTGTAAAGGTGTGGTCGTGGCTCTGTAGTTTTATGGAAGGCTGTTTGCTGCCTCACGGTCCCCTCCTCCCTCACCTCATAAGGCGGCGTCCCCCAAGGGTGACATATCGGCCCGCTCTTTTATCTGGACAAGGCAGTAAAAAGTACCTAACCTGAGGGCCATCCATTATGGCACACATCTGTCTGCTGTCTCTGCTCTGATATCTCCAGAACAAGAGGGAGAGAGGTGAATCTTGCGATAATTTTCTGAAATATTTATAGCATTTTTTGTAACACTTTACAAAAAGGTTTCATTTGTTAACATTAGTTAAGTGTTACAAAAAATGCGTCTAAAAATAGGCTTCTTAGAAATAAAAATAATAAAATAAAATATGAAAAATGAAATATTTATATCCAGATTTAATGTAGTTAACAAACCTTATTATAAAGTGTTACCAAATTGCTTCTAAAAAAATAGGCTTCATAAAATAAAATACAAAATAAAATAAAATATTTATATGTAGTTCACTAATGTTAACAATGAAACAATAAAACAAAATAAAACAAAATAAAAAGCTCCTAAAAAAAGCTTTATGCCAAATATAATTTGATTTTTATCCTTCGTCTTTGGGGTGAAATATGACCTGGACATTTCTTAGAGAGGAATGAGTAGAGGTCCAGCTTCATGAAACGGCTTTTTGACTGGTAACCTGCGGCCACATTTCTGCAAGATGAAGTCTTTGAAACGGTGAGCCGGTGTGTGTGTGTGTGTGGAAGTTTGACAATGTGTGTAGTCGTAGGTAATGCGCCCTATTTTTTTTTAATCCGACATACCGCGAGGTAACGAGTCGCTCTGGCAGATCACCTCATTTCCCTCTGTTCACTCTCCCTTTCCTGTCTTTCATCTCTTTCTACCTCCTCCTCTCAACATCAGAAGTGCTGTGCTCTTTCATTCTGTCACGCCCGAGACAACCTCACTAGTAATTTTGACGCATATCATCAGTCTGCCGCACCCTATCGCTCCGTCTTCTGCTTTCCTCTCGCCGTCTTTTACATACACATGTCATCAAAGTCTAGAAAGTGCGGTTCTACTTTTCCAAAATAAAAAGTGTGGCACGGAAAAATCTTGCAAGAACGAAAGTGGGTCAGACTTTAATAAACTCCAGGCTGTCTTGAGCTGCCTGACATCACTCCGACCTGGAACGCATCCTATTCGAGGGAATGCAAGATGATAATTTATCAAACACATTTACATCACAGCTTACAAATTCTAGAATCTGTGCCAAATAAACAAACGGTCGTTCAGTGACATGGCTGTTGACTGATGAGAATGTGGGAACGGAGGATGGACGCGTCTGGACTCGTGTCCGAGATGCTGGTTAATAACCTCATATGGGAAGCACCACGCATGAAAGCACACACTCGCTCCGAGAGCAGCCCGGACGGAACTGTTCAGCTGTGACACACACTTCTTGCACTGTCGCCTCCCACTAACCTTCCCCTGACTCACTTCCTGCCAGTGTGAGCGTGTTTTCTGTGCGTGAACACCCACACGCGCAGTTGCACACATGCACACCGGGGTTAGACGTGACTGCTCCCATGACAACAGGGAGATAAGGTAGATTGACCCATATTCGTCACACTCCAAGATTCTGCAGACCCGATTTTTTTACATTGCAGATCATTCATATAATGAGTGTTGTTCATTAAACACTTTCAGAGAGGAAAAATGCTAGTCAAATGATAGTGGCCAATAAACAAAGTGGGTGTGGTCTTGGCAAAATTTGCATTGGTTGAAGGCGAGTATGACCCGAGTCATTCACCACTGACTTTCCCCTGACTCACTTCCTGCGATGAGTGTATGCTTCATCCGTACCATGTTTCACAAAATTATATTAAATTACTTAATGTAAAATTCTGCCATGAACTGTAAATTAAAAATATTACAAGTAATCATGAAAAACAAATTGTACTGTTGTATTGAAATTATAGCTATATTAAATTAAACTGTATTAAAGTATAACTGTATTAAATTAAATGGTATAAAAATAACTATATTAAAGTAACTGTTATATTGAAATTAAACTATATTAAAATAAAAAAGATTAGAATTTTTTTAAAATTAAATTATTATTATTATTATTATGATGATTTATGAAGTTTAATTATTATTATTCCTGAAAAAAGAGAAATATTAAAAGTTTAGATTAAAATTCTAACTAAATATAATAAATAAATAATAATAGCATACATTTGATTAAAATGATTAATTTCTAATTATTAATTAATTTAAAAAAAAAAGAAAGTATAAGTGAAACAAAGTTTAGATTAAAATTATTCAAATTGGTAAATTCAGTTAAAAATAACTTGTATTAAATATGAAATTAAATTATATTAAAATAATTAAATGAATAATAATAATACAATTACTTATATTAATATTTAATAATTGTATTATTATCATAATTATTATTATTAAATAGTTGAAGTAACAATATTATTAATAATAATTTTTCCTGAAAAAAATATAAAAGTTTATATTAAAATTAAATGCTGTAATATAATAAACGCTATAAATAATTTATATATATTCATATATTATTAGTACAAAATATGTTTTGTGCCGAATCCTTGTAAATGGGTCTTTAAATGGCAACTCTTCAAAACAGCCTGTACGTGTGTGTGTGGTCACTCACCGAGACGGCTGCCGTTTCGAGGCATGGCCATGAAGGACCCCAGACTTCCCCCGATGACACTGTGCGGTCGGCGCAGAGGAGGCTTCTTAAAGGAGCCCGTGTACTGGTGCAAAAACGAGTGCATGCTGTGGGAGGAGGGCGGTCGGCCATTCCTCACGATGGGCTCTGAAATTACAAGACACACACACACACAGCATCAGTATAATTGCATGAATAGATTTATATTCTCACAGGTGTGAGGCAGTCAATACTTCAAAATTATTACTTTACTACTAGAGGTTACACTGAGGTCAAACGGAAGCTACAGCAATAGAGGGAAACCGTCTAGAAACTGGTGACGTCTTGACAGTCACCCATATCTTTCACTTCCCATCAAGCTGAGTGATGCTGGGAAGGCAACACCTGCTGCGCTTTTCACTTTTAATCGAAAGGAGAGCCAATCATTGCAAAGGTGTTGCTATGGCAATGTATAAACCAATAGGAAAGCAGCTGTAATCATTTGACCCAAACAACACAAGGCATGAAAAAGCATCAATGAAACAAATTCTCGCAAGTATAAACGTTTTAATCAAAATGGCCAATAGAAGCATAGCTGATATCATTTTAAACCAGCTATTGGACACTCGACACCCATGTGAATTTTAGATTAAAAAAAATTCACTGCATATATTAACTTTAATCAACGCTGGTAGAGGTTATATGACCATCACACAGAATGAGTGTGTGCGTATTCCTCAGCTCCCACCTGTTTCTGCTCTTACACCACCTGTCCAGTCAACCAACCCCTCCTTGAGCTCGCACACACACCCACATACACACACATTAAAAAAACCAAAAAAAAAACAACACAGAGCACCGCAGTGGTATTGCATTACATAAGAAGATAAAGTGCTGCTCTCTGGGACGCTGTAATCTAAAAGTCATTCTTCCCCAGCATGCTCAGACATTAAAACACACAAATAACGAGGCTCTGCGTCTCTAAACACCACAAGCAAAAATGTTCTCTTATATTTAACCTGTCCTACGTCCTATGAAACTGCGTACGCCTACTTCAGATTTGACCGCTGTGGCAAGTAAAGCATTAATATCCTAAATTTTTGACCGTGATTCTTGATGGTCTTGAAAAGGTTTAAAAGCGCCCTAATAGGATGTCTTTATTTATTTGGTCCCAAAGTTAATTTATTATAAAGAAAACATTCAAAAATCGAATTAAACTTTGATTATTTAATCAACTTAGCAAAAATACTGTTCAAATTTTAGAAACTTTTTTTAAAAGTCTTACAGTATAATATAGAGAAATGTATGTGTCACGGGATGAATTAAAATGTTTTAATTTGATTAACAGATTTATGAACATCAAATTTAAATAAAGACCAGATGGAAAACAGTTATATAGATAAACTGTTTTATGAATTAAAACGGAACATTTGCTTTTATTGTGCATGTTTTTTTAATATTGGACAATAAGGCAAAACAAGCCAAAACAAACACATTTTACATCTAACATGATTGAAGTTAAATGTGGAGTGAGAAAAGTTAAGTGTGTGAAGTGAAAAGTGGTGTGAGGAGAAGTGTGAAAAAGGAAGTGAAAAGTGAAGTGAAGTGAAGTGAAAAGTGGTGTGTGTGAAGTGAAATAAATCAAATTAAATGACAAGACTTTAAAAAGACGATTTTATTCTGTGATTTGACTGAATTGTGAAAACTGGTCTCTTTATAAAGTTCGGAGAGGAATAGGAGGGCTTGATGATGTCAGCATAAACGGAAAGACATTTCATAGGCAGAATAAGGTATTACATTGTTTACAAGATTACAAAGACAATCTTTTTTTCTGCGAAATAACATGTGATAAAGTGTTCCCAAGCAGATCGATTATAATTTCATGATGACTTTAAACAATGTTGTTTTCAGACTGTCTTTTGATGAAATGCTGATGGTGTAGTATCCTCATTTATTCAGAGAGCGTTCTCTTTTTCGCTGTGGTCGCTCTATCCCTCATATCTTCCCACACCACAGCTGTGTCTCTCATTACAACAGGCCTTTCAATCTGCTTACTAAGGGCAATCCAACAAAACACCAGGCTCACACACACACAAACCCCACAAAACAGCCCAGGCTCAGTGTGCCGCAGGTCTGAACCATCCGAGTCCATGTGGTAAAGTTCCACTCGCAGCCGGCCAGCTGCGCACAGGGACATTATTTCCATATAAGCATCATGGAAACTCCGGAACGTTCCACGGCCAACGCCATGGTAACGCTCAACAGGTTGGGCTGTGACAATACGTCATGCTGTCAGATGCAGTAACGTCCCACCGACAGCATCAGTGTGTGTGGAGTTACAAAATAGTGGAATTTGGACAGACGTGAACAGCCACAGAGCTATTTTTCCCACTACTGAGAAAATATCATGAACATATTTTCACATTCAACGCATAAGAATATAAAATGTAAACTATGTCTATCCTGTCTTGTTGCTAAGCAACAGCGCTCCTGAGGAAAATACTTCATGTCAGCAGAAGCTCTCGGGCCCACAGCGAGGTTGGGTCTACAGTTGCCGTGCCGACAGTCTCCGGTGACAGGCTCTTAGGTGTCTTTGTGCAGCACCCTGACATCCATTCTTGGTGCCAAAATGAACACAGGCAGACATAAATTCACTCTATTTCTTCATTATTGAGACAAAGGATGCCTTCAGAGAGAGATTGAAATGTGAGGGAACTATAGAGGCCAAATAAACGCACAGGGAACCACACGCATGACTAAAGCACAAGTTTAGCAAGGCAGATGGTGCACATGACTGTCCTGATCTGGCACCACCAGACCACAAACATAAAAAACAAAGACTGTCTGAAATTTAAGGAAGCAGTACAAAAAAAACCCCAACAACAACAACCATCTAGCCTCTTTTTCATGCAGTATTCATGTCTTTCCTGTGGGCAGACTGGAGGATTGACAGATCGGTAGCTGATATTTAAAGTTAGTTATGTTCATTTGACACAAATTATACAGAAACATACATACACACATTTGAAAAAACAACATCTTTCCAAACTTGTAATGAGACGCGCTCACAAACCTGTTGTCGAGTAAAAGACAATTTAATGACATGTTTTTACTCCAAATTCATTTCATAGAATCGTTCAATTGTTTGAAATAACGTCCATTTGTGATCCGATGTGGCTTCATATCATAGAATGAGGCATAAAAACTTATTTTATAGTATTAGATTTCAGTCATAAAGGTTATGTTGATTAGAACTGCATTACAAATATAACTTATTCTTATGAAAATACCTGAGATATCTAGTTTTCCTGCGGAATTGGGCCACTTTAACACTGTTGCTGCAGGTTGTTTTTCATGTTCGCGGGCTGAAGCGACCCCAAATCACATGATATTTCACCACAGGGAAGTGAAGTTTGAATTTTTCTGCCAAAAACGTGGATCGACTGGGCGACCCCAGTTATATATATATATATATATATATATATATATATATATATATATATATATATATATATATATATATATATATATATTTATAAAAAAAAAAAAAAAAACGCATTTAAAACCATACCAAAACTGCAATTACTTTCTATAGGGAAAATTAGGGAGAAAATCTAAATGTTTGTGTGGTAATTTGCACACTTGCAAATATTTCAAATAAATACAAAATAATTTAAAGAACCAGGGTTTGGTTTCCTCTACGCTAAACCATGTCCACTGTATTAGATGTGTAGCTGACTGCATCTACGATTGCACATTAAAAGTTTAGATCCTAAAAATGAGATCTGAAACCTAAAAGCAGTGTGTAATTTTCTTCCGAACTCTCTTCAATCTTAATGAGACAAAAACGTCCATTCAATTACTCTCACTTCCATATTCCATCCACATCTTTCCTGAGGGTAAAGTGAGACTATTAATCAAATGGCTCATTTAATGTATAATTAACACAGAACCTTTACATTTTTACATTAAATGATTCTTTCAGGTCTACAAACAAGACTAATGAAAAAATAACTGGCACAGAAGGTTGCTATTCTTTTAAAATAATATTAAATAAAACGGACATCAGCTTACATCGAATAGCTATCACAGTGCATAATATTCCTCTGAACGTTAATCCAGATGGGCTGCAGTGACTGAGGATTTACCCTGCGCAGAGGCAGAAGTTAGACAACCTTGCTAATGTGCGGATTAAAGGAAAGAGAAGAGAGCGCCATAAGATCCTTACGTAATGGCAGAGTCTTCATTAAACATTCATCAGAGTGACTTAAAAAAAAAAAACGGCTGGGTCAACACCACTGCCATTCCCCACATTCAACACAGACCTAAAAACAGCCACACTCTGAATGCGTGCAAGCATAGCTGAGTGGGAATATTTAGACCGTTGTGCACATTTCAGTGTAAGACTGGTGAAAGAGTGCAACATTCCACAAAAAAAAAAAATGTCCGAATGTTAGTGTTAACCTGAGGATTGTGTTGTGATGGTTTTAGGGCATGATTGAGGGAGGATGTTATTACTGCTGTCAAACCACTGCGGACACAGTAAATGTTACAGTTTACTCAGGCTCTGTGCCAATCCTATTAAGTTTTCTCAATGTCTACAAAGCTACCTTCTAAGGCCACGAAAAAAGAAATCTTATAAGTGACTAAATTGAAATGTAAAGGCTTGCAAGCATGCGCAAATAGGTTTCTTAGATGGAGCACAGAAAAATCATCTAATGCTCAGGGTTGATTTTGATTTAATTAAAGCCAAACATGTTGCAATGAAAAATATTTAAATAATTGGGTGATGGTCTGCCATCTTGGATGGCACTTGATTTTATCCCAATGCATTCAGGTACTGCCTATATTTGAAAAGAGCATGCAATACTACCTTATATTTTGGTTAAAATTTGCAGCCTAATTTTGATGTCCGCAGTTATGAATTAATGCACTTATAATGTCTAAAACTGCTGTCTAGGTAGGCAGCTCGTTATGGTCGTAGCCTAATGGTTTAGAGTGAGACTGGCAACTCGGAGGTTGTGGGTTCGATTCTCAATGCCCGCAGGAAATGACTGAGGTGCCCTTGAACATGACACCTAACACCCCCCATCACTCACCAGGCGCCACAGTGGGTGTGTGTGTCCACGGTTTGTAGTATGTGTTCACTACTCACTACTCCTAAGGAGTGTGCACTAACTTTGATGGGTTAAATGCAGAGGGCAAATTCCGAGTAAAGGTTACCATACTTGGCCTTCACGTTACTTTCACTAATAACACATTCTCATGGCAATTTGTAACTTTTATGTTTTGGCAAATTGGTGTTGTATGAGTTCGTACAGTTCCTTTCGCAAAATTTCATACAATCTGTTTATGCCCATTTACAGTTGGTTTTAACTTTGGTTAGGAACCTAAATGCCTTTTGATAAAATTATACGTTTTCATATGGATCAAACTTTCAAAAAAAAAGTTTAGTTTTCTCATGAGATCGGTCGGGGTTCAATCAGAGCCTTACATAAAATTCATGCTCGGATATAATCAAGTTCGCTTGAAGCTCAATGTGTCATTACTGCAATTTTTTTTAGGGATGATTATGCTTAATTCAGCATGAAATTTGAGGCAAAAGGCTTTGAAAGACATTTCTGAACTCAGTTACCCTACATTCAAGAACACTTTCACCACATTTCTCATTTACTGTACATTTCCCTTAAAATGCACACCCATCATGCTTTTTTGGATATTGCCTTTCATGTAGTGTGTAATATAGCAGAGTCTTAAAGATCTGCAAAAGCACAATAAGTTGAGTTATTGTCTTCCAAAACAAAGGGCTGATTCTGTACTGCCTGAAATGAGTTGTCATTAATTCCAGTCTTACTTCTAGCTCAAACCTAACAAATTTGCATAATACCAGTCTATGGTCTTCACTGGCTACCCGCGAACAAAATCCACTTCAACCTGAAAATCAGGTATGGTCGTTTGGTTTCCGGCACGCTCTGTAAGCGGTAGACCAATCACAACAGACTGGGCCATCTGACCAATCAGAGCAGAGCAGGCTCTCAGAAAGGACGGGTTTAGAGAGATCCTTTAACAAACCGTTTCAGACACTGTGAGGAAAGAGGTGATGCTGAAATGTATATTATGAGAAAATTAAAGTGTTTTTTGAGCTTGGATGCATGTAAACCTAATGTGGAAGTCCTCCAAAACAAAATGATGAGCCTTTAAAATATAGTGGCCCTTTAAAACCCTCCCTTCATAGGTGCTCTGATAAAGAGAACTTGACAATCAAGTCTTGCCCCAAAAAAAAACAAAAAAAACATGGTAGTTGAATTTGTGCTTTTGATAAGTATGGTTACTGTTTTACCTCAGTGGAGCGTGCAACACGACCTGTGGGTTCACTGGGGACGGAAGGTAAGCGGGAACACGCTGGAACACACCACACTGACTTCCAGTTTACAGAGTCTCATTGTACGGTCTGAATCAGTCTGTGTGATTCTAGTCCATCCGTCAGGTTTGCCCGAAGGCAACGGAGCTAATTTAGCCCAACTCTCGCAAGCTGTCACATGCTCCCTTCCTCTCATTCTCTTCACAGGGGTGTCATTGCCGTTACGTAATTACTAGCTAGCTGACAAACAAGAACGAGGAGAAGAAAAAGCACTTTGAGGAAGAGGACAGGGAGTGTTTTGCTTCATTTTCTTTCCATTCAACTGAAATTGCATTGCTTTAGGCATTCAGGCTGACTGGAAGAATGACAGCAGACCTTTTTCATATCAGTCCTGGCTCAGCACTGTTTACGGTCACAAAAATGGCACAGACTTTAGTTATGACAGATCAGAATGGCAGCTTGACAGCTTTTCAAGTAAACTTGAAATGGTTGTGTCAGAGTAACTAACCCGTGCTAACGTGGTCAATACATGTGACCAAGAGAAAATAAAATACTCTGGGTGTAAATACTGTGAACAAAACTAATTTAAAATAAAATTCAACAAGTTCAGCATTTCTGGCATAATGTTACATCTGTCGTTCTTTTTCTTTAAAAAAAAAAAAAGACAAACAATATGTGCATTAAGATGATTTTAAAGGAGGAAAAAAACCTGAAAGTTTAAATTTACATTTTGTAAAAGGATGTAAAAGTCACTGAAAAATGATTTAAAAATAATTACAGCTCAAATTAATAGTTTTATCCTCCAAAAATTGTTCACTAAGTACCAATGCTTGCCTTTTTTTAATAAAACGAGGAATGAATCAAACTGAATATTTGTGTTAATAATCATTATGCAACACATGCTATTGACTGACCTTAAGTTGACTTACTTTAACATAAAAAAAAAATTAAAAAGAGAATTAAAGTATACAAAGGTGATGTAATATAAGAGTTCACAAAAACACAAGCTTGACATTTGAGTTTTACACTTCAGAATGGCTTGCCGGGTCCAAGTATCTTATATTGAACCAGGAGCAGTTATGAAACAACTAAGTACACATTCTAAGTTATTTTAAAAGATTCAATTAAAATGCCTCAGATTTACTGCTATAAATTTTAGAAAGAAATACAGGGGTCCAGTCACTACCCGAGTGAAAATCTCAGAGTTCAGGCCAAAGTAAACATGCAGCTGTCTTCACATTACTACAAAAATGCAGAATATGCATTACTTCAAATATTAGTGTAGCGACATATGCTGACAAAGCAATATATAATGGGAATAATTCTGAAAGATGAAAATGTGGAAAAAATGTTTGTTAAATGGGTGCAAAATGAGTGCAAAACCTCATAATATACTTTACTGAAAATAGTTTAGCTACAAAATCTGATAATCAGTTTATAGAGCCCCTGTGTCCTGATTCGTAACACAGGAGGGCCTTTTTTCCACTCCTGTGGATATTTTCCAGGTTTCCAGAGTCCTTATTCCACAAGCTAATCAAAGTACTAATAAATCAGTCTCTAATCTGTACTACTTAACACTAACAGTGACCCTGCACATACAATATAGACACAGCAAACAATATGAAAGGTGCAGCCAGCGCGCACACACTCACCGCTGTCCTTGCTGCTGTTCTCCTCGATGGTCATCTGTTCCGCCAGCTCTGAGAGCGACTCATCGATCGTCTGGCTTCCACGCAGGGTGAGCGACAAACGTCTCTTAAACCTCTTCATCCTCTCCATGGGCCTCTGAGGCAGGGGGGGCCTACAGGAACACACACACAGTGTTAATCATCATCTGCCTGAGAATACCTGCGAGGTCATGCAGCATAGAAAGACTTCTAAACTTTAAAAATAGGGTTGAGCACAGCCTAAAAAGAAAGAGTAAATCATGCTTTTATTCACTTCAGAGTTTGAGTACTTTGTATTTGTTTTAGCAGTTAAGAGTTGGTTTAAGCTAGTTCATGGAAATGACCGTTCATTCAAAAATGAAAATTCTGTCATTAATTAAAAGCTTCAACGTGGATAACACACGAGAATGAACCTCATTGGTTCTCGCATGTCAAGTGAACATACTTGAGCTTCCGTTTACCACAAGTGATCTGTGAGTTGATCAGTTTATATATGAATAAAAGTCTAAATTCAATCTGTTCATCATATAAAGCAATCATGTCTCTTCAGAAAACTTGAACTAAACTGCTCAATTCATATGGATTATATTTACTTTCTCAATGAACTTTTTGATGCGTCAAACTGTCAGTTGCGAAGCTATCTATGGAGGGACAGATTTCATCTCTCAGATTTCATCAAAAATATCTTAATTTGTGTTCCAAAGATGAAGGAAAGTCTTACAGGCTTGGAACGACATGAAGGTGAGTAATTAATGACAGAATTTTTCATTTTTGGGTGAACTATCCCTTTAAAATCAAGATTAGAGTTCTGCAGCTTTTAGTGCATGTCAATTAAAATTTACTTCTCTTCCAGGAAAACGCACCAAAATAGTGATGACTCATCTAGAACGCATATGCGTATTCCAATAAAATGTTCACTAGAAAGAGAACATCCCATCCCCCAAATGCTTGTCTCTGACAAGCAAAAGAAAATCACCGATTGCCCCGTGCTTCTTCTGCATTACTAATGCTTGGACTTTCCTATTAACTTTCCCATCAACTTTCCCAACCAATGATTTATAAAGAGTCTTTATTGTTTTCAATGTAGTTTTACCAAGTTTTGACATAGTGGTTAATGGTATTTACAGAGTCCTTCAATATTTCCTGCCTCAACTTCCTGTTTAAAAATGGGGAAATAAATCCTTGTCAAACCATTTCATGGAGTCTTTAGTATGAAGATCAATGTGGAGGCATCATTTAGCTGTGCGTGTTTGTAAATTCCAGGGATAGTTTTAATAGATATAGTTTTAAATCTACACAGCAGGACTCACACGTGACAAGTATAAATAAAAAAAAGTTAAAAAAAAAACCTCATTAATAATTAAAAAGCTTTTAATCAAATATTCATGACTGGATTTTGTTTTTATAGGCACTTCAACACATGCTTGTGCATTATTAAAACACACACTCCCACATGCACCATAACTCCCTTTACACCAATGCATTTCCTCAAAATAAAATGACAGCAATGAGACACCAGGTTTATATATCAACAGTAAAACATGCAATAAAACCAAAAATAAATGAGGGTTTGAAGGCAAAGATAGTCTGAATGTAAAAATTGGAGAAATGATCATGCAAAAAATAAATATTCAATATTAAAGTTAACAATACACATAAATATAGATATAAAAAAATAATATAAATAGAAAATTAAAATGATAAATAAGTGCATTTAAAATGAATTATATAAATAAAATCTGTCATCCCTAATAATTATTAAAAATGCATTTTGTCATCTTAGTCTATTGTTTTTATAAAATGGCAACACCAATATTAAACTACTCAAGGACATGCATAATAGTAATAAAGTAAGAATTTTGAATTGTGGATAATAACACCCCTTAAAAAGGTAGAATCACTCATGCATGACTTCTCTAAAGATTTTTATATACACCTTTAATGTGTGTGTGCTTGTGTATTTCTCTCAATACATGCTGACTTTGCACCGTTTTAGGCAGGAAACACCTTGCTATGGGAGGCAGCGGGACTCTTTCTGTCCATTGTATTGCCACCGCCAGACTACACACACCCAAATTCACACAGGACTTGAAGGTTCGTTGCGTTCACAAAGCGAAATACAAATTAAACTCTCCAAGGTTCTCCTCGTCTACCAAAAGTACAGCACATACTGATAACATTTGTCCCCTAAGAAGAGCCGGGTCACTGTAATCATACATAGAGACACACAAAAGGCTATAAGGTTATAGTGACATGGATTTTCTCCGGTGGTGTCTGATTTCAGAATGCTGCAAAGTGGGAAATGTGCATGCAAAGACCGCACTACAGGAAACGGACGGTCGGAGCATCTGTGATTGGTTCCTCTCGAATACAGTCACGCATACCCATGCGCGCCATCTGTCTATCCGACACAGACTAAAGGGGGGGGGGGGGTGACCGAGCCCCCATATGAGGGATTAGACTACTGGTACAGGCCGATATAGCAACGACAGACAGTTTAATGTGCCCGCTGACAGAGCACATCTCAAACAGCTGGTATCTCATTCTGCTACGTAGGACAGCAGGGTCCGGACACACCCTGAGGCCACAATCGTGTGTTTTCATGGGCTTGTGTTTGAACAGTTGGCATTCCTGTTTAAGACCTGCTAGGACAGGGCAAAACCAGCCTGAACACACAAACACAGACGCTTTAACACTGCGAAATTCACTGTCCTGTTCATTAAAGACACGCAAACGTGATTTTCCCATCATGCAATGTCAGGCTGTGTCTGCATTAATCTGGATACATCTGAAAACTACATTTGGGTCATTCCATGTCAAATCCATCAAATTTCGGAAACACGGTTGAACATGGAGCAGCTTTGAGATCACCATATCTATGAGACTGAACTATAGGGCCTTGAAATTTAAGATTTCAAAAGGTAAGTGTATTAAGAACAAGGATATTAAGATATCTTCAATACTTTTAGAGTAACAGGCATGCAAACTTTGGAAAAGGACCGTTTATGGCACTCAGACAGGTGCCATTGTACCCAAACACAGACATATGTGTGACATAACCTGGTTTCAGTGTGAACGGAAGGCCAAAATTAGAGAAAAAGATTTTTCAAATGAATTCTGATTAATGTAGAAGTAGCTTTAATGTCGGCCTACAGGGACTCGTCTCGAGTCTGGCTCATTAAAACAACTACAAACGCATTGCTAAGTGGGCATACGGGCCTTTTTCTTGTTAAATCTCTTGGTTAGTACACTTTTTTTTCGGTGTAGGACACCGACACTGTTGTTTCAGTGACAAGCTGCATTCTCAGCCAATGAGCGAAGAGCATTGAGGACAGTGCTGTCGAATGTCATCCCGCCACCTCCCGTCATTAACCCCCCGGTCTGGTGCAACATCCGTCTCCAGACAGCAGCTCTCCCGGGATCACGCTGATAGGAAAGTGGGCTGCTGGAGGGGGTAGAGAAGGCCGCAAATATGCAAATATGGTTACAGATCATTTAATATGCATGTTGTAGCTGGGGCTTGAGGTCTATGGTGATATTATGTGTGATATTAAGTGACTATATTATGTAAATTAAGTGTAGTCATATTTTTGTTGAAAATTAAGCTGTGGGGGACAGGCCCACATGACATTGACATGTATTCAAAAGTTTGTGGTCAATAAGATTTTTAAATGTTATTTTATATGATCTTATTTTTTTTTTTTTTCACCCAGGCTGCAATTATTTGATCAAAAATACAGTAAACTGAAAAATTTTGAAATGCTATTCCAGATTGAATCAACTCTTTACTATTTGAATATTTTAAAATGTAATTTATTACTGTGATGTAAAGCTCAATCATCATTACTCCAGTCTTTAGAGTCACATGATCCTTCAGAAATCATATGAATATGCTCATTTAAGAAGCATTTCTAATTATCATCAATATTGAAAACAGTTATTAACGTATTTTTGTGGGCACCATGATATATTTTTTCCAGTATTCCTTGATAAATGGAAGAGTCAAAACAGAATTTATTTGAAATAGAAATCTTTTGTATTATAAATGTCTTTACTGTCACTTTTGATAAATTTAATTTGTACTTGCTGAATGAAACTATTAATCTCCTTAAAATAAAAAAATAAATAAATAAAAAACCTTACTAATCCCAAAAGATTTAAACAGTAGCATACTAAACATTATCCAACAAATCTAATAATGAAAAAAAGGTTTTTTTTTTACTCATAAACCTAGGTCAAAGGTTTGGTTGCTAACTGACTCAAATCAAAGACATTTACATGATTATTAAAAAAGTCAGACTAAAGCAATAATTAGGCTATTCTTAGACAATTCTTTAGTTAAAATGAAATAAATGATCTATAATAATAGTAAAGCTTGACTTCTCAAACACTAATAATATAAATAGCGAGTTCAAGATCCAAATAGAGACAAAAAAAGAATCCATTAGTAAAACACAGCTTGCCAGAAACGTCTACAGATCTATTGTCTCTTTAGGTCTTTTCATCTTTCTGTGTGTCCCCATATTAGTAGTTTCACAGTCGCCCAATCATAAGCGAGCATATGAATCAAATGCCGGGAGAGAATCTGTTTACATCCCCCCGGCCAGGATTAGCCCACCTCCTCTGTACACGCTCCTCTTGAGAGATAAGGGGTCTTTGTGTGGCAATGAGAGGGAGCATTACCCACACCATAACAAAACCCTCATGTGCCTCGTGTGGGCTGGGGGAGGCACGGGAGGAGATAATACATCCCAAACTCACAGTGGCACAAACACAAGCACTGAAACAAAACCCCAGCAGCCCCGAGAACTGCTGCTGCCCTCGGCTCCAGCTGAATGCTGGGACGACCCCTGCAGCCGGGTGGCACCACAGACCGAGGGTAATTAGAGCAGGAAAGCCTGACAAACATCAAACATCACACTAGCCACCAGCCAGAAGCATCAAACAGCAGGCTAATTAATCACAGCCTGGGAGACAGAAACTGGGTTAGCCAGCTCTAAGGATGCACAAAAAGCATGAAACCTGACGCACAGTTTGTGATGCAGACACCTCAAATCAAACTGCTTATTGAAGAGTTTTACTTTTCTAAGCAATCGGACTCCACTGAGAATATCTTAACGACTGCCCTCTAATGAAGCTAGAGCTAGATTCATTTTGTCTATTTTACTTTTAAGCTACTTTTCAAATATGTCATGTGTAGATATTTGTGTGCCGTTTTTTTTAAAAGAAATTAATGCTTTTGAGCAAGGACTCATTAAATTATGGAAGCTCGTTTCCACCATGAAATAAAAAAGGTAAATTCAACTTTTTCATCTCACAATTCTACTCTTTCCTCACAATTGCGAGTTCTAAAGTCAGAATTGCGTGATATAGGCTAAACTCAGAACTGCGTGATATCCTAAAGTCAGAACTGTAAGTCAAATTTACATGATAAAAACTTTATATCGACTTTATCTCTCACCATTCTGACTTCATAACACGCAATTGCAAGTTTAAATCTCACAATTTACAGATAAAAGTCAATTGTGAGAGGCAAAATCTTAATTGCGAGGGGAAAAAAATCAGTATTGTGACCTAAAAACAGAAATTACCTTTGCAATTATATTTTTTATTTTTTTATTTAGAGGTGGAAACAAGCATGTTAAATTGATCAGAAGTGTTCGTGAAGAGATTTTTTAATGTTACAAAATGATTTTTTTTTTTTTAAATGCTGCTCTTTTGAACTCAATATTCATTCAAGAATCTGTTGTTTTTAATGGGCGACGTTTCCAAAACTGAATTAAAACAAATTATGCATAAAGTGTAAAAATACTATTTAATTATGTAAGTTTGGTGTACAAAAAAATTCTAGCTACGAAAACAGCCTCAGCAAAAAAAAAGTAAGAAAACAAAGTTTAAAATGTCATTTCCATAAAACGTGGAAAATAAGCTGATATTACTTGCATTCAATATCAGACTGATGATAATGACAATAATAATAAACATCAATATTGGTTCATACTGATGTAGTCATGCATCCTAAAGGAAAAACCCCAAACATTCAACCAAAAAGAGTTAATTCATCTAGTACACCCTCATAATCCTACTGATTTTTTTTTTTTACTTTCATATCACTTATATCAAAAGGAAGCCTGGAAAGCACATCTCGAATCTTCACATGAATATTGGAGGAATCTCGGGTAAGATTGGCATTTTCGATTCTCTTTCTATCTCTTCCCACATACACAAACAAAAAGCCCATTCCCATTGCCATGGCAACACGTCTTTCCTGGGACTTCTCTGCATCTTCTTTCTCACAGATCAGAATCTGTAATTTACCCCTTCGCACACCCAAAAAAAGTGAGAGAGCGAGAGAGACAGAGACAGGGAGAGGGAGAGAGAGAGAGACAGGGAGAGGGAGAGAGAGACGGGGAGAGGGAGAGAAAGAGAGACAGAGACAGAGAGAAAGACGGAGTGGGTGAGCGAGCACAAAACAGAAGAGAAAAAGAAAGAGAAAGACATAGAAGAAGCAGAATGATGTCTTTGTGTTTGACTACAAAGCATGAGATCTCCACGGCAACTCTGCTCGTCTGCGCCAAACTGCAGGCAAGTGAGACTAAAATGACAAAAAAAAGGGCAAACACGAGAGAGAGAATGATAAAGAGAGACAGCTAGCAAGCTTAACAGCGAGTGAAATTAGGCATATTACACGCATGACTGTACAAGTGGCTTCATAACCATCCGTTTGAATCAAGCAGGTCTATAATACCAGGAGAAAGCCATCTGTTAGCAACAAAAATGTGAACTTCACCTCTAAAAAGAAAGGCTCTTCGGATCAGATACTGACATCAGAAAAGTAGAGGCCTGTTGACTTGTTGGCATTGACCTGTGGTGTGTTAGCGTGCATTAGCACATCTGCCATCCGTACAACACAGGACATCAAAGATGCATCATCTCCGTCGTTTACATAACGTAACGTAATTAGAGCCATAGAAATGGACAGATCTGGCAGTCCTGGGGTTCTTTCATCTGCCTGTCCACTCGACAACGCTTAAAGCACTTCAGCGTGTCATTAGCACGCTCTTCAAAATCACTCTCGCCCCCCAGCAGCAACCAAAAAGCATGTAAAGACCAATGTTGATGCGATGACTGATGGGAATTTGGACGGAATAAATGAGGACTGCCTGCAGGTCACAGTGACAGAAGCTGAAGACGTATCTTTTGCGCATGAGAGTAGAAGTGTTGGTTAACATAAATTAATCATGCAATATGAAAGAAAATCTCCAGTAGTTTCGTTCAGATATGATTTGGTTTCACATAGTTGGACTTAAGATTGCTTATTAAATGTTTAAAAGGAGATCTACTATGCCCCTTTTTAAAAGATGTAAAATAAGTCTCTGATATCCCCCAGAGTGTGTGTTAAGTTTTAGCTCAAAATACTAATTAATTATTAATAATTTTTTTAGCATGTTAAAAATTTCACTTTTTTGGGGAGGGGGGGGGGGGTTGTGTGTGAACCTTTAAATGCAAATGAGCTGCTGCTTCCAGCCCACTTTCCAAAAGAGGGAGGAGCTTCAAGAGCTCATGCTCCAGCATACCAACAACAACAAAACAGGACAATGTCACGCACTGAAATGTCAATAAATGTCAAACTTTTGAACGGTAGTGTAATTTTCTTGAAGCCATGAATTTTTCAAACTTTTCCAAATATATTTACACACAATACATCAGTAAAATTATTTTGAATATTTAACGACAATGCATGAGCCTTTATTCCTGATTTTGTTTCCCAGAGTGTTAATATGCCGAGTCGCAGTTTATTAACTGAAACACTCACAAACACTCAAGTCATCAGTCAGCTTACAGCATCAACCACAATAGATTATGTTTATCTTATATAAACTAACTCACATCGACACAAACACTGATATATTCAGCTAGAAAACCTCCATCCATCAGGACAGACCCAAATCAAGATTAATTTGTCATGGAGACGGGGTCCTGACGCAGACGTCTCAAATTCTGTGCGCCGCTGGCCTCGACTCTCTCCAGAAGCTCAAACGCCTTCCTGAATTTAAATGTCATCAGAAGATCTTTAGCATGCAAATTTAATTACTCTCGAGTCAGAAATCAGAAAAGAAAACAAACAATCATTAAGGAGGCGCAACAATCTTTGTGTGAACTACCATCCTCCACTCCGGCCGCTTCTTTTCTCACACAAACACAAACAAAAATCCTTGAGACAGGAATGTAGCGATACACAGATAATGCCGTCTGTCAACCTAAAGTAAACACAAAACGCATACGATCTCAAAAATCAAAACATCTCTGCTGCAGGACCTACCAAGAAGAGACTCAGAGGTTCAAAAACCTCTACAAATACAGATCATATACACAAATACCATCATTATTCAGAGTAATTAATTATAAGTATCACACGGCATGTTAGGAACACAACTATCATCAAATGTCTTTTCGTACTGTACACTAACTTATGACTACCAGGCAAACATAGGAGATTGTGTACATAAGCATGAATGAAAATACACACAGACTTCCCCCAACATCCACTTACAGCAGTCTAGAAAGTATTGCCGTGTTCTTATTATGCTCATAAGTGTGTCTGCACGTGTTTGTGTGTGCAAGAGATAAGAGGATGATCACACACAATCCCCCATGACGAATGAAGCACCGAGCAGCACTGACTCCAGCAACTGCCTGTTCTCCATCTCACACACACACACACACACACACACACACACAAACATGTCAACGGAAGGTCAGACTGATATTACAGTCTGTGCCCACATGACCAACAGAGATGAAAGTTTGAAAGGAGCATTTACAGATGGGAATACCATGGTGCAGATTACATATTCATTCACCAAAGTATTTGCACAGAACTTGAGCTTCTTCACTGAATTCCATGTAATTACTATGGTATGCATGTATAAATAAATCATTGCACATTTCCAAAAAATAAAAATTCAGAGCTTGAATTTCAGCACGGGATTGTGCATAATTTTTCCAATTTCCACAGGTTTCGCACTCACATAAAGCCACTTCTTAAACAGCTTGCGAGTGCCAAATTTAGTTATTTTCTGCGGCTTATTACGCTTCAACAGGCAAATACACAATCCATCTTGGCAAGTATTCACGTAAAGAGTTGGTTATGTTTAAAGTGAACATAAAACCTTGGGAAAGAAAACACATAACAGTATAATGGATCCGTGCATTCACTCTGAAAGTGACAGCGATAATATAAAAAATATCTATATTAGGGTTTTCCCAGTGGTTTTGAAAATGGTATTGAGTATCAATATTTTTCAAGGTATTGTGTCGAAGTTAGAAATTCCAGGATCGTGACAACATACATCCAAATTTACCATAGTGCATCTTTAAAAAGCACATGGTATAACCATGGTTCATGTTCAAAAAAAAAGTATTGCCATGGTACACGTCCAAAAAAAAAACGGTATAACCATGATATATACGCATTTAAATAAGAAAACAAAACATGGCTTTACCGGCGTATGTGTCCAAAAAAATCATGAGAAATCAATACACCCATTTCTAAAAACGAAACGAATCATGACATTTAAACGTTGTGTGTATCGTATTGTGCTGTAATAGCACTAACATGGTACTTTTGGTTATTAAACTGGTGAGCGAGGAAGTAGTTTAAGGAGGACGAGTACTAACAGGTCAATGAATAAGAACATCCGTCCCATCTGCATTGTCCCACATTCAATCTCTCTCTGCCCGAGAGATGCTCCATTACTCCACTTAGCCTTATATTTTTAGCCTGTAGCACAGGCGAGTTTCCCTCCATCACCCAGATGTGTCACTACACCACTCCATCAGCCAAGCTTCTGCCACAAACCTTCCAGCAAAATGCGCTGAAAGTCGCAGAGGTCAAAATCAACAACACTGCAACAGGAAGTGCACATCTGGCACTTCAACAGAGCTCTCAAGCTGATATTGAGCAACTCCAGATATGGGGCGGTAGTTTATCTATGGCTGACCGTCCTAACACCTGACTGGCAGGAGGCTGCTAATCCCACGATCCTCTTTAACGGCATGTAGCCATGTCGAACCCAAACTTCCTGTCATTGTCCCCACAGCAGGTGAGTGGCATTCCAGAGGAGAATCACAAACAAATACCACAATAGAGGCAACAAAAGCAAGATTTCTCTACATCCTAATGTTCTGGAGCATAAAAATAAAATGCAACTATAAATAAATAAAAAAAAAAAAAAACACCTACACATATTGGTTTGATGCTAAAAATAAATAAGGAACTGGGAAAATCAGCACATGTGGGACTAAAAGTAGGTCGGTTTAAGTGGAATGGTACACCGCAATGCGCAAGCTGGTTTCAGCGTGTAATGTAACCTAACCAAACTTTGGACAGGGAGTTTAACGCCCATCTGACTCAAAGTTAATCATTCCCTACTTTCTCCTGCTCTCAGATAATAAACCAGAAAGATTGTGCATGTGCTTTTTCCACACCGTCAATAATAAACCGGTTTAGTTGGCAAAGATCTGAAATTTCAACTCAAATAACACATTTAAATAAATAGACCAATAAACTCCTGCATGGTAATTAAGTAATTTTAGTATTACAACTTAAACATATTATTCTATTTTAATTAGCAAAAACAATTTAATAGTTTTAACTCGCTAAACAATAACACTCTACAACGTACTTCATACATTATGAATTACGATTGTAGAGGAAAATATGATTTGCATTGCATTTGCATTCTGCTTTGAATATGACCAAAAGAAGAAAAAAATTGCAGATATTCATGTTGTATTTTTTTCACTATGTATTTCAAGAGCTTAGCTTTCAGACCATATGTCTAATGAACAACAAGAAAGTTTAAAGAACCCTGTGGTGAAAATCAAGTTCTTAATGTTTGTGTGTAAGTGGTGTAAAGCAAATTCAGTCAACACCATTGCTGCGTATTTCATCCTTAAAACTGCAGTGTACCAAAGACAGCCTCAGAAACGTGCCCGTTTCACAAACATGTAACCAATCCCAGTCAATGAGTGGGCCAGGCTTTTCTCCACTGACTTTCTATGATGTTCAAAGCGTTTCGAAGGATGTTGATTTTTAGAAGGCAGCTGTCTGATTCTGAGATGGCGACCGGGAACATGGTTTATGTAACATCAGCAACAAATTACCAGTTGATTGATAACGCAGTCAAGCCAAAGACTAATATCAATTACCATTATGTGTCCGACGTTATAGAGAGTGATGCATAAAACCATTCTGATACATCGACTTGTAGACGACCCTGTGTAATTCACTCTGGTTCAAATATATATGGCTGAATTAAACCAATATTTCCACTTGCTATTGTGTAGTGTTTACTACAGTGAGTGGATCAGGTAGTCCGAGCTGGCGGGATTCAGTAGAGGCGGGGACTAATTTGGATATTCAAGGTAAACTAAATGAGGCCAAAGTGTAGAGTTCCTTTGAAACAAGGAAAAAAAACATTTAAATATGTCATTTTGGTGATCAAATATGAGGGACACAATTATTGACTGCAGGGGTCTTTAACTTTTAGATAGCCTACACACTTTAAAATGCACAGAAATTGACATCAAATATTTATAACTCAGTTTTTATCCAATCATATTCTCTAAAAAGACAAGCAAAGTGGCTTTAGCAAGCTGTGCTATAAAAAAAATTATGTCACACCTCAACTTCCTGTTTCAACAGGAAATACATCGTCAAAAAGTGACCCACACTTAATCCGCTAATGGGGGGGTTGGTCTTTATCCACTGACCTACGCTTTACCTAGTACAACAGTCTACTTTACAAACCAGCTTTGGACTCGATGTTAACCAGAATTCACATGACACCTTAAAGACATCTCCACAAATCTAACGCGTCTACCTCGTGGTGCACACTAAGGGTCCTGATATGAGCTCTGTTCCTGTTCGACTCTGCACAACAAAGCGCCGTGCTCAAACCCCCACAGCCCTGTCTGTTCCCATGACAGATCATGTGCTCAGATATTTCCAGCTAAATCACTCAAGACCTGGGGAATAAAACAAAAATGAACTACTGTGATCGATCACAGCTGAAGGAAACTGAGGACAGCCCAGGGTAAACGGAATATGCTTTAAAAGCAGACCATTCACAAAGAGGGAATTATGCGATTGAGATAATAAAGATGGGAGGGGGAAATTTTTTTTATCATGCTTTTTTCAAAGAAAATGAATTTGCATTATAAAATAAAAATAAGTTTTAGGTTTATTCATCTAAATCTAAAAAACAATTTTTTTCTTCACAACTCAAACAGAAAAATTAACAAAAAAAGGTTATTTATATATATAAATCTGAAACAAAGCATTAAAAAAAGGAAATCACTCGAAATTAAATAAACTTTAACTGAAATAAAATAAAATATTTAAAAAAATATTTTGACCAAAAAGAAACCCACAACCAAATTAGTAACTAAAATGTAAAAGATGAAAGCAAAATATAACATTAATAATACTACTACTACTTTCAAAATATGAAAAAGAAACATTCAAAATATTAATACAGATTATAATAATACCTCAATGATGCTAAACTAACACTGAATAGAATTATCTATCTATTCTCCAAACCACTTGTCCTCTGTAGCGTTGTGGACAAATAGAATTAAAATAAAAATTAAATTCAAATCAATATAAGCACTTCCTAGCGTCAGACTTTTCTCTGAAAGCAAGTATTAAATTCATTCCTTTAACACCTTTTTAAAATAATATATTATCTTAATTCAAACGTGAGATGTATAAGATCACAGATGGCGAACACAATCATTCATAACAGTACAAAATAAACTCTGACTCACAGATGACAAACTCAGGTAACTTTATCAACCTCCATCCACAAGTACATAGTGTGCTTCACTGCAGAAAAAGAGGAAAAAAACAGATAAGTGCAGAGATCTGATGCTCCACTGTCGCTTAGAGACGCTGGAATGTAAACACCATGTGAGAGGCAGTGAGATCACTGTGGACAACACACACACACACACACACAGACAGAAACAGACGCTCGTTCAGTCGAACGTGAGTGACACCAAAGTGTCTGTTCCCTATCGATGTGCCTTGCCATAAATATTTTAAAGGTGGAAGGATGAAAGAGGTCTCAAAAGACACTCTCACTCAGTCGGAGTCGCACAGACAGTTTTTGGAACCGCATCCTTAGGGGGCCGTTCACACAGTGTGCGTTCTTGCGCTCCAAAACAGCTAGAATGAAACAGAGCAGGAGTCTCCAAACACATTTTTCAAAGCTGAACTTTATATAACACAGTGTCTTAAAAATGGCACATTCATGGTGCAAGATTGTAAAATAAAATAAAATATAATATAATATGATATAATATAATGTATAAAAATATAATCCCCAGAAAAATTACAATTCTCAGTCCAAAGCCACTGCAAACAGCATTGGAAACAAGTGTACTTCAAAATATCACTTCACAGGAAGTGGAGAGGGAAATTTTCCGACCGCACAAGTATTGTCATGCAGTACTACACAAAGGGTGTATCCCAATCGGTTCCCTAGTTCAATAGTCAGGGCATTGATCAGGGAGTCCATTTTGAGCACTGCCTCCATCGCAAAATCCTACCAGTGCACTGAAACCTTCACTCCCTAGAACGTACAACAAAAGCATCGATGCTCCCTATGTTCCCATACTGGAAGTTCTAAAGCGCGAAACAAATCACGGGAGCCAACTCACTTCACATAATCGCATGACAGACGTTTTTTTATTTATTTTTTTTTTTTTAATATAAACCATTATTTAATTATACATCACTAGACGGGTAATGAACAATCTAGCTAGCATTTATAATTTATGGCGTCTCGATCTCCGTGAACTTCTTTCTGGAGCGTATCGCGAACAATTTACAGAAACTCATACAAGCTTGCCTCACAGACATATTCTACATATACAAAAAAAGTTTAAAATGTCTACTTTTAAATGAACCAATTAAAAATGAAAAACAAATATTTTCTGATTATGTAATCCAAACAAAATGTGCGTGTCTATCATTTCTGATGGCGAGTCACATCGTCAACATCTTTGCAGCCAACACTGACTCAGAAAACACTAGTTTACCAACAAATTATTAAAATGTTCAGTAAGTCCTTTCTACTTTCCGATACATTCATAATCATTACTTTATATGCTAATTCACACTTTAAAAAAGGTTCATTATTATGTTTTAGTATTTCTTTGTAATGTAAAACAATGTTAGCAATGTTACATATTAGGGCGTGATTTGGCAAAGGCTGCGATTATTTTGTTGTCAAAGACGTACAGCTTTGATCAGTAGTAAATGCTTCTCCATCTGAAATCTAGAGGGCGCTCTTGCGCAAAAACTGCAAATATGCCCTGCCTTAGAAGTAGATAATGCTATGGGCATCATACTATCGCTGTAGCGGAGTAAACAGAAAATTGAAACGCTTTGAATGATTAAACATGACTAATAAACACACGACTGCCTTATTCAGTATAAGAAGCCAATGATGTTCAACTGTTGTTACGAAGTGAGTTTGAAGTAAAAACAAGTTATTAAATGTTGTCTTTTGTTGGACAAGACATTAATAAAAGCTCATGTCTGGACAAATGTTTGACGCGTGATGCTTTTTCAAATGTACATAAGCGACTCAAACTCACAGTGCTTTCAGATGGATTAGCATTTGGAGCCATACTTCACTGACAAGCGCATTAAAAAATTGCAGCCTTTGAGATTTTATAAAAATCGCGTTCAAGCGTGATTTCAATGTTATTTTTCGTATCGTGCAGCACTATTACATATAAAATCCTTCTCAGCCAGCACCCCTGTGTTCAGTGTGAAAGCCTGATGCAGATCCAAAGAGATTATCAACCAATCAGGGCCTAACACACAAACAGACTGACACACATGGCACAAATGGTGTCAAAGCGATGATCAGAGGAAAGTAGGCCACTATATGGTGCAGAGAGCAAATGTAGCACAGTTGGACCAAATACGAGATGGGCACTGGATGGTACTGTAGGAATTTTGTGTGTGTGTGTGTGTGTGTGTGTGTGTATTCGTGGGATGTAGAAGCAGTCTGGCTCAGTGCGGCACTATACAAAGAAACCTTTCAGAATGGTGAGAGAGAGAGAGCAGAACCAGGAACAGGCTAACACACACAGACAAGAAACACACACTCACATTACATGCTAAATATACTGGTACATTTACACTACATTTACATGGGCAGACACCATCCCAAACGACTTACAGTGCATTCAATGCGATTACATGCCCTTGCTATTGCTAGGACCATGCACTAGTTATCAACATGGCCGATACTCATTAGAGATGCGTGATTATTATTAAAAGATCACGATCTCGATTCAAACACCCATGTAATCTCATTCCTAAATGACAATGATTCTCCTGTGTCTATTAACCTTTGACAAAATCACAGCAGAACATTCAGATGTGTGTTGGTGCTGCCGCTGACCCATAGAGAGCAGTTGTCATGTATATAAGGAACAGCTTCACAATCAGCTTTTTCAACCACACAGTATCGTTATTTCTGTGTTACAAACTCAAATTATCACACAAGTACTGGGATAAATGTTTATAGTTCGGATATAAACACTGATGTCTACAGAAGCGATCAAAATAGAACATCACTTTTTGAAAATGACTTGACGCTTCAAATACTGATTGTATCGATTACATCGCAACACCAGTAGGTGGCGACAAGAGACAAGACAAGATGATCAATTTATTTGTCATTGAATCATTCAAGAGATTTGTTCAAAAAACGCTATTCATCCAGTAATGAAACTTGAAGTATTTAAAAGTGAGTCATTGAATCATTCATTCAGTTTTTTTTATACAAATCACTCATTCAGATCAATTAAACATTTTAAAGGAATTGCAGCAATTATCATTTTATCTGCAAATTATGTCATTTTGTTTAGTTGTCAGTTCAGAATCCTGGGAGAGTTGCGATCTCTGTTCAAAGCAAAACACTCATGATTCTCAATTGATCAAGAATAATGCATGACAGATCCAAATTGCAATGTAGTATTTAATCAGCAGTAGTATCAACTAGTGTTGTCAAAAGTACCGACATCAGTACCAAGTTGGTACTGAAATTTTAAAAAATGTGACGATGCCAGCATCCCTAGCATTTTGAGAGCGGTTGAGCGGATTCGTAAACACCTCTGATTGGTCATTGTGTTCACAGGTTCAACAAATGTGTCCGTGATTGGCTACAATGATCAACGCTTCAAAAACATGCTGTAAAGACATGCTACTTCCTCTTCCTCTGATTAGTGATCCATCTCTAGTTAATAGTCTTGCTTTGGAAATCAAACCAGAGCTTGAGGGAAATGACAACAAACACACAAATAAACACACACACACACACATTCCTTGCATGTCTGAAATATCTTTCATTGTGAGGGGTGCATGGTCCAGGGCTACAGGCAATAGTTTTCCTCCCATAACACTCAGATCACACACCAACAGTGTGCCCTCATTTATGTCCTGAATTACACACCTCTCTTCCTGTGTTCAGTAACTGGTTGTTCTTCCTGAAAGGTTAACATTGTTCAAACAGCCAACGGCAGTTTACAGAGCTGTTTGGGGCCTAAATTTCCACATGACTTGGCAAAAGCTTAATGTCAGTCACAGATTCCTGAATCGCAATAAGCAGCACATCATGATAGCAATATGATGTCATTACAGTGATGAGAAGGACATGCAAGCAACTCTATAATTAGGGTATTTCCTGTGAGGTTCACCACATCCTCTTTAAAGAATGCAGAAGAGACGGTTCTGAACAATCTGTGCTCATATACAATATGATCAATTATGTAAATGCTGAACAAAAAAAACAAAAGTGAATAATCAACTGGAACCACTACTGTCAACACAGAAAATGTGATGGTACCTGATCTGGGTCGCAACCTTGAGAATGAGAATTAGAGAAAGAACCAGAGCGGCACAATGAGGAAGAGAAAAATGGAGAGAGTTCTGGTTGTCAATAGAAACGTGCCTTCTAGAATTTTAAACATTGCTAACAGGGTCCAAAAAGTGTGAATCACTTCAAGAATGTGAACTACATTTAGCATGGAGGAAAAGACAAGCTGAAAAACAACTTTCATCTCAGTCTCAAATTGTTTACACCTGTACCAAAAATATATTATTAATTAATTATACAATAGAAAAAAAACAGAACGGCACTTAAATGAAAGAAACCACATTATTTAAAAAAAAAAAAAAATGAATGGGTCACAAGGTCAACATTTTTTATATCACATGATACATCACATGAATAATATACATTATGTATATACTATATTATGACGGGTCAAAATGGTGGACCAAGGACGGACTGGTTCATTAGTGAGATTGACTAGTACCAACAGTTCATCAGAAATTATATAATATATACACTAATAATAGTATTATATTATGTAAGATTATGTAGTATATTTAATTATTTAATATATTTAACACTAAATCACAATACTTTTAATTATATAACATACACTTATAAAAATAATAACATTAACCATATTTAAATTATTATAATACATTTATTTATTTGTATAATATATAAACACAGAACATTCTAATACATTTAATATAATAATTTAATAAAAAAAATGGGTCATAATGGTCGAACAAGAATGGACTAGTTAGGTTGACTACCAGTAGTTCATAAGACTTTAAATATATAATATATACAATAATAATAAATATTATATAACTTACTTAATATCATAATTATATAGCACACTAAAAACAATATAATATATTTAATAAATATAATAATTCTATAATATATTGCAAAAAATAAAATATTTTTTTGTAGCTGTATTTTTTATTTAATTGAAAATTTTGTTGCATTTTAATGAATGTGCTGACAGTATCCTTATTTTGTTGATAGTTTGTATTAAGCTCCTCTTGGAAAAGATGAGTTATTGTTGTTTTGTTTCGCACAAATAAATACGTCTTATATAAAAGCCCCAATCAGGGTCAGGTGAACCTGAACCGAGTCTAAAACCTAAAAACCGATTCATCAACTAATCGTTCAGGCAACCAAGAACCATTTCAGAAGCAATCCGGAAGATAGTGGATGATGGGTGGCTTACATCAATAAAACTCCACTGACATTTTTCTATCCGGTCCGTGTGACTAAGCTTGTATGAAAAGTTTGTGGTGGGCGGAAGCAAGTGGGTGTGCAGTCAGAGGTATCTGTACAGTATGCAGAGCGTCAGCTGTTCTTCAACAAATTAACGGTATCCCATCATGTCCTTGACCAACTGAATGTACAAGAACCCCACTGCAAAGAGAACAAGAGACATTGGTTCTCATATAACAACCCACTGCCTCATTGCGAGCAGCTTTCCACAGGTCAAGTTACATTAATGCCTGCAACAATGTCTTTCCTCCATCTCACTTACACCTTAACCACAAATACATAAGAAAACATGAACAAATCGCTCCGCAAAAACACAGTGAGACCAAATCAATGCATAAATCGAGATTATGAAACACGCTGGCTACTTAATTCTCTCACCTCTGACGCGCAAATTCTCTCTTTCCCACAAATCCTTTACATCTCTATTTCAATGAGACTGAGTATTGGTGACTTTTACTACTACTACACTACTAAAAATAATCTGCCAGGAAAACCAGAATATCTGATATTTAAAAAATAACATGGAAAAGTTAAATGGAAAAAAGAAGCCAAATGGTCTCAAGACTTGTTTTTTCATGATGACTATTAGCGCACGTTTACACAACAATGATGTACTAAAAAAGGAAAAGCTTTTGCATTGCATTTTTCGTGTACAGATGACACCATTGTCAAAACGATCACACGGATCCGCGAAAACGACAAAAAACTTTTTATTATGCAGCCAGGCCAGTAGATGGCAACGTCACTTTGTAGAGAAACACTAGATGCGTACATGTAATTTGCATGTGTATGACGTCATCATTTTCATAGATCTGCGTTTTTGAAGTTTACACAGAGACGGTATCGTTTTCAAAAGTTGTTTTCAGGCTCACAAAACGGACCCAATGTCCTCATGTTACTCCCACAGTTGAGTTGACGCACACATCCCGCCTCCCCTCACTCACTCGTTTCATTTGCTCCGGATGAATGTTGATGTTACAGAGCTTAAATTTCGGCGTGGAATTGCACGTATTGTGCATAATTTGACTCATTCCAGCAGACTGTGCTTACACCCAAAGTGTGCAAAACAGTTCTTTTTCCCTGCTTATTGCACTTAAACAGTCAAATACACACAAAATGATATCAAAATGCCTGTCCTGGCAAGTATTCTTGTAAACGGTCAGTTCTGTTTTAAGTGAACATAAACAGTTGAGAAAGGAAACGCATGTGTAACAGTATAATGGATCCGTGCGTCAGGTCTTAAAGTGACATCAGCCTAATATACTTGCTGGTGACCAAAAAAGTTAATGTCAAGCCCTGTTCACGGGTGAATGCGATCTGTTTGCATGATACTTCAAATCATGCAGCTAGGTGTGCTATGATATTTTAAAGAATAAACAGGTCTATAAACAAGCTAAACAATCCCACAGATGTACTTTGAAGGAGTGACCATTTTGATGGCCTTAGCAACACCCTAGTAACAATCAACAACACCCTAGCACATCACAGCAATGTGTTCCGCAACTGGCTTTTACTGAAAATCTAGATCACTAGTCCAGCAGTTCACTAATTCAATAGCGGTTTGTCACATCTAAAAACCATCAGTGTCCAGTTTCTAAGGATCGTATCACTTCCATTCCAGATTATCAGAGCATGGAACCCTTCTCACCATGTTTTGAAGATTCCAAAACACCCAATTACGAAGCAAACAACAAAGCATCTCATCCGTACAAAAAGACATTTACACTTCACGCTATCAGAAAACGCATTACACAACCACATACCCTGAAGAAGCTAGAGGGAGGGATGAAATATGGGTATGGAGAACGGTTTATTAAGAAGACAAAAATAAAAGCGTAAAGTGCGCGTGGGTGTGTGGGAAAGCGAGAATAAAAGTGAGAGACGTTTTTTCCTTTTTATGGGCCATGCGTAATCAGCATGATCTGCCACCACAATAAAGACAGAGAAGTACAAAGGATCCAGAAGCGACAAAGGCCATGTAACCCTGCTCCTCTGTCACAACACACTAACACAACGTGAAACTGTATCATGAGCTTCATCTGGGTGAGGCATGGACCCATTGTCCTCAAGTTACATTCACTATCATCATCAACAGCACAACTAGAGCACATAGAGGAACGACGGCGTGCCTATATCTTATATACCCAACCCAACATTCATCATCATCATCATCATGTGGGTCACATTACACGCAGCCTCCCCAGACTGAAAACAGCCAAGCCACAGTCCCCAATTTGGGTCATCCATGCAACAGCTGCATGCCAGGCTGTGGAACGCACCCTCATTTCCATCTCAAGAGCCCCTGATTGAGAAATAGGCATCATCCCTGGACCGGCAAACCCCTAAATTGGCCACCGGCCCATAATCGCATCCAAACAGGGCACATGTATTCATATCCATGCATACATGTCTGCTCATTTGCGGCATGCATGCACGTTTCAAATAGCCCGGGCATAACGGAGGGCTTACGAAGTTGGCACAACACCGATGTTCTCTACACTCGAGTATTTTAACGCAACCCCCTCTGCTCTGGAGGGCAGGAATACATTTGTCCACGTTCACGATTCATTAAACCCATCAACACATTTCCCAGCGTTACGAAGTCACCTGTGGTTTGCCTTGAGAATGTGAGGATGACGACTGAATCTGTGGTTTGTCTATTAACTCATTTAAAAATAGCGATTAATAATGTTAAATATTGATGTTTAAAGGGTCTAAGTGCATTTTACACACTTTAGAAAATGAACATTTTATGTGAACATTTTTATGTCATATTATAGATTAAACAAATGCAAGTGATCTGTTGTTAATTATTAATATTAGAAATCTTCCTATAAAACATGATAGAGTAAACATGCCACTGATAACACAGATGACCTTTCTGATAGATATTCATTGTGAAATTGTGTTACAAACAATTACATAATAAAGTAAAAGAAATAAAAGTGTATTTATTATTAATGATTACCATTGCCACCTATCTCTCTCTCTCTCTGTGTGTGTATATATATATAATATATATTATATATTATGCATGCATACATGCATGTATACACAAACAATTATACTAAGTTTCTAACATGTACTCCCACTAACTTTTGGAAACTTTTCCATGGAATAAAATTCAATTTAAATGGACAAATATGGGACACGGGTTAAGAGGCAATTGTCTATCAGTCTTGGTAGTGCAAAACAACCGATTCAAACGAACAGCTTTTAATACATGTTTATTCAACACAAAATTGAATTTCAGTATTACGATTCTATTTCTGTAAAGACAAACGTCAAACACAACCACAAAAACAAATCTAAAAAGACTGTCGAGATTCTTATTTAACCAGGTGGTGGAATTCGGTACTAGTCAAAGCTAAAATAAACACTTCTAAACAACGGTTTGTCCTTTAATAGCTAAACCAACAACAACAAACATTTAAACTCGACGTATAGTTCGTGTTGACAAAACAACCGTCGATTAAACAACATTTAATCACATTACTCGACCCAAACACTCCTCAGTTTTGTTTGTGAAACACAAGTGACAAACAAACATAGCTTTAGCGTCGCGTCCACCTTCCGCTCCAGCGAAAAAGATCGTTAGAAGAAACGCAACACTCACCAGAGACGGTAAACGTTGTTTGGACGCGAGTCCCTGCCCTCGCCTGCTTCTCGGAGGCCGGATGCCGTCTTTCCACTCTCCGCCAACACACAAGCCGCCTTTCCGACGAAAAACACACAGCCTCGCCCGACCTATACCGGTCAAACTCGAGCTGATATCCTTAGAAGAACGGGCCGGAGGAGCTGCGCGTGTGGTTCACTATGGCGATCGTTTCCCTGGAGCGTACGGTGCTCGAGGCCGGGAGGGGTGCTGCTGCTGGCCGTCTACTGACGCCTCCGCCTAGGGGTGACATCGGAGGAAGAGGAAAACCTTCTTGCACAATTATTTGAACATCGCACTGATATGAAACTTGACAAACAGCGCCACCTGCAGTCTTACGGGCGCTATGAAGCATCTGCTCTGGTTGTGGCGTAAGCAAAAGGTTGCTCATAAACTTTTTTTTTTTTTTAAATAATAATAATAATCAGTTGAGTTCATTCTTATGTATTTAAACTTTTTAATTTGGGGTTCATTTATGTGAATTGATTGTGTTTTATATGTCCTGACAGTTTGGGGGGAAGTTTCTTTTGCATTACCCTGAAAAAGTAACTAATTGGATTACTTTGTTACAAGTAATGTGTTTACGTTACTTTTGCGTTTATTTTTCTTGCGTTTTGCATTTTGTTTTTTTTTTAAATGGCCCTTTTGTACCAAAAGTGAAATGAATAAGCCTCAGGCTGAATGAAATGCAAATTTGCACCTGTACAGTAGAAGAAGTTCAACAACACTCCTAGAAAGAAACAAATGTGATGTTCAACTAAAGTCATTTTTGCTGGTTGAATTGGATCAGTGAAGGTCAGCAGCAAATACATTGGTTAATAAAGTGAGATTAAATACATAAAGCAGCCTACATTTAATTATCAATATATTAATATTTCTGTTTTTATTCATTTTGAGGAATACTGAAAGTGAACAAGTGAGATTAGTAATGTTCACATTTAATCTAGATAACTATAATAGGCTAATAACCATCATGTTCACACAGCGCACACAACGCCTCTTATTCCTGATTTCTCTCAACATGGGGACAAGAGAGGTGTCAGTCAATAAATGGGAAAACAGTGCAACTTGTGTTACATATTTAATAATGTAATTCAAATATTTTGTTACAAATTTATAAGTAATGCATTACTTAACTAGTTGCTCGGAAAACGTAATCTGACTACATAACTTGCGCTACTAATGCGTTACCCCCAACACTGGTAACAACAATGTAATAATAGCTTCAGTTATAGCAATAATAGAAATTATGACTGGGGCAAGTTGTCACACCTTTTTACTTCACTGAATGTTTCTCATGGTAGTTTTATTTTGAAGGTTGATTTCTTTATAAGCCTTGAAGTATTAAAAAAGCTGTTAAACATTTCCGTCCCTGTTGCATGATGTCCCATGGGGAAATGTATATGGTGAAAGTTGGGGAAATGCTTCTAGGATCGTGTCCAATTGTGTAATTGGACTTCTGACTCACACCTTAGTTGCTAAGACATAGCCCATGTGGAAAGTTCCTTCTGTCTCCTGGTTTCCCCTAAAATGCTCAATAGGTCATTTCATAATACTCTAGTGAAAAACCCAACATTGCTGGTCACCAACATAAGGTATACGTTTTGCATGTGATGCTGTCTGCCAGCATGGGACGTGGGAGTGCTGGTGCTCTGATAAATCAGCCTGGACCAACATGGAATTCATGCTGGATCTTTCAGCTGGGTAGTTGTCATGACATTCTGATTCTATATATAAACATATACAGGCGTTGGACAATGAAACTGAAACACTGGCCAATATAATGTTGGAGATTTCATGCCTATATATGGGCATCCTGGTGGCCAGTCTTCACTGATTATACATTCCATCAGTAACAGCAGAGTGTGACGGTTGAATTATGATCGCATGTCATGTGTGGATCTCTGTACTGGTTTGAGTGAGCGCATCATAATGATCAGTCAGTGTCATTTCAGACTTTAGAGAGCTCGTCCATGTTCACGGTACTGGTAATATGTATTATATTTGGCTAGCTAGTGTTTTGTTGTAATTCTTAATATTTGAAACAACCCAATATATTTATTAAACATCTATTTAAGACAGGTTAGAGGTTATCCTAACTTTAAGAAGTTATTTACGATGATTTTTGAGATTCTTTTCCGGAATATGAATACTTCTTAAATTTGATCTTAAGAACAATCTTAAGATACCATTCTTAAGAGACGTTTTTGAGAATGCAAAATATTCTTATCTTTTTATTTAAGTTTGAAAATAAGAAGTAATTGGCAGTTAAGAAGAATTTTATTCGAATGTTTGGTGAATCCGGCCCCTGGTAGGTTGCAGTTCTGGAAAATGATGGCACTGGAGACTAAAGGGTTCCTGATGGTTTCACACCTAATTCTTCATCTTAATTCCTGATTTTTTTGTTTTGCAGTTAACATGCTATTCTTCTTGGGCTGTTTTTGTCTGACCCTGCTGACCTAATGAGCATTTTGCTACCCATCAGTCATGACTTAATTTTGCAATTTCTAGTATTGCATCCTTCTCATGAGCATTTAATAATTTTTTGACTTTTTTGCAAGTTAAATCACTTTTTTGTCCCATTTTACTTGTAAAAGAAAACCTGGCTAATAATTATACACACCTGAATATATTTTAAGTATTTATTTTTGCTTCCAGCCACATTAATGCAATAATAATGACTCATTTAACCTCCTAATTGCAGTGTTCTAGATTCTGTGTATCCCAAAGCATTCCAAAGAAATAAAAATGATAAAAAGTCAAAAAGTAAAATTGTTCAGTAAAAATGTGAACAAAGAACCAGATGTGATCAAAATTGTTAGTATCCTTGCAAATATCCAACAAAAAAGCCTTTGAAAATAAATCTGCATCATTAATTATTGAGAGCTCTGACGTATTTTCCCATCAATATTTACATTTTTACCACACCAGGGTGACTTATTCACAAGAAAATATGAGGAAACACATCAGAAGTGCAGCAAAAGACGCTGAGCTTCACAAAATAGAAAATGGCTGTAAAAAAATCCCCATTTCCACAATCAGGGCAATAATTAGGTAATTCCAACCAACTAAAGATGTTACAAATCTGGAAGACAATGTGTGTCTTAATGCACGGCAAGGAGGAGAGTTTGAGCGGCCAAAGACTCCCCTGGATCAAAGCTGGAGAACTGCAGAAAGCCTAGAAAAAATATCAGACAGCAGCTACATTACCACAAGTAGTTTGGGAGGGTTTCAAGAAAAATCCTCTGCTCTCATCCAGAAACAAACTCCGGCATATTCAGTTGCCAGACATGATTGTACCGTCAAATACGATGAGGTTCTATGTAGATAACACAAAAAGCAGCAAACACTCCAGATGGGTTTGGTGGACACAGGTATAGAAAAGTACCCAATGTCCACAGTTAAATATACTGTTGTATCTTTAATGTTGTGGGCCTGTTTTTCTGCCGGAGCTCCTGGACATCTTGATACAAGGTGTCGTGGATTGTATCAAATATCAACAGATAAAAAAAAATAAAAACCTGACTGTCCCTGCTAGAAATCTTATAACAGGGTGCCGTTTGATCTTTAAACAGCACGATGAGTCAATGCAAACATCAAAATGAATGGGGTGAACTGAAGAGGAGAGGCAACAACATGGAGCTGGGACTCTTCAGAGATTCTGTATGGAGGAATGGTCTCTGATCTCTCATCAAGTGTTCTCCAAACTCATCGGACATTATAGAAGAAGACTCAGAGCTGTTATCTTTGCAAAAGCAGTTTGCAAAAAGTATTTAATAACGGTACCAATAATTGTTTAATGGCAACCTGGAGGTCGTGGACAGGTGCAGGCAGTTCAGATGACCTCCAGGGTGGATCCGGGTGTAACCCCTCTACCCGGGTCCTACTTGACCCGCTCTGAGCAGGCCTCGAACCCGGGCCTTCCGGCATTGGAGTCAAACGCTATAACAAGGAGGCTAAAGGCTGCAACCTGTAGTGTTTGTCGCCAGAGCATCTCTTGTCGTCAGAGGAGTGAGGTTTACTCGCACAGCAACTACTAGCTGGCCTCCGTTACACGAGCACTCCGGTGGCCCGAGCGGAGTCCAGGGTGGAGTCCAGATCTCAGGTGACCAGGGCGGAGTCCAGGGCGGCAGCCAGGGTGGAGTCAAGGGCAGCGTGGCCCCAGTGGCCCCTGTCCCCATACCCCATCTGTCCCCGGACAGTATAATATACCAAAATTCCAGCTGATCAGAGATGAGGCTGCTAAACCAATCACAAGACTCCCTGCATTACTGACAGCGCATGAGGAAGAAACGTTTGTTCATGGCTTGAGCACTATCAAAGTTCCTTTAAGACTGTATAGAAAGTCTTTGATACTGTTGATTTTCAAGTTCAAATGTCTACCACTCAATAGCCACACATAAGTGGCTCATTTTTAATCAACATCAAATCGTATTATTACAATATGGCATGTCCCAGTGTTTCTACACCCCAATTAACTGGTAAATTAGTTCTAACTACTTACTAAACTGCAATTTATGGAATTAGTGGAAAATAAAAGTGACTGAGCTGGTGTCTCTAATGTTACATGTTTTCAGATTTGAAGATGGACAGATTTTAATACTAATAATAATAATAAATGATTTAACTGTAATGCAACGACAATGACGATTAATGTTCATTGTCGTTAAATTTCATTTTCAATCGGGCCGATTGAAGCTGTGGGTCGGAAACCATGATCCCTGGATGGGTAGGAGAGCAGACAGGGACAGATCCATTGGAGGGGTATGTGAAGGTGGCAAGGCTCTGTGTGTCTCTGCTGGGGCTGGATGAGGGGTACGCTTTTCTGGAACCGCTTCAATCTCAAACTGAGAACCATTAAACTGGAGAATGATATTAATGGCCTCGACTAGGGAAACATCACGGATGGGTTCTTAATAGCGTACACCATCCCCATCCAGACCAAAGCAAAAACACACAAGGAGGGAAGCGTCAGACCAGCTGATGCGAGAGTTCGATGAACTCCTCCACATACCCCTCCAATGGACGCCGAATACCCCACAGTCGGTCCTCAGCCTGGATCATCGTACTCTTTAGGTCCGTTATTCTGTTAAGTAACATGATGCCAGGGAAGCAGAAGGATGATGGTGTAACAAAACAAGGTCTCTGTGATGAGGAATCCAGGGAAGTATAACACATCACACATTTCGCTACAAACGATAATGGACCAGGAGTGAGGGAAACACAGGGTATAAATACAGACACTAACAAGGAGTGATGAATGGGGCACAGGTGATGAGTAATAATCACCAACAGCTGCCAGGAATGAGCTAATGATGAAGAGGAAAAACCAAACACAAAGATGTGACATGAAACAAAACAGAGTCCAGAACAGTTTTACATGTAACACATTGACACTCTGACACCACAGACCTAGAACTTTTAAGCAAGAAAGAAGTTTTGTTCTTGCTGCACTCTGTGTGCCTATGTGACTCATTTGCCTGATTGCAATCGTGCATATGCTTATGTTTAATACAGGAATTCATAGCCACAAAGAAGAATGAGGAAGACAAACAGAGAGAAAGAAAGATGTTTGTCATGTCTTACAAAGAGGATTACCACATACCTCACTGTAAGGCAGCGGTGAATGTGAGGGGATGTGCTCACACTTTCAGTTTTTGTCAGAAACACACAAATCACTTTAGATGGCATTTTATAAGTTTTATGAGAAGAAAAATATAAATTACAAATATCACATACAGTTAAAATAAATAGTATTAAATTAGGTATTAAATATATTTAAAACTGTTTTGTTTAACATTCATCATAAAAATGACTTTGTATTGAATATTAGTAAAAACAAAGCACCATGACACATGAAATGTTCAGAATTTCACTGCTTTTTTGATTATTTTTTTGATGAACCGTTGTTGTGTAATACCACATAAAATCTTAAGACAACACAAAAAGTATAATATGTCATTAATTTTATATAATTAAGACATTTTTCAGGTAATTTATACAGAAAATATGTGAAATTTAAATTGTTGAAGTTAAATTTGTTGAAATGTCTTTAGATAAATGAAAAATTAATTTTACTACATAAATATGATTTAAAGGCATTTTAGTATTTAAAATTGTATGGTAACTCTTGTTTCATTAGTTAGCATGAACTAATAATGAAGTGCACTTATACAGCACGTATTAATCTATGTTAGTGTTAATTTATTACATTATCAAAATATTGTCAGCATTAGTTAATGCACTGTGAACTAACAATGAACAGCTGTATTTTCATGAACTAATGTTAACGAAGATTAGTAAATACAGTAACTAATGTATTGCTCATGGTTAGTTCATGTTAGTTAATACATTAACTAATGCTTAACTAATGAACCTTATTGTAAAGTGTTACCAATTTTATTGCTAAGCAACACAATACAATTCAAGACAGACAGACTGAGAAAGAGACTGACAGGATGTTAATAGAGTTGATAAGGAAGTTTGCAAGATTCACAATGAGAATTTTTACCCCCCCCCCCCAAAAAAAAGTTTTTTCACAAGGGAACTGATGTATAGTTAGACACCCCCCCCCCCCAAATGATGTCATTGCCAGCATCTATTGTGGCAATTCAGCATTAGCTAATAAACTGCCACTATAAAAGAAGTGTGGTTTACTGTAGAAATATAGAGCTGAAGACAAGCGCACTACAAGATCCAAGAAAGATGAAGACTGCGAGCCTTCTGTGTCTCTGTTTCTTAGCTTTCAGGTGAGTCCTAAACGCATCATTTCCATAATACCAGAAGTTCTTCAATAGTTTTATGGAGTATAAATTCATGTGCAAAGTTGTAATGAAAAGTCTTCATTGATGACTTGTGCACAGGGTTGGGGAGTAACGAAATACAAGTAACTTAGTTACGCATTTAAAATAAAAAATTTGAGTAAAAGTATTTCATTACAGTTACATTTTAAATGGGTGGTAATCAGATTACAGTTACTTCTGAAAAGTATTTTAGATTACCAAAGTGATTACTTTTGTGATTATTTTAATGTCATTTAAAAAGCAATTGGTGATTCTCTGACTCTGACCGTCTGAAAAAGCGGAGTTAAGTTTCATGTTTTTGACTGTTTTCATGTTTTGTGATAGTTGTTTGTGAGTCATTTTATAATTGTAAAAAAGGTCACTGCATCTTTTTCTCACAATTTGTTTTTTCCCCTCACAATTGTGAGTTTGCATTTCACAATTCTGACTTCTTTTTCTCAGAATTCTGTGATTTAAACTCACAATTGCAAGTTATAAAGTCAGAATTGGGAGATATGAACTTCCAATACTGACTTTTTTTCTTGCAATTGTGAATTTAATATGAGTTAAATGTCATAATTCTGACTTTTCTCAATATTGTGAGTTTATATCTCATATTTTTGACTTTTCTCAATATTGTGAGTTTATCATAATTTTAACTTTTCTCAATATTGCGAGTTTATTTCTCATAATTCTGACTTTTCTCAATATTTTTTGAATTTATATCTCATAATTCTGACTTTATAACTCACAATTGCAACTTTATACCACACAATTCTGAGGGAAAAAGTCAGAATTGTGAGATTAAAACTTGCAATTATCTTTTTTGTGTTTGTTCCACACTTATTAGTATTCCAAAGTATTCTAAAGTATTTAGATTAAGTTACTAAACTTGAGTAATGTAACGAAATACGTTACAAATTACTTTTTAAAGCATGTATTTTGTAATCTGTAGTGAAATACATTTTAAAAGTAACCTACCCAGCCCTGCTTGTGCATATCTAGTTTTAGTTACAGTTTGGCAGCCAGCTGTACGGAGGAGGATGTGTACGAGTGTCTGTGGGAGAAGAATAAAGACATCGCCAATATGACACTCGGGACAGACTTCCTGAAGCAAATGCAGAACGGCAGCCTGCAGGCGGAACGATACGTCAACTTCACCATACAGGACATCGGCTATATAGTGAAAGTGACCAAGATGTTGAAGAAATTGAGTGTAAAAGAAATTCAACCCGATGACCTCAGGGACTTCGTGAAAAACAGATACTCAAGCTACAAAAGCTTTGCAGATTTCATGATCGAACAATATTTTTTCAAGGTAAGAACAGAAACACAAAGACTTTACACTTTCAAGATAGTTCTGAATCCACTGAGGATGTTTTATATTCTCATTTCTTCAGGGTGAGCCTCGCATCCAGCAAACTCCAGCTATGAAGAGATATCTGTCGTTCTACAGAAACCTGCTGGAAAATGAAGATCCGCTGTACTTTGCTGTGGGTCTCCTGCCCTGCTCTAGACTCTGGGTGTGGCTGGCTAATAATCTCAGCACACCTCCAACCAATGCCTACTACACCTGGAAGGTGGAGAATATGGGCGGCCATCCTGAGAAACACTACAAGGTTCTGCTGAACAAGTATCTGAACACACCGGATAAAGTGGTCAAGGCTAATACTGTATTCCGCAAACAGATGCAGCATGAGCACGATTTCTTCCTCTCATCTTGAGTGGTTGTTAGAAAAGTGTTGCAAATAGTGTCAAAATTTATGATTTGAAATGCTTTCAAAATATTGATGGATGTATTCGTTTGCCTTTTAAGATTGTGTGATAAAATGTATTTAATTATTTTAAAATTATTATTTCATATTTAAGCAAGTCTAATATAAGCACAGAATTTAAACAAAAATGTATTGTGTCTGAATATTCAGTGTCACCCAACGACAATAAAAAAAAAAAATCGTCAAATATGTCTGATGTGTCACATTACTTTTGAGAATCTATCTTAAATTCTGAAACACATTTATGGTGTTGTATTCTTACTCATTTTCAATGTTTTTTTTATTATTAAAGAAAGAAAGAATCCTAAAATAATGAATTAAACGTTAATTTAAAGGGTTAGTTCACCCAAATTCAGTCATTTATTCTTCATCCTCTACACACGTAAGATCTTCGTTCATCTTCGGAACACAAATGAAGATATTTTTTGATGAAATCCGACGGTTCAGTGAGGCTCTATTACCAACAAGACAATTTACACTTTCAGATGCCTGGAAAACTACTAAAACTAATAATCTCAGCACACCTCCAACCAATGCCTACTACACCTGGAAGGTGGAGAATATGGGCGACCATCCTGAGAAACACTACAAGGTTCTGCTGAACAAGTATCTGAACACACTGGATTAAAGCGGCCAAGGCTAATACTGTATTCCGCACACAGATGCAGCATGAGCACGATTTCTTCTTCTCATCTTGAGTGGTTGATGACTTGAGTGGTTAATTGCAAATGCTGTCTGAGCAAGTCAACTTTTCATGAAAAAAGTATTTGTAATTATTTAATAAATAATGCAAATGATTGATGCATTTGATGGCTTCTTTTAAGATTATGCTTATAATAATTTCAAAATAATTTATTAATATTCTATCAAGTTTTAAACTTTTAATCATTAAAAACTGTATGTTTGCAATTGCAGTTTGCAAACAATAATTTCAACAATACAATTTGTTTGCATTTTGTCTGAATATTTAATGTCTGTTATATTAATAAACAGTTTATTAACCTTTAATAATCATAAAGAGCTATAGAACTATCATCTATGTCTGACTTACTTAAATCTAAATTCTGAAAATATATATATATATATATATATATATATATATATATATGTATATATAGTAGTGGCCCAGGAAAATTCAATTGTTTTGTATGTGTGAGTGAGTGTGTGTGTGTGTAAAGTAACATAGATTTCATCTCTTTTCTGTCATTCATAATTTTATTTCTACAGTGAGCCACTTGTTTTATCATGGCAGTTAGTAGTTAAATATCTAATGCTGAACTGTGGGAATCGACGCTGCCGATAACATCATTATTTAATCATAGTATCTGAATGAACATCAAATGCCCATTTGTTAAACTTTTTAAATTTTAAAGATAAATTTTATTATAAATAATATATATTTATCATTATTGATTAATATAATGATTAATATAATCACATTTAATTTTATTATAATTTTTTTTAAAGATAAAACTCCTCATTTCGAATCTTGCAAACTCCTTATCATCCTGGTTGACTTCCTAATATATTATTATAAATAAATATTAAGAATTATTTATAATATTTATTTTTAATATTCATTGGATTTTATATATATAAAATATATAATAATTCAAAGATATTTTATAAGTTGATGAGTAGCCTAATGTAATGTAAATCAAATGAGTGTTTAAGATACTGTATGTGGGACAAGTGCACTTTACCCCAGTCACGTTATATAAACTCACACAGAGTCAAACGCACTGCAGTTCAAGTTCACCTCGTCTACTCGGTAGCGGATTAAAGATGTCCCGGGCCGCAGACAGATTAAAAGTGGTTTTAAATCATCTGGATCGGTCCCACGGGGCTGTCGTATCCTTTCAAAGACGTTTTTGTGGTGTAGCGGCGCGATGAGGGAAGCTGAAGTCTCGCGGTCGCGGTGCAGCGGTCTGCCGCACGTTCTGCTGCTGTTCCCGGATCTCTCGTACAGTATACACCGAGGCATTACAGAGGCCTTGTTTATTGTTCGCTACTTTTTATTGATGGAAATATGTATATTTAACAACATTGGATCATATTTTAATTATAAATGTGAGAAAGATATCAAATAAAGCACGTTTACGTTACAATTGTTTTGTAAAGTGACTGTCTATATATTATGAACTTTAACCTGTATTATTCAGCGAGCATCCTTCACTTCTGCCCAAACTGTGTCCTATCATCATCATCCTCAAGACCTTCAGTTAGTCTTTCAATGTCTTTTCCTGTGGTTATCATCATGTTCATGAAAGATGCAACACAATTCATCCTGTTTTTGAAGTATTTTACATTGATTTTTATAAATATTTCTGAAATTACATTAAGTAGACTTTAATTCACTGTAATGAACAATCAAATCAGTCATGTCTAAATAGTTAGTCTGGTGGTAAAATATATTTTGGCTTCTCTACAGATACACTTTTGAAACGGATGTCCTGACTCCAGAACAGAGAATCGCCTATGAGAAGGATGGTTTCATACTTATCCGAAACTTGGTGTCGGACGAGGATATTGACAAATTCAGGCAAGACTGATCAACACATTGTTTAAATGCATTGAACATACATTTAGTTTGTATTTGCTTAAAATATTGCATATTACCATCGATCATACACAGTTGGACAGACTTTGACAGACTATGGACTTTCAGTCAGTGATAAAGTTATCTAATGATATGAGAATACCGCAAACATTATACTGTCTAAATGTCTCTTTAATGTTTTACCTGCCACAGTAATATGTCTTACATTGTCTTAATTTGGGGGGAAAATATTGATAATTATTTATTCTGTAAAAGTAATGCACTATGTATCCACACAGGGTATTTTTGAATCTAATTGTGTACGGAATCAGAGGTTTACATTGAAATTATTCTAATATTTAATGTATTTTTTAAAAATTTTAAATCGAGAAATTCTGCTCGGTGGGATTAATAGGAAATTATTAGGCTTCATGTAAACAGCAGTATTTCAGAGTAGATCATTAACTGAAACTCTGAACAGAAGTTTGCTCAAAATCTTTATGTAACTGAGTGTGTGTTTCACAGGAAAGAGTTTGAGCGCATCTCTAGGAGAGAGGTGAAGGTGCCTGGTTTGTTGGTAATGAAAGATGTATCCATTGCTAAATCCGAGTTTGTTGAAGGCGAAAAGGCTGTGACCAAACTTCAGGATTACCAGGAAGATCCAGAACTTTTCCGCTACTGCACTTTACCCCAGGTAGACGCAAACACAGAGTATGTTAAAAATACACTCTCTAAAGCAACAACAAAATCTGTTTTGAACATAATGTGATTTGTATGTTTGTTTCTCAGATCCTGAAGTATGTGGAGTGTTTCACCGGACCCAACATCATGGCCATGCACACCATGCTCATCAACAAACCACCTGATACAGGTATAGAACTTGATTTTTCTTGAAGTTCGAAGTGTTCCTGAATCAACATCCACGTTGTGTAGACTCTGTGTGGGTCTGGTGATTGGATTAAGCAGAATGTCTTTGGAATTATTAAATAATATCTGGATTAACTTTGCATTATTATGCATCATGTTTCCAGGAAGTTTCATCCAAAACATGAAATATGTGATGCGGAGGTAGTAATTAAATCCGGATTTGTTTCATACTACTTAGGCAAGAAGACCTCTCGCCATCCCATGCACCAGGATCTACACTACTTCCCCTTCCGACCTGCAGATCGCATTGTGTGTTCATGGACCGCTATGGAGAAAGTGCACCGGCAAAACGGCTGCCTGGTAGTCCTGCCCGGCTCACACCATGGCACTCTGCAGGAACATGACTACCCAGAATGGGAGGTGAGAGAGACACAGGAAGTGAGGATGATTACAAAGATGGTCGACATCGGTCAGCCTCACTTTGCCTCTTTGTTTTCTTCCAGGGTGGAATAAACAAGATGTACCACGGGGTGCGTAATTACGACCCAGACCATCCCAGAGTGCATTTAGAGATGGAGAAAGGAGATACAGTGTTTTTCCATCCTTTGCTGATCCACGGCTCAGGAATGAACCAAACCAAGGGATTTCGAAAGGTAGGTGGTACTTGCATGCATAAAAATGGAGCTTTTACTCTAGTATTTATGATTTTTCCCTTTTCTGTCCTATTTTCATCTGGTAGCAACATCAAGACCAAGTTGACCGAGACATGTAAATAAGAACCAGTGCAACTTCAAAACACATTCAGAAGTGGATAGAGATGCATATGGTCACATTCCATTTGCAGTATTAACATTAGATATGTTTCCGTCCACATTTTTATGCAAATTTTGGGATATCACGTAAAAAACGCTGGATGGAAATGCCAAGATGCACATAAATCTAAAGATGCACACTCAGAGGATATGATTGGATAACTGAATTAACCAGCGGACCAATTTTATTTCACAGCATCTCATATGTTGGTTTGATCATTCTGAAATGCCTGAGCCAAAGTCTTTCATCAGAATGATTTGGTTTCATTCCTTCCCAGAACTATCTCACATGATTGCATTCCCAAACACCAGGTATCCGAACACTGCCCTCTCTGAGGTGCAAGTATTTTATGATGTATAAAAAAAGAGCCAAAGTGGTTTCCCCGATTGCAGCAACTTCCATTTTTATTCAATATTTTGCACCAATTTCCCAGGAAGTGACAATTTTGCTCCTTTGAACACATGGGATTCGCAAATGTTTTATGCGATATTCGAATTTAGCACATATTTAAACTCAAATCTGTATGACAAAAATAAAACCAATCTGAAATTTGGAAATGTGTTCAATTACATGCATACTTTTGGTACTTCATCAACAGTATTGGGTGCAATGCAAGTAATTGAGTAGTTAATTACTTTTCCCTTGAAAAAAAATAAGGGATTACTTTATTTTTCTGTAATTTACTTCGGATGTAATTGCATTACTGTATAGAGCATAGAACAATACTATTTAAAACAATAGTGGATTTAACATCACTCTCAACTGTTTGCATCAATTTTTTTAAATTATGGCAACTTTGAGTGAATTTATGTTCAACCAACAAGCTACATTGAGTTAGAGGAACTTAATTTGTAGCATAAAAACAAATTAAGTTGATTACTCAGAAAAATTAAGGTCACTCCAACTGCCAGTTGTAACCCTGAAATAAATTAATCATATCAATTTTAGTTCAATTCAACAGCTGTCATAGCACATGCTGACATAACGTATTTAACATGCATATTTAATTAACAAGTAAGATATTAATTGCTGTCATTAGCGGAGTCAGTGCTTATATAGTGTTTACCTTCATGCGTCTACTCTTCAGCACAACGGTAACCACAAAAACTTCAACATTATAGAAACTCTTTTAAATGTCAAACATAATAGCATTAAACACTAACAGGTGTTTCCCTTCACTGAAAACAAATTAACTTAATTTTAGCATTTATTCTCCTTATTCAGTCCTAAAGAAAAGCATGCTGGGAACTATAAATCCACTGCCTAATTTCTGTTACAACCTATTTAAAAAACAACAGAAATTTGAGTTTAAATGACAGAAAATATTAAGTTGATGCAATGATCAAGATTATTATGTCAACAGAAGTCTACAAAATAATGTTTGCATCTTAAAAGGTTTAATTAAAACAATTAATTAGAATTTTTTACTTACAACATGCATTTATAAAGTGGTAACAGGTCCCCTGAATTAGTTGTGCTTATCAACTTAGTAAGTGCTGTATGTAGTCACAAAATCCAAGACTACTAGTAAATTTGAATTGGTGTTTGAATTTCAGGCCATCTCCTGCCACTACGCCAGCTCTGACTGCTATTACATTGATGTGAAAGGAACAACTCAGGAGAACATCAGCGATGAAGTGAAGGAGCTTGCAGCCAAGAAGTATGGAGTTGACGATACGATCTCCTTTCAGGTGTGTTTCCAGCTTCATTCATGCACATGTGGCTTATCTTTGCCGTCGGGTTCAACATGCATGTTTTTGCTCTATACGCAGGACACTTGGGCTTTGCGGGGACGTCTGGTCCAAGGAGAAAGAACATCTTTGTGACTTGCCAGTGCCCGTCTGTTTTGCTGAGAGAGAGGACGACTTCACTACTGGATTAATTAACAGCACACAGCTGTTTGTTAATTTGACAATTTCCTTAAAAATGATCACTATGCCTTAAGTACAGCTTTCACCATCAGGTGGCACTGTAGGGAGTGAATCATGGATCACACACACTGAATTGTCACCTGTGCCTGGGACGATCAGTCCTGATAAGGATCTAATAATAATGAAAGCCAGATAATGTAAAATTAACATCAGTTAATCTTTATGTGGGGTTTTCTTTAAGCGATGTAAGAACATTGGAAATTCAGTGTCTTGGATTAATACGTCAAGTGTTTCCTGCAAGTAATTACTAGTGAGGTTTTTGCTTACTTTGATCAAAATTCGAGTTCACAGCAGGTACTTGGGATGGTATAAATGAGTACAGCATCTCGTTTAATCTGCCTTCATTTGAAATGTCCAAGATCCAGCTTTTTGCTGATGGAAATCGGAGGCAAACCAAATATTTTTACTATTAATTCTGAAATGTTAAAAGGATTAATATGTTTGATCAACATTAGATCATGTCTAAACTTAGTTAACTTTAACACTACAGTAATAGTAACCTTTCCTTGATAATAACAGCTTTTAGACTTGTGATCTAACTGGGAAAAAGTTTCTACCATATAATTTTGTTTAATTTAAATAACATGAATATTTTTAATAATGTGAATACCAATGTTTACTACAATAAATGCATTTAATATGTTTTTTTGTTTTGTTTTTTAAGTGTACGTTTGCACAAAAAACACCATTGAGACTTTCGCCTATGCAAGAGAATATTTTCTACTTGGCAGAACCTGATTTCACCAAGTGCATCATGTTCCTGGATCAACATCATTCCATTCAACCAGTCAGAGTTAAGGGACAAGTTCACAGTTTATGTCAAATTTAGGCTTACAACCAGGGTAAGGTGCTTCTACATTTTTTCCCTCTGATTTTCCCTCTGTGTCTACATGCACATGAAAAACTTTTGCATGCAGAGGTAAAAACTAGCTTGGCCTAAAGATAAATGATAATGGCGAAGGCTTTCAGTGTAAATTTAAATTTTCTCGTTTGCAAGCGGAAGTATTTTTGCAGTGCAATAGCAGCCACTGTTGACTTGATAATAGGCACTAGTGGTTTTCCAACCTCGATTTAGCAGATGTGAGCAAAATACACAATCTTTTTATATATTTACCAGCTAACTGCTGTCCAAATCTTTGATCATGCTGATTAAAAGCAGAATAAGTGGGCATTTTAAGAGCAGCCATGAATGCTTGTTTGTTTCTCTGCATACACGGATATAATAAATACCATACGTGCCCAGAATGCAGTCTCGTTTGAAATCAAATGGCGTTTAGCAGAAAAGGTAAGTGCACTCAATGAAACTGGCTATTTAAAGAGGTCCATGGTACAAACTCCTTTAGACCAATTCGAACCACACCATAAACAACCTTCCATAGAAACCAACAGTAGAGACCGTTGGTGCCAATGGTTCTACCATCTACTTAGGCTTATAATGGTTTTACTAGCTTAAAGGGATAGTTCAATCAAAAATGAGAATTCTGCCATTGTTTATTCACCTCCCTCATGTGTCGATTCAAACTTGTATGAAGACGTTTAGCACAATCTTCATGCTGCTGTTTTCAGTACATTAAGAAATGGGCTGTAAAGCTTAATGATAAAAGTGGTCCATATGATACATGTTGGCCCAAAACAAACCACATTTAAATGTACGCAAGTGCAAATGGAATTTGACATAGCATTCCATTGTTCTTTAGTGTTCCACACAAATGGATTTGGAACGAGATGAGGGTTAGTAAATAGTATTTGGGTGAGCAATTTCAATGGATGTCTTTTTGGGAAAAAAAGTGATTCTCCAGGACAGAAAGGCTGTTTTTAATGGAGGAACCTTTTTTGAAAAAGTCATGCCTGGAATAGTATTTCACATGTGTGTGTATTAGACACATTAGGAGAATGGCTGGGATCGCTACTCTCTGCCCTATGGAGACTTGGAACTAAAGAAAATACCTGGATGGAATCCAAACATCCAGGAATGAATTTAAACAGGAATGAATGCCTCATTAATGCACATGGCCAAACCAACCTAGAAAGGGTAAATCATTGATACAATATGCAGGTTTTCCTTATAGACATTGATATATTTTGATATTGAGAGATGGAGCAATATATAGCTTCACTTTAATCTCTTCCTTTTAACACTCAGCATGTCTGTTTCTCATTTCCTGACATTTTCTGTCTGCTAGTTGTTACTCTAATTCTCTCTTTCTGTCAGTTTCACTTTTAGATACAGACTAGATGGAGACTAACTGATCATTCTTGTGTATAATAATATCAAGACCCATAGTATAAATATTACATCCGCCATATGACCAGATGTTTCTATTTAGTAGAGAAGAATACATATTTTTGTGACAGGATTTGTCTTTCACACACAAAACTCCCACTGGCTTTGGAGCGAGAAAGTAATTTCTGACACTCTTTCTGACAGAATACCATGTGTGGCACACAGTCACACATAAAACAGTGACTTGGTTATTACATCTACTGCATAATTATTATAGCCTGGAAAGTTTTGGAACCTATTTTTAGCCAAAAATAATTTATGCAGGTGATATGGGTGGATGGAGATGAAAAAAGCTGCTCAGCTCACAGTTTAGGTGGATGGACGGACGGAAAGAACAAACGAATGAAAGATGGATGGATGGAAGGAAGGAAAGACGGAAAGAACAAGCAACAGAACAAATGACGGATAGATGGATGGAAAGAAAGAACAAGAAAATGAAACAAGGAACAATAGATGGAACAAACAAACAAACGACCAATAGATAGAGATAGAATGATGGATGGAAAGAAAGAACAAACAAACAATAGATAGAAGGAACAATATATGGAACAAATGATAGATGAAACAAAAACAAATGACAGACAAATTGATGGATGGATGGAAAGAACAAATAAATGAGACAGATTGAACAATAGATGGAACGAATGAACGAAGAATAGATGGATGGATGGATGAATGACAGAACGAACGACAGGCAAACAAATTATAGAATGAACGATAGACAGACAAATTATAGATAGATAAACAAACGTTAGAATGAATGATAGACAAACAAATGATAGATAAACAAACAAAAGATAGATAGAATGAATGATAGATGAAACAAAAACCAATGACAAATAGATAAATTGATGGATGGATGGATGGAAAGAGCAAACAAATGATAGACAGAATGAACAATAGATGGAACAAATGAATGAATGAACGGACAATAGATGGATGGATGATGAACGATAAATAGAATGAATGATAGACAAATGAACGACAGACAGACAGACAGACAGACAGACAGACAGATAGACAGGTAGGTAGATGGACGGACGGACAGACAGACAGACAGACAGACAGACAGACAGACAGACAGACAGACAGGTGGATGGATGGACGGACGGACGGACGGACGGACGGACGGACGGACGGACAGACAGACAGACAGACAGACAGACAGACAGACAGACAGACAGACAGATAGATAGATAGATAGATAGACAGGTAGGTAGATAGACGGACGGACGGACGGACGGACGGACGGACGGACGGACGGACGGACGGACAGACAGACAGACAGACAGACAGACAGATAGATAGATAGATAGACAGGTAGGTAGATAGACGGACAGACGGACGGACGGACGGACGGATGGACGGACGGACAGACAGACAGACAGACAGACAGACAGACAGACAGACAGACAGACAGACAGACAGATAGATAGATAGATAGATAGATAGATAGATAGATAGACAGGTAGGTAGATGGACGGACGGACGGACGGACGGACGGACGGACGGACGGACGGACGGACGGACGGACGGACAGACAGACAGACAGACAGACAGACAGACAGACAGACAGACAGACAGATAGATAGATAGATAGATAGATAGATAGATAGATAGATAGATAGAGTCTGATCTCAGGGGAATGCAGGAAGTATTATTTATGATGACAGGTGATAGAGCTGATATTTAGTTAATCGCTTAATCCTGATGAGTAGCTGCTTGAGAAATCCATCACATACACTTGATCTGTTGTTCACTTGTTTCATTAGAATGGAAACCTGATGCTAAACTGTAAATCTGCCAGATATAGAAGTTTGGACAGCAACAGTCAATGATGATAGGGGCTTTTATAGACAGAGGGTCTGATCAGTGGGTGTGCGCTGCGGTCCGTGTCTCCCTCTCTCGCCCCTCCTGCTTCCCCAGGGCGAGTGAAATTCCAGCTCCCTCTCCTTTCCTTGCCTTGCCTTTTCTCTCTCTCTCTCTCTCTCTCTAAAATACACATGCTCTCTCTCAGGTCTCAGGACTCTGCTGTGGTTCTGATACCTGAGTAAGACACACTCATCTTCTTAAGGATGGCCTGGAATCACACTGTCCTGCTCACACTGCTGCCCACCATCCTCATTTTAATTGGTGAGTAAATTTTAAACATGTAAAATGTTTTCTTTTAGGGTTTAGTGTAAGTGAGCAGTATGTATAAATAAATTAAAACCATATGACAAGTCCTTGTTTGGGTGGTTAAAGTTAATGTATGATTCAAATTAAATGGATAATCTGCTTTATTCACAATCCCACTATTGTGGTGGTACTGTGATACCATGGTACTAAATGATACTATATTTATTTGTATTTATGTATTTTTAGTTATTTGTTAAGGACAAAATATACTACAGTGCATGTCCAAAAATTCCATTAGCATAGTATTTTTTAATGTAAGCAAAGACTGCTTCAATTTCTTGTAAAACACATTGCAGGAAGATTTATCAATTATTTCATATCAGAAGAATTTTCTGTTCAGAAAACGCTCTCTCTCTCTCTTTAGTGCTGGCAGGGGTTGAAAGTGCAGCCGTTAAAGATGGAAAAGACAGTGAAGCTAAAGGTGAGTTCAACACACACACACACACACACACTTTTATGGGGACTTTCTATAGACAGTTATTTATATACTGTACAAACTGTATATTCTATCTCCTAAACACAACCCTCACAGAAAACTTTCTGCATTTTTACATTTAAATCACATCATTTAGTATGTTTCATAAGCTGTTTTCCACAAAAACTTGGTCTCCACAACGTAAGGTTTAGCAGGACCACACACACACATCCCACACACTCGCTCCTCTTACTCCATTGCTTTTGCAGGCGCATCTAAACGGGTTTTCATGCCAGCATCTGATGCCTCAAACTTCTTCAAACGTCGCAGTCGCAGATCCCCAAAATTTTATGAAGAGTACTATGGTAAGTGCAGTAAAACTCTCCTAATGTCTTGACAGGACACAATTGCAGTTATAATATGTACTTCAACAATTAAAGAGCTTAAAGCCAACATTAAGTAATCTCCCGTCAAACTGTATTCAAGTTTAATTTATACTAATGCACACTGCAATAGGATGAATATGTGAAGAAGTGAATTAATAGTCTTCTTTTTCATTCTCTCACATAGTAGAAGAGAGACACTAAATGTGCTCTTGTATTCTACACTACACATCTGTTCACTATGAGTAAATTAACGCACTCTTTAAAATAATGCTATCTTTACATCCACGAAGAACCTTTAACATCCATGGAATATTTCCATTACACAAAAGGAACTTTTTTTAAAAGTTTCTTTGGGGAAGCAAAAATGTTTCTTCTATGGATTCCATTTTGGAACCGTTATACACTTTAAACACTATGATGGTGATTTCAAATAAAACAGCACAGTTTAATATAATAGGTAACATCATAGATAAAACTGTAAATCAAACATTTATTACCAAACTATTTACATTCCTCATAGTCTTCTATTCCTCTATGTGGCTTAAAGAGCCAAAAGCATTGCCTAACACCACTGTCAGGAGTAACGCATTACAAATATCTTGAGTTATGTAATCAGATTACTTTTCAAAGTATCGAGTAAAGTAACGCATTACAGAAAGTTACATAAGTTACTTTGTTTTCCCCATTTATTGACTTCTACTATGTGGGTGAGATTTTCCATTTCTATCAGCCTAAGGCTCAATCATTTCACTTTTGGTATGAAAAGGCATTTACATTTGCCAAAAATGAATTTTTGTTATTAAAAAACAAACAAGTCAGCCCAGCCCAGGTGAGAAAAAGCAACGCAATACGTCACTTTCCATAAAACGTAACTAAGTAACGCAATTGTGACAGGACTTGAGTTGAAACTCAAAAATAACTATTATGTAGTAAAATAAAATTAGCAAATAAATGCAATAATGCACTTCTAAAGCCCACAAAACAACTATTGTTTTTATTGAAGAACATACAGTTCTTCAAACTTCTGGAGTCACAAATTGAATCTTGGACAACGATTTGAATTTATTCACCAATCACAATAATAATACCCTGGACAATGGGAGGCCTTGAGTCAAAAACTTTAAAAAACAATGGACTAGAAGGACCAACTGGACAATATGGAGCTGTTCTCTCTCTCTCTCTCTGTTTTTTCTCTCTCCTACACACTGTCACTCGCCCAAACGCCATCAAGCCGTCCCTTAGCCCGCCCGTCTACGATTGCAGCAATGAAGGCATGGAAAAGTTTTACTGAAGCGTATTTCAAGTTGTCAGCAATGTGTGTGTGATGGTGCAGGAGCAGACACGGCAGGTTGGAGGAGTTAAAGCAGTTGGGGCTCGAGAGTGGAATGTGCAGACATGAGCTAAACTAACCTCCCTCACAATGGAGAAAGAGAGCGAAACCTAGATTATTTTTGGCACCCAATTTGCTAATATCAGTGAACTGCTGTCAGCTGGTTTACGAGAATGTGTGTTACCCTTAAACCTGTTTATTTTATACAGTCTGGAGTTTTTGAGGATTCTAGAGATGATGGCAAGAGAAAACAAATGTACCCTTTGCCTTGACCATTTTGAGATTGTCATTTCATTTCTAAAACTCTGTCGACAGCTTAGTCAATGAATGCACATTGAAAATAATGTCCTTTCACTTTTTTTAGCGGAGCAAAAGGGGAAGATGGCTGCAAACGAGCGAAGGAGGGAGTACTATGAGGAACAAAACAATGAATACGAGAACTATTTAGAGGAGGAGCGCAATGGTGAGACTGATCTCCCCGTTTGATTATCTTGGCTTCCAGAAAAGAGAGACGTGCTGTGCAAAACCTTTACGGGATGAAGACTGCAGACGGGGCTGCAAGACTAATAAGAGGCTGATGACAGCAGTGGCTCTGAGCCTCTCAGAAACACTGTTCCAATGATTAGGAACTATAATCCAGAACACTAGATTGGTGACTTTAGATTCCTGCACTGATTTGAAAGTAAACAGTAAATTTGGCACAGTAGATGACGTTTAAATTGAACATTTGATCACATTTGTGATTTCAGTTATAAATTCCTTTCAAACACGAAAACTCTAGTTCCAAACAAAATACTACTTATTGTTTCCAAATAATGAATATTTAGAATTTTGATTTCCAAGATAATAAATTGTTACCTTTTATTATTTAAGATATAGAAAGACTTGGTCTGAGAATCCAGTTCTAGCTGTTTGTCTTTGTATCAACAGAACAGTACGAGAGGAGCAGAGAGAAGAACGAACAGTGGAGAGAATTCCAATATGATGGGCAATACCCACAATACCCTCACCACCGCCCATACGTCTGAGCACATGCAATGCCTCGAAAGTTGATCTTCAGTTGAGGGATACTTTCATGACATTATATAACTATTATTCACAACATATGAGCACTTATAGATTTAAAGCTCTTAATGCTATGGAGCCGCTAAAGGGAAATGGTGATGGAAAAAAAATATGAGATGGTAGGAAAAATTATGCCAATTCTGTTGCACTCTCTTGCAAATGTTTTGCGTTCCCTTGAGAAACGTTTCACTCACTTGCAAAATGTTTGCTTTCTTCTGATAAACTTTGCGTTCGCTCGCAAAATGTTTGCTATTCTCCGATAAACTTTGCGTTCGCTCGCAAAATATTTGCTTTTCCCAGATAAACTTTGCGTTCGCTCGCAAAATGTTTGCTTTTCCCCGATAAACTTTGCGTTCGCTCGCAAAATATTTGCTTTTCCCAGATAAACTTTGCGTTCGCTCGCAAAATGTTTGCTTTTCCCAGATAAACTTTGCGTTCGCTCGCAAAATGTTTGCTTTTCCCCGATACACTTTGCATTCGCTCGCAAAATATTTGCTTTTCCCAGATAAACTTTGCGTTCGCTCGCAAAATGTTTGCTTTTCCCCGATACACTTTGCGTTCGCTCGCAAAATATTTGCTTTTCCCAGATAAACTTTGCGTTCGCTCGCAAAATGTTTGCTATTCTCCGATAAACTTTGCGTTCGGTCGCAAAATGTTTGCTTTTCCCCGATAAACTTTGCGTTCGCTCGCAAAATGTTTGCTTTTCCCCAATAAACTTTACGTTCGCACGCAAAATGTTTGCTTTTCCCCGATAAACTTTGCGTTCACTCGCAAAAATCTTCAGTTTTTTGCGAGCGAATGCAAAAGTTTTGCGACGGAGCGTAGAGTTTCTGGCGAGAGTGTAAACATTTTGCAAGTGAACACAAAGTATCTTGGGGGAAATGCAAATATTGTGAGTAGATAGAGAGTTTGTTGGGGAACACACAAGTTTTGCGAGATATTGCAAAAGTTTTACAATACATTTTTCCCGCCACATGTCCCTTTAGTACGGAGCCCCTAAATTAATATTAAACGTTGATAAAAAATAAAGGAAAAAGGAAAAATTGTGTTAATGCTTTTGTGTGCTCTCGCAAAGTTTCTCAGGGGAATGCAAGAGTTTTGCAAGGAAGCACAACAGTTTTGCGAGAACATTATAATTCAATATTATCAACATTATAAAATTCATTTTTCCCACCTCCACGTTAGGGGCTCCGTATAATACGGCTATAATAAAAGGTTTGTTTGGAAGGTGTTTTTCTCTGTTATAATCACTTATCTTGAATCTAAAATGTTCTTTACTGGACTCATCAAAACATTCATGATTAGTTTATAATTTTATGCTTTTTTTCCAAGAGCAACTGCTTATTTCCATCTTCAGTAATTACATTCAGCTGTCATTTGACTCATTTTCCACATTAGTGAGGATTTGATATAAAATGCAACAAAAAGGGAAAGTAAAAACCAATAAAAGTAAAATGTAAAAAGGTTTTGCTATTATTGCTACATCTTGTAATATGTGTATAAAAAACAAAATAAAATAAAAAAACTCAGGTTTGTGCATCTACAGATGGGATAATAATTCCGAGGCAGTATTTGCTGGCAACGGACAGACATTCCTATGCTGAGAGCTTAGACAGATGGGAAAAAGAAAGATTTATCGCCCTTCCTGAGCCTTTGTGCCATTACCCAAATCTCACACGCACCCGATTGACAGGAGAACGACTTACTGCCACTCCTACTGCTTAAGGACGAGCACAGAGGGGTAATAAAGCTTTAAAATATCACTGCATGCAGCGACACAAACAAGATTTAGCATGCGTGCCATCCCCTCCAGTCAAATCAATTTGAGAACATTCATAAGTTTACTTAGTACATTGTTTAATTCAGGTGTGCCACTTGGCACAGTTGATATAAAAGTACAGAATTAAAATAATAACAGTACAAAGGAATATTTACATTTAAAAAGGCTTGACAGCTTATCTTAAAACAACAAATATATAGACAACATACACACAAAAATCACATTCAACATTGACCAACTTAAAAAGTAATGCTGATGCCCCTTCAACACTTCAATCACACTTTCTGGTTATGAAGACATGATCCAAGCCTCTTCATATGTGTGTTTAGACTCCTCAGATTAAGACTGGGCTCCGGCTGCACACGGGACAGCTGACTCTACTTTAAACTGTTGAGGAATTTGGGCTGTTCCTCTCCGCGTGGCAACAGTAGCTCCCCTCCAATTCTGGGTCCCTTTTTCTCCTGTAGAGGTGGAATGCAGAGTGGGTTACATTCTTTTAGAATTAAATTGCTGAAGTACCACTGAAAAATTCAACCCATTTCTAATTATTTATGAATACTATAATAGTATATAAATAATACTAAAATAACACTGCATAGCTGTGCACTTATAGAGCATCAAATAAAATGTTTTCTGTAGTAACTTCTGTAAAGCATACAGAATCAATGAGTCACAATTAAAGCAATAATAATAAATATAGCTGCAAGTAGCCATTAAAGGGCCAAGCACAAAACAGCAAGAAAGAAGTAATATCATCAGTAAAATATAGCATTTTATTTCATATACTTTATTGTAGTTGGTGGCAATTTCATATTTTGTTCAGTTATAGCGCCACCAATAGGCACAATCCCACAACTTTTTTTTTTGTCCTCAGAGTGTGCCCATAAATGTGGTGAAAATATCTAATTTCATTTAGGAGTTATAGACATGTATATGTATGAGTACATAAAAAAATGGCCAATGCATGTCTTTATTTAAATTTTTTTTGCCACTTACTATCAAAATTTTGCCATTTGGTCTTTGACGTATAGCCAATGACCTACGTTTCCAAATATCCTACTGTTATTTTGTCTCGGTCAGACTAACAGTTTTGAAGATATTCGCAAACGGCTTTTTAACACTAAATTGCAAGGTTGCACAAACCATAAGGCGAAACCCAGCATGTTATATATCGTTGGACAAATTCGCTGTATTTAATGTTGGGACTGTCCTCTATCAGTGTGCCAAATTTCATAACATTCCTGCAAGCAGTTCTATGGGCTGTCATAGACTCCCAGAGCGGAAGGAGGATAATAATAATGCCAACGGATACAATAAGTGCCATCACACCTTATAATAATAAAAACCCCAATAATAATAATAACAATAGTAGAGAATTAAACTGTACCTTTAACATGCCGTCTCTCTCCCACTTAAAGAGGCCACAATGGCTGAAATGGAAAAGTGAAATTTAAGTTATTACAACATGCAGTTATTTCAACAACTTATCAACTGACAGTGAAGTATTAAAATGTCAGTATCTTATCAAATGTCTAATATAAAATATAACCCATGAATCCTGAAATCCTGCTGCGTCACCCACCTGCAGGCTCCGTGTGGCATCCGTGCCAGACAGATCTTTCTCTGCCCACAGGGGCATTTGAAGAAGCGCTTGACGGCGTCGTGCCAGAGGTAGTCATGTTTCTCTTCCACACAGCGGTCCGCTGGTTTAAAGTGCGTGTATTTACACTGCGGGCGAAAGAGGCTCATGAACTAAACCACTAATCCACGATTTACAGGTGTAATCAGTCCGTAATTGTCTAATTAGCATCTTAAAGAGGTTTGTTTGCCCTCCGTTCCTCTTGAAAAACATTCATAGAGGGATTATATCACATATTATGTTCAAGATTGGTTCGTCAGTAAGACTCGCTGTGAATAAACACTAATTTGTTACTAATGATGCAGGAGAAAGGACCTGAATGAGACACACAGGGATTGTCAAGTGGAGCACTTGAAATTTAAAATGCATGCAGCATTTTTTTGGGCCGTGGAAAAACAGTTACGTAATTTACGGCTTACTCAGCATATAGAACAGATGCCGTGTCTCTTTAGTAGCAAATTTGTTGACTTACGGTTTTGCAGGTGACGGCCCGACACTTCATCTCCCTGATGCTCTTCATCTTCTCCTCCATCTTCTCTTTTTGCACCAGCGGCTCAAAATACTCTTGCATGGCCTGCTCCTCAATCTAGATTCATAACATTTAGTCAAACATTCAAGAAAATTCCTCCAGGGCATGACATGACATTTCATATCTCACATGTGTTGAAACAACAAAACAAAAACACCACATTATCCAAAGCAAATAAAGTCAGATCACACCGAATGCTTGCTGTGGCACAAGCTCCGCCCATCCACTGTGACATCACCACATATCAAAGCATTGACATTCTTATTCAAACACACACACGCTGCTGTTCAGCCAAGATACGCACCTCTCCCATCATCCAGGAGTTTGAGGACTTGGCGTTGAGGATGCGCTGAAACTCCTCCGATTGGATGTACTCTAGCTGTTCCCGCCTCTTTTTCTGAGCTGGCTCCTCTTCACCCGTTGAATTTTCATCTGTGACTGCAGATAGATTTGTAGAAGAATAAGTGTGTTAAAGAAAAAAAAAAACAGTGAATCATAAAACTCATGTGAATGTCTACCTTTAGGTGTGGAGAGATTACGCGCCACTCGATCTGTGATGTCATCGCTGTTGGCTCGCTTGCGTTTTACAGCATTTGGGTCGACTTTAACAATGACTGAGCCTTTGGCTTGGAGTTTCCTCACTGCCGCCAACTAATAAAACAAAATGAACAAAAACAGCTATTATAAACAAATTTAATGCATCTTGAAAGCAACAGTTAAACAAAATAAAAGGGCTGCAAGGGGGATGTCTATGGAAAATTAGGGAGAATAAAAATAAATAAATTAACTTGAGAAATGTGGTAAGATCGTAAGATTAATGTGATTATTTTATTCTATGGGCAACTTTTGTTTTTAATAAAAAATAAAAGGATGCATTAGAGCATACTCTTAAATTCTTATATAAATAAATAAGAAATACATTTAAATTAATTTTTCTCAAGCATTATGTATTCTTTTTTTATCAATACTTGAATGTGGGTAAGTTTTGTTAAAAAAAACAAAAAAACATTTTGAACAAAAAGCTGAGAACAATCCATGTTGTTTTTCAAAGACTACATCCAGATTGGATTCAGAAACATATACTAAATTATTAAAAATTATTTTATAAAGTACAAATATCTTTGTTATTTTATATTAATAATATATTAATAAAGAATATTTAAAAATGACTACTTATTTAGAAACTTAATTGTTTTTCCAACCATTAAAAATTCTTTTTTAATTTAAATTATTCTTTGAATTAATTATTTCATCTAATTTGATGACTTTCTAAAGTTATTAGACTAGCAAAAAATGACAATTGTTTATTATGCTCATTTAATTTCTCTTATAATTATTTATTGTTATTACAAAGTCAGTTTCTAAATAAAGTACAATATAAATCTCAATTTTCTTTGCAATACTAAAAAATTAAATCAAATTCAACTGAAAATGTTTCTCTTCAGGTTTTTGTATTTAACAGCACTTTAATACCAGATAGAATATATAAATTTATAAATAGTATATATAAATCCTTTAATAAATGATGGAGCACTTTCCCAGCCCAGTACCTTTGCGGCTGAGAGGTTCTTAGATGAAGGTGGAGACAGATCAAGGAGGATGTCCTCTCCTTCTGAAAAGCCGCGGCCCAGTGTGGGAACAGGAGGGCCTGAGAGATGGGATGCAGGGCCAGGTGACCCTTTCGGAACCTCCGAGGCTGCTTTTGGGGAGAGCAGGGGACCTCTGCTTACACTGGACTGTGAGGGAGCAACAGGACCCCCACTATTCTGACCCAGCACCCTGGGTGGACAAAGAAAAAAAACTTCTATAAAGCACAGTTTAAGAGTCTTAACCAAGAGCGCAACCACTCCAAAACCTCAATATGGAAACACTAAATGCGCCAGTTTTCAGATGTAATGCAAAACAAATATAATGAGTAGCTAAAGCAACAGTGACTAAAAAAATGAAAAAACACCTCTCACCTCTTTTGAATCTCTTCTGCCCTCTTCTTTCGAGCAAGCATTCTCTGCTGGTGCTGTTCTTTCTGCTGTTTGAGAAGGTCTGATGCTGATATAGACTGAACTGAAGATCCGGCAACATCTAATAAAAAATAAGGCAAGTAAGAGATGAAATTAGCATAGTATTCCAGTGACAAAAATGCCGGCATTTGGTAAGTTTCATTGCATCGCAATTGTGAGGTGGCATTCGACAGACATCTGCTGGCCAAAAACAGTAATGCAGCATCAGAGAACATTCATTGCCATTATTAACAGTGCAGCTAGTAGCTTAAAGATGTCCTTGATTATGATTGAATTTTTTTAAAGTTAAATGCATTCTGTAAATTTCTTTTACAGAAATCACTTTTTAAGGACTACAATTTTTTCCCCATCATTTTACGCCACACTGCTTTACAAACGAGGGTCAGTTCAAAGCTGGATTTGCTTAAAAGATTAACATGACGGCACATGCTAGTCGATGAGTTGAATCAACTCCACAGCAACTACATAAATTTATCCACTAATCATTCAGAAATGTCCAGTTGATGGAGTCTCTCCATCAGTGTCGACTCTGGTTTGAACAATGTAAGGCTGAACGGTTACTGACAATCCTCATTTTAGCTGCGTGAGATTCTCCAGCTTTGTTGTTGTTGAGCAACCAAAGCACAAACTGTTAAAGCTCCGCCCTCTTCTGGAAAGCGGTCGGGAGCAGCAGCTCATTTGCATTTAAAGGGACACACACAAAATCGGCATGTTTTTGCTCACACCCAAACAGGGGCAAATTTGACAAGCTATAATAAATGATCTGTGGGGGATTTTGAGCTGAAACTTCAGACACATTCTGAGACTTACATTACAGGTCCCCTTTAAAACGCAGGAAAACCAACAATGTTTAATGTCAAATCTGAAGTTTAATTTTGGATGAACAATCCCTTTGAATTACCTGTACTCTTGACTTGTCCTAAATGTCTCTTTATATTTAGAGCTCCAGGCGTCGGCATAGTCATCAAACCTTTGAAGTCATCAGAACAGCCCGACACCTCACCCGAATTCAGAGCTACAGGAAGGAACACTTCATTAGAAATCATGAACAAGCACAACAAGGGCAGACATTTGGAGAGAGAGAAAAAAAAATGTACCAAACAGAAAGTTTACCAAGTTTCTTAGTTGGGATGGATGCCAATATAGACTGTATAGTGGGTTGTTTCTTTGGCTGTGGTGCAGACCTGTCAACATAAAAGATAATTTTAGGGTTTGTGTTGATTTATAAAGGAGGTGACAATCATAAAACGAGGCAGTGAACTCACATCGAGGGCGCACAAGCGAGTGAGGACATGCCCCCGTAGTGAAAGTTAGATTGGCACAGGCGCTCCTTCAAACTGCCCCGCCCCTTTCCTTTGCCAGGGGCGGAGCCTGTGAAGCTGGACTGAAGCTCCGCCCTCTTTGCGCTCATTTTCTTGTACTGGGCTTTGACGTGGTATTGGCAGTACTGACATTCATACTGTTAAAGCAAACAGGAGTAATGAATTGGCTGATCATGAAATATTTCAGAAAAGGATGATGTTTAAACAGGGACGTACCAAGTTGACTAGCTGAGTGCAAGAGTCCCCGTTCTTTTTTTTAGCCTTGCAGGTGCCGAAGTCCATGGCTTCTCCCATTATAAGGACCTTCTGTGGGTGGTCCACTGTCAGACTGAGCTGGAGAGAGAAGGAAAACACCACATGACTGTCATTTAAATTAACATGAAACATTGTTCGCAACCCATCTAACTTCCATAATCTGACACAAATAAGTATTATTTTAGTATTTAGGTAATGCGTTAATTTAGTATTATTTATATTATTATATATTTTTCCAGCAAAAACATCCCTTCAGACAAAAATCAGATTACAAGCTTTCATCAACAACCCAGCAAATCGGGCAAGGTCTCATTTAGGTTGTTATAAGATGTTCACACTCTGACAAAAAAAGTGATTATAACATAAACTCTTACATAAAGCCCCTTTAAAGACACAAAGAGAGAATTTTGAATTCATTGTTTTTAAAAAATTCACATTCAAATTCACAAACCTCATTAGAACCCTCTTTGTTCTTCATTGGGTTTGGATTGAGGATGCCAATCACAGTCCCGGTGTCAGTCTTCCACAGATCCGTGTGAACAGACCCGAACAGGAAGAGAGAAACATTCACGTCCAGATTATGAAGGTCATTCAGCTTCCAGATGCTGAAGGTTTTCCCCTACAAAGTATACAAGGGTATAATCAAAGATACAATCTGTAACTCATATACATGTCAGATCTGTGAAACACCGGCTGCTTACATTGTTTTTGCTCTGTGGGGTGATCTTATTTATCACCACTGCGAAAGTGACCCAATCACTGTCCTCTAAATTGTCCCTGGCCAGTCGATCGGGCAACTGGGAGAGCTTGATCAGTTTGCGGTTGGCCATTTTTTGCTCAATGTCTATGGAAGAAAGACGTGGTTTCCTAGATAGAAAAAAAAAGCATTGTGGTTTTAATATTAAGAAAGAGAAAATCTGAAATACATATTTGTGAAATTAAGGTCAAGGTAAGACGGATATTTATAGGTCTTATCCTCATTAAATTAACTTAATTTATTCATTTTCTATGTAATAAAACCAATTAAAGCAACATTGAAAGGGCCATATTATGCCCTTTTTTAAACTTTTAGTTTTGTTTTGGGGTCTTCTGGAATAGGTTATCATATTTAAATGATAAAAAAACCCTGAATTTTTCACATATTTAACATTATTGCAGCACCTCCCTTCCCAGTCTGTCAGTAACACTTGTTTAGTTCGCGTCTCAAAGAAAGCGCTCTGATTGGTCGGCATGATCAGTGTGTTGTGATTAGTTAACCGCTTTGAGCTCGTTTCAGAACACGCACAACTAAAGCAACCCAACCAGGCACTGCCCTTTTTTTGCATATGCATTAGACGTTAATTATTTAAATGAGGAATATTGTGACGTGAACGTTTCCGGAAGAAAACTCAAGACTACAATGGAGGAGTTTCAGAAAGTGTTAAATGCACTTTTTCATGCTCAAACAGCAACATTACGCACTAAAAAAAGTTGAACATGAATGAAAAGTATAATAGGACATCTTTAATCGTTTCAACAACCCAAACTTATTGTACACTGACCTGAGTCTGAGACCTGAGAATTTCTCCAAGGCAACCTCTTGATTGACAGATGGGCGTGGCGTGGCCTGACGCACAGTGGGAGGAGTCTTGAGAGGGGGTGGTGACTTCAACATGCTGTCTCTTATTGGCTGAGATTGGCAGTTGTTCATACTCTGGCCAATAGGAGTCTGCCTTTCCGAGGATGCTAATTTACAAAAAAATACATTTATTTAAAGCATATATGACATTAATATAATTCCATAATCCTTTTTGAAAGCAAAAACAACCAAAAACACTGGGACACCTGCTTTGGGTTGGTGGGCCGTCCTCTGCTTGTTTTTCTGTTTGGCTGCGACACCTGATAGAGGAGAGGCATCGCTGTCCCGTCGCGTTGTCGGGGTAGTTTTCGAAACCCCCTGAGGTGGTGGTAAGGGTTTGGTGTTCGCCTGTCTCTGGACGGAGGGTTTGTTTTTAGGCTGTGTGGTTTTCTGTGAGGCCTCCAGCTGCTGCTGTAGCTTCTGCATCTTCTGCTGCATTAATTTCAGTTCGGCTGGAAGACAAACACAGTCATGATCACCTCACAGTCGAAGTACAACCTGCTCATCTCTAAACATGCCTAGAATAACTAGAGCATCACCCTCCAGATCTTCCTTTGACTTATTCAAGTCACCGCCCGCTTCAACCGAGCTGGACGTCCCAGGTGCCACGTCTTCTTCCCCTTCCTCCTCCGGTTCAATATATTGATCCCCATCATCATCCTCATCGAAGAGGTCGTCCAGATCGTCAGTGCCCTCTCCAGCAGCGGGAGTCTCCAGATTCGGGCTCTCACTCTCCGCAAATAAAGACAGCAACATGTCCAGATTCTCCTCCTCTGATGTCAGACACATAATACAGTACATTGCTCATTCATTAAATATAGCAGATACACGGTGGCGTATGACATTATTGGACGGTTTCACAGGTGAGGATTAAGCCTAGTCCCAGACTAAAATGCATGTTTGAGCTGTTTTAACTGAAAGCATATCTTAAAATATGTCAGTGCCATTATTTTGTCTCAAGACGAGTAATGTTTTTATAAGTCACATTCATAAAAGCTACTTAAATGTCCTAATTTAAATAATCCTGGCTTAATTTAAACCTTGGCTGTGGAACCGTGCCTAAATACTATATACATATGTACTATATAATACTGTACATTCTGTAACTACAGTTATATGACATTTACTAAGGATTATATATATATATATATATATATAATACATAAATACTATATAGAACAGGTTAAAATTACACAATGATTAAATATATCAGATTAAAAATATTATAGTATGATTGTTATGTGTAATATGATTAAAATACGTAGTGACAACGAAAGCAAGAATAAAGAAATGTTGTAATATATTATAACATACTAATAATATTCTAATATACATTATTTAGTATTTAGTGAAAATCAGCCCAAGAGATTTCGGGAACTTTCATTTCTCTTCTAATTTAAGTATGGTTTAGTCAAACAAGTAATACACCGACCTGACATTTGTACTAATATGCTGCTGGACATACCTGTCATTTTGATTTTGATCGCTTTTCCTTGCTTTGAGTTAAAATGGAAGATGTTTAACTCTCTGCTGTATCAGACACAGGAGCTGTTGTTTCAACGTTGGCGCGAAAAATGTTTGATATTCAGGACCCCGGAACCACGTCACTTTCCGGAAGAACTTCGTGCCTGTCCGTAACATAATAAAACAATTTAATTTTAATTTTTTTAAGAAATGAACACAGTATAAAAACATCACAATAACACTACGTTTTTCTAAAAAAAAAAAAAAAAAAGAAAAGAAAGAAAAAGATTACAATATTACTTGTTTACGGTAGCGTCACGTGGTTTTATTTACACTCAAAACATTTTTAAATCACGTTTAATGTGTTCCAACCGAAAATATTGACTAGTATTGAGCTCTGTTCTTAGTAAATGATTACTTTAGCTTAGATTTCGATTTTGCTTTGATAGACCTATAAAAGTAAAATTTCGAATGATATTACAATGTTATAATAATTGTATAAATAATAAATACATTAAACAGTTAATTTATAATTTACATAACTATATTGAATGGATTTTTTATTAATTACAGTCATGTCAATTGTAAATGTATATAAATATACAAGCATTATGATTTTTATGTCATAAAATCAAAATAATACAAGAACTGAGCTTGAATTACACTCTCAGTAAATATATGCACACACACACACACACACACATATATAGGAAGAATGTTAATAATGACAAATTAGAGACATAAAACCACAAACAAATGCAAAATTTAAACTGTCAAATTTATTAGATAAAAATTGAATAGTTATCAATGTACACAGCATTGCATATGCATCTTCCAGCACCAACTGTAATGTTTTAGAATGCTTTACAATCAATGCAGGCCTGTAGACAATCGGATACACAATATTTAATAATCTACTGACATTATATGAAAACATAAATACAGTACACACTTTCGGGGTCAGTTTTAAGAGATTTATGCTAAGATCTGATTATAATAGTACCTTTCCTCATAAGGAGTCTTTCTATGACACTTACTGTATGACCTATAAATATAACTTTATTATTTTGTTATGTGGTTTTCTATTTGTTGTTACAGGGGTGTACTGAAAAAAATTCACAGTACTAGCTGCCAGAACTTTTAGTTCAATTTGGCCAATCCTATTTAATTGTAAAACAGTGCAAAACACTGAATACCTGTTAATTAAGTACTGTTAGTTTATTAGGAATGTTTAGGCAATCGTGGTAAAACTCTAAGGCCATGGTCAAGTACTGCTAAGCTCACAACCGTATCTATCAGCACAGAAGCTCTGGCTGCTGTCCGTCTGTAGTGTTTCCAGAGGAGATTTGTGCAGTCCGTCTCACTGCTTCAGCACAGGCAGCTCTCTGGGCTTAAAGAAGGCCTGGGACATTCCCATAGCGTAGATATACACCTTGGAGTCCACCATGATTTTCTCTTTTTGCATTAAATCTATTAAAAACAACAACAACAAAAACAACAATGAAGGTTTAATATATCAAAGCAAAACCTAACAAATTGAGTGGAAATTATACAAAAGTTTGGAATCAACTCTCTTATGCTCACCAAAGTTGACTTTATTTTATTAAAATACAGTAAAACAGTAATATTATTACATTTTAAAATAATTGTTTTCTATTCTAATGTAATTTATTCCTGTGATGCAAAGCTGCATTACTCACATGATCCTGCAGAAATCATTCTAATATGCCGATTTGCTTCTCGAGAAACATTTATTGTTATAATAAACCGTTTTTGCTGCTTAATATTTTTGTGGAAACCGTTTTTTCAGGATTCTTTGAATAGAAGGTTCAAAAGAACAGCATTTATTTGAAATGTAAATCTTTTGTAACATTATAAATGTCTTTACTTTGAACCAATTTAATACATCCTTGGTGAATAAAACTATTCATTTCTATGTTTTTTTTAATTACTTGCCCTAACTTTTTTTGTTTCCATAAAAATATTAAGCAGCACAGCTGTTTTCAATACTCATAATAATAGTAACAGTAGTAATAATAATAATAAAGTATATCAGCATATTAGAATGATTTCTGAAGGATCATGTGACACTGAAGACTAGAGAAAATTCAGCTTTGATCACAGGCATAAATCACACTTTACAATATATTTAAATTGAAAACTCTTATTTTAGATTTAAATAATATTTTACAATATTATTGTATTTTTGATGATTCTTGCTGAGCATAAGAGACTTCTTTTAAAAACATCAAAAAATCATAAATATTGCAAACATCTGACTGCCAGTGGAAGTCATAAGGACATAACTATAAACTAAAGATTTATGTACTTCTCATCAGCAAACAATCCACTCACCGTCGATTTTTTGCTGAAATTCATCCAGAGGTAGAAGAATAACCTCCACAAATTCTGAGACAAAATACGGTTTCAGAGAAAATTAAATCAAAACATTCAATACACATTTATTTATATAAAGCGCTTTTCACAATAGATATTGTTTCATAGCTGCTTTACAGAAAATGCATGTCAACGTTACAATCTAGAGTAATCTGTGTCCAAATGATGTAATTTCATAAATGTACATAAATCATGCAGTTAGATAATGTATTAATTTAAGGTAGAAACAATAAGTTATAACGGTGACTTATTTTTTACTGGAAATGAAATACATACCTCCATCACCTGTTGGAGACAAAAGAAAAATCATGAATTGTTCTGCATTCATTTAACACACACACTGTTGAAATCATAGAGAATGATCCGTCACTCACCCAGCTGCTGAGTGGGGTTTATATTTTCACTGTCATCTCCATTAATATGTACCATCACGATCTGTGTGGTGCAGTTAGACAAGCCCGGGTCTAAACATGTGACTAAGAGACAGAAAATGGGATGAAATATTAAAATATGCAAGTTAGAAACATTCTGTCAAGAATGCAGACACTTTACAGCAGTTGTACCTGGGGTGAGGCCCACCACCTCCCCTTTGTAACCCGTTTCCTCCTTTAGTTCTCTCAGAGCAGCCATTTCAGCGCTCTCATTGTCATCTATCAGGCCTGAAATATTCATACAGAGCACATAATCAACGGTTATTTTATTTTAAATGAACTATTACATGTTGTACGATCCTGGCATCATCAGACCTGCAGGAAACTCCAGTACGTTGCATCCCAACGGTGGTCGAAACTGCTTCACCATGACGACACAGTCTTTATGGAGGGTCCGCTTCAGAAGGGCAATGATTCCCACACCTTATAATATTTATAGAGCATTAAAGCATGCATAAATTTCCAAATGAAAGTGTGTGAGAGTGTTTGGAAGCACACACACCATCGGCTGCACTGTCGGCCACTCGGGTCGTTCTCTTTGCAGTTTCCCATGTTCTGAGGGGACAAAGATACTCCAGTTAAGTGTCTAGAAATCTATCTGTAAATTGTAAATCAATCAATTGACCCTTCGCAAACAGTTTGATTGACAGGTGATCTCACCAATCATAACCCTGAATCCGCCATTTTGTCTGACAAAGCAGTCAGGGGAGTTAGTAGATTAATTTTTGAACTTGAAAAATCGTGTGTATTCACGTCTTTCCGCACTTGAAACAACATTCCTTCTGATGTTCATTCATGTTTATTTGATGCTATAAATGAACTAGTATGAAGAGATGATCGGTTCACGAGGAGCTACGACACATTAAAGAGACACTATACGCTATTTATTGTTTAAAAAATTACGATATATTAAATATGAAACGGTTTCATATGTCAGTCGAAGTGTTGTCAGTGTCCTCTTTGCTCCAGGATGTATTTTTCACTCCGTGACAACATGATGTGTGGCGTGAGAGTGTTTGAATTGTCGGACATAGCAACAGTAACTAAAGGGGGCGGGTCATTGCGAAGGGTCAATTCATCCATCCATCTGTCTATCTGTTAGGGCTGGGTATTGACACAAATTTCAAAATTTGATTCGATTTCGATTCACAAGCTTGCAATTCTATTCAATTTCGATTATTTTGGATATGAATCAGGAACAAAACATGGTAAATTTTCTCAAGGAATAAAAATCTCTCGACCACAGCTGCAAACTATACGTGGTAGTGGTACTACATTATAATATTAGTACATAAAAAAGGATAAAATGAACGGATTTGTATACAAACACTTTAATTACACCCAATGAAGTTTTTTTATAATAATAAAAATTAAAATGCAAGCTTTACAATGATGTAATTATATTTCTACTCCAATTCGTTGTTTTTTTTAATAGATTCATTTAAATGGTGGCTGTCATAAAAAAAACTTGACAGATTTATTTCAAACTTGCATTAAATATTGAAGAACACTAAAAACTATAACGAATATGTAATACGGTGCATATATGTAGCAAAACGCTCCTCTCTAGGTAAATGACATTAATAACCTGACCTGATTAACACTGAATCCATGAGACAGGACACGGATTTTGGGAAGTTGTACCGTGTTTTTCAACATACCTTCGGGTGTTCATTCGTGTTTATTTTGTCATTTGACAGGCGCGCGCTACAGCGATCCGTCACGTGACATTAAACAGCGCCAAAACGGTTATTTTTTTAATTTCGTAATAAAAATAGACAGAATTTGACTTTGTTTCATATCAAAAGCACAAAGCTTATTGCCATTTATTGAATGGGAGGAATTCAACCGAAAACAGACTAAACTAATCGATTAAAATCGAGAAATCGATATCTTTTTACCCAGCCCTACTATCTGTGTATCTAGAAATTATTCATAAAAATATATTTGACGGTATTAAATATTACACTAGATTATTCCAATTATTTATCTATCCTTATCATCATGTCCACTCCACTCAGTTCAAAGGTCACACATCATTTACATACAGTCACAGATCAATACCTGGTGTTTCCAGAGGGATCCACATATGTGGTCTTCTCAAGCTTCACCCACTTCCCACTTGCTATCAGCTAACAAGAACACATATTTTAGCGTTAAAGAGCACTTTCTTACAATATGTGGGTGTTTACATGATGCCATGTTTATTTTACTATGCATTTAAGAGTGACTCTTACCTCCTCTTTGATTACATGAGGTTCAGTGGTGGCTTTCTTTGGAGAGCTCATCTTCTGCTGGCGATCAGTGATGTCTAAGCTACAGTAATTCTGCACGTGCAACATAAATTAAGTTACAGGGCGCATGATGTTGTCATGATGACCACACAGTCTATTTCAACCAGTTAACACACACAAATGTAACGAGAGATCTGTCTAAGTACGTACCAGGAAATCCGAGGGTATGTCAAATAGATCACTGTGACCTAGCCAGAGAAAGTGATGGATGTTTAGTGAGCTTTCTTACATATAGTCACGTGTTCAATGAACATCTGCCTACTTGTGTGCAGCTAAAACAGTTCCCCCTTTTGCACGTTCGTCACGTTGTCGTTGTATACATTATGTTATCAACCTGGCCACTGATATTCAAGAATAAAAAATATAATTGAATACAAAACATCTCTTAAAGTATTAAAAATACAGAATCGTTACAAAAACAGCTCGGAACTGTATTTACTAGTACTATCGCCATGCCGGAATGTTTTTGAGGTTGCGCAGATTACCAGTGTAGTTTCAGGCAGCATGAAGAAGGAGCAGGTTGTAAACTGTCAGTTTTCCGTTTGGTATCCTTTATTCAAGAAACACACTATTAAGAGGTAAGAGAGCTATTTGCCGTGTGCTAATATATAATGATCGGGGCTCGCGGGGAAAATCAGAAAGAGTCCAAACGTCGTGCGTTGTAAGAAAAAGTGCTATAGCAAATTATGGTACTGTGATGCAACCATGGACATTTACCATGTTTTTGGTCGACGTTTTTGGATATGCATATTAGTACTGCCATGCTTTTTTTTGGACAACAACCGTTTTTGAACATTAATATATAACAAAATAACAGTACTTTTTAAATTCAATTCAAAATTGCTTTATTGGCATGAATGTAAATAATACAATATTTCCAAATCTCTCTCTCTCTCTCTCTCTCTCTCTCTCTCTCATGTACTATAACAAAGCTTAAAATAATGACGGACCTTTGAGTTTATATGTTAAAGTGTTTGGTTAATGTGCTGTTGTAATTAAATAGCTATTAATGCTGGTCATTTTCTCTTTTCCAGCTTGATTCTGCCTATACCCCAAAATGTAATCGATTACTTATTAGATGACGGGACACTTGTGGTTTCTGGCAGGTGAGTTTTGGCAATGGTTTGGTATTGAACAAACTGTTGTGACAGTTTCTGTTCTTGCCTGGTTAAAGGATGTCTCATTGTCTTTAATTATAGTGAGAACAACAATTTGCAAACGCAGGCCAACAACAGTGACTCGGATGAGGAGGACATTCAGGTAAGTGTGTGGCTGTGTGTTGTATATCTGTTATACAAATTAACCCGTTTCCTGATCTCATGCTTTTGTTTTCCAGTGGACTGACGATGAAACTACAACAACAGTTACGGTATGTCTCATTCCTCTCAGCCAATCAAAGCCGAGCTGATCTAATCTATTTACGCAGGTACTAAATTGTGGGTGTCTTCCGCAGGCTCCAGAATTCCCAGAGTTCAACGTAAAGGTGCAGGAGGCAATAAACGTCCTGGGCGGATGCGTCTTCCCAAAACTGAACTGGAGCGCCCCACGGGTGAGAAGATTTTACTCCCAATTGCATTTCATACACATGAATGTATTCTACTCACAATACTCTTTCTGTCTTCCTCTCAGGACGCTAACTGGATTGCCCTGAACAGTTCCTTGCAGTGTCAGAGTCTAAGTGACATCTTCCTCCTTTTCAAAAGTTCAGATTTCATCACGCGTGACCTCACTCAGCCGTAAGTGAGGTTCATAAAGGCTGATATTCCCGGTTCTCCATGTGATTTTTTTTTTTTTCTCCTGAAATTCAAGAAAGCTGGTTGGTTGAAGTAATAATTTTGTACCTTCTTTGGCAGATTCCTCCATTGTAGTGATGATTCTCCAGACCCAACCATAAACTATGAGGTACAGGAAACACAATAAAGCACTATTTATAAAATATGCAAATATGTACTATTTAGATATTTTTTTTGTTCTATAGCACACCACTATAATATATTATATTATATTATAGTGCGGCCAAACGATTAATCGTATTAATCGTAATTTGTATATAAATATACAAATGTATGTGTATATATATATATATACACACACACATACATTTGTATATTTATATATACATAATATATATACTCAGTAAACATTCTGTAAACAAAAACTTTTATTTTGGATGCGATTTAATCACGATTAATAGTCTGACAGCACTTATTATATTATATTATATTATATTGTATTTTGCTCAAAAGTTTGTGCCAGTAAGTTTTTTTTGTTATTTATTTATTTATTTATTTTATATAATGAAATCAACACCTCAGCAAGGACATGTCAAATTGATTAAAAGTGACAGTAAAAACATTGATAATGTTTTTCAAGACAAATACTGTTATTTATCATGATTTGCATAAAAATATTAAGCAGCACAACAATTTTCAACATATGTTTGAGCTGCAAATCATCATATTAGAAAGATTTCTGAAGAATCATGTGACGCTGAAGACTGGAGTAATGATGCTGAAAAATTCAGCTTTACATCACAGAAATAAATTAACATTTTATTAATAAAGTAAAATGTAATGTTTAATAATATTTCACAATATTACTGTTTTTATTGTATTTTAAAAATAAATGCATTAGAGACTTCTTTCAAAAACAACCTTACCAACCCCAAACTTTTGAACATTATAATATAATATAAATTCTTATGAAACATGATTAATAACCTTTTAAATATCTCTTAAATAAATTAAAAAAAATTTTATATATATATTGTATATATATTATTGCATATATTATTAAATAATAAAGAGTTTCTCTGTGCAGCTGGTGTTGAGAAAATGGAGCGAGCTCATTCCAGGAGGAGAATTCCGTTGCTTTGTGAAAGAAAATAAATTAATTGGTATGAACATTCTGCATTTATTAAACTAATATATAAATATTCTGTTTTAAATGCAACACTTTTAATTGAATGTACAGTATCATGTAGCATGCGATTAATCTCCACACTGAGATCAGGTTTGTTTTTTAGCGATCTGTCAGAGAGATTACACACAACATTATCAGCACATCGCCAAACAAGAGGCCATCATCTCCTCATCTATACTTCAGTTCTTCAGAGACCACATCCAGTACCAGTTCCCAGATGAGGACTGTAAGTGAATCATTGTGGAGGAGAAGATATTTCTTGTTTTTTTTTAAAAAAGTTACATATGTGCATTAACAATATTCTTTTTTTTCAGTTGTCCTGGATGTTTACAGAGACAGCTCAGTAAGGTTTTTATGAATGCAAATTATACATTAAAATATGTAATTTACAATGTATGATGTTACTCTGAAGCTTAGCGTTCATCAGCATCCAGTGAAAAAACACAAGCCAGTTGTTTGTTAAAGAGGATCTATTCTGCTTTTTTACATGTTCAACTTTCTTTAGAGTGTAATGTTGCAGTTTGAGCATGAAAAATGGCATTTAAAAGAGTTTGTTTTTTTCCAAAGGGACGCGTGTGGTTGATTGACTTCAACCCGTTTGGTGAAGTCACAGACTCTTTGCTTTTCGCATGGGAGGAGCTAACATCTGGCAAAAATCTCACAGCCAATCAGACGCAAGAGGACACAACACAGCAGGTAGTTTATACTTGAAAATGGTACACATGTTCAAATGTATTTCATCAAAAGACAAATGTGCGATATATTAATGGCGTGTTGTATTTTATTAGGACGGTCCTGCATTTCGACAAACCACCAGTGAGGTCACGGTGCAGCCCAGCCCATGTCTGTCCTACAGAATCCCACGAGACTTCCTGGACCTGACCACAGGGGAAGATGCCTATAAACTCATTGATTTTCTTAAGCTGGTGAGTGAGATGAGGATAAACTCAAGGACCTCTGGAGAAAAAGAGAGATATCACACTGGTTTCATTCATGCAGGAGAATGCGGTCTGATTTTACGCTTGTATTTTTTTCCTTCTGCTGTAATTACAGAAGAGGGGGCAGCAGGAAGAGGAGGAGTCCGATGCAGAAGGGGAGGAGCCTCTGTAGTAAAACAGGAGGAGCTGGAGATCACTTCCTGTAGTTTAATTCCAACTCTGCTTGAATAGACCTGTCTGTATTTTTCAAGTGAACTGGAAGATTTTGATTGGCTACTTCAGGGTTAAGATTAAATTGAGGTACCAAACTTTGTAGGAAGGTCTCATTACTGTATATAAAGGTATGGGTGCTGACCTGGGAAGTCCTTGTCAAATGATTCAACCAGCTTCTGTATCGCAGAAGACATTTTTATGCTTTCTATCTGCAATAGTGCTCACACACATTACAAATTCAAAGTGCAATAGTTTTAAAAATGTGTTATGAAGTAATAAAAAATGTATAATTAAAAAAGTTTCTGTGTTCATGATTGTTATAAATTTACAAATTAACTCCCCATAATGAGACCAAACTGGATTTTTGTTCTAGACTTTTTTGGCATCCTCGTGGGGGCGCCAAATACCAAATAACTGTAACTGAGTTACACTATATTAGTTGCATGCAATCATACATATTTACTGTTATAACTACAGTAAGTACATGCAACATGTGTTACTAGGACACTGTAAAATAAAGTGTTCTTAAACTCATGAAATGTAATAAAATCTTCCAATGGAGTGGACTTTTGTGTGCATAGACATTTTTCTGCTCAGCTCTGAAATATTTCATAAGCTAAAAATTGCAAGGTATTGCAATCTCAATGAAATGATTTTAAAAATCCTTATCTAGTAATCATGAGTGACTAAAAATTGATTAAAAAAGGTTTAATTGGTCAATTGGTTACAGTCTTGAAAATGTATTATGCAATATGCACAATATTTGCTAACGCTTTACAATAAGGTTCTATACGTTTACATTAGTTGATGGAATTGCTAAAGCTGACACAAAATTATGAACAAAACTGTTGTAGCATGTGGGTTAATGTTAATTTATAACCAATTCATTTTTAAAATCTATAGTAGTGTGCAAAACTGATGACCAGCCTAGCCAAATTTATTCAAATATTATTCCTTTATTCAAATATAATAAAAAAAATTGTTAGAGATTTTGTATTCAGTTGTTTTTGTGCAGACATACCTGGCTGTCATACAAAGAAATGACCAACCAACAAAGTATTAGTAATAGTAAATATTAGTATAGTCAATGTTTACGTACAGTAACATGCATTTTTTTTGCAGCGTAAAATAAAACAAGTAGTTTTGCCTAAGAATTTTGTCAAGTAAAAAACAAGTTTTGTGTCTTATTTAAAATATTTTCCTCATATATTGTTTGTTTAATCTATGTTAGGCCACACATGAACAAAAATAAATTTAACAGTGAACAACAGTATATTTATATATTAAATTACCATTAACCTATATTAATAACTACTGTTAAAAAAATTGCTAGCTTATAAGATACCCATTGTTAACCAATTAAACCTTATTGTAAAGTGTCACGCAATGATCCTTCTCCCCAAAAAAGTTTGGTGCAATTAACGGGAACAAGTCCATTCAAATTAGATTTAAATTTGAATTTAACTAGCAACATATGAACAACTACTAGGTGTCTTTATTAACACTTTTTGTCTGCGGTAGCATGATTTGGCAATGTTTCCTAATGACTGACAAACCAAAGGAATAAGTGAACAGGATTCAGAGGTGAAATATCTTAGAGGGGGGAGGGGGTGGAGGTGGTGGTGGCTGTCAGATCAAACTGCTTAGATTTGCTGACTCAGAGCTGGTAAAGAGAGAAAGAGGACAAGAGAGAGAGACAGAATGCAAAGGGAGGGACAGATTTTCCAGAGCCGAGAAACTGCAGTGGTTTGCAGCTGGAATACTCATGAGCGGGAGACTACAGCAGAGGAGCTGACTGACACACACACACACACACACACACACTCGTTCTACCCTCACCACTGACTGTACTACTGATACAAGTGAACAGTCACGGCAGACATGTGTCAAACAAGCTTCTGTGCTACTTTTAAGCCCTGGTCTCAAACATGCTTTTTAACCCTTAACCCATAGCCTAGTTTTGGGGGAAAAAATATTACGAAGGTGATCACTGTAAATACATTATTCAAGTGACTTATAAAAGCTCTGGCATCCTCTTACCATCTTACCATCCTGGGAGAATATCCCCGACCTCAAGTTTTTTTTACACCACAATTGTGTTACCTGGTGTGTTGGATAATAGCAATAAATTAATATTAAGCATGTCATGCACTTTTAAAGCTTAATAGTTTATTGTTAAACGCAGGCATGTGCAAAAATCTGAAGCTGGTTTGTGGATTATCATCATCATCAGCCTGCTAATAGGTGCCACCAGATGTAGCCAAAGTGTTGTTTTACCTTGACTTTGCCAAAACTATTTTGCCTAACATACTGACTTTGTTGCTTTAAAATGCGGTAACTATTAACAGTGATTAATATCATCCATCTTGCATGTGCCATAATGCATCTATATTAACGTGGCCACTGTTTTATTTCATACAGGGCACACTGAGAATTTAGACTTTATTAAAATGATTGATCTGAACGGATGCATGCTTTTTTCAGTTGGACTTGAGCATGCTTTTGGTGCAATGCGAACAATCCACACAGGCACACGATCTCTCCTCCTCCTCCTCTCCTCTCTCATATGGCAAGCCGTTTTAACATTTATTCCATAAAACTATTATTTTTTATGTTAATAGTACATATTTGTAAGTACTAGGAAGTAATCCAATGACGCTATCTTTTTAAATGTATTTATTCACTATTTATTTTTTTGTTTAAAGATTTATTTTTGGGTGTTTTTGCCTTTATTATGATAGGACAGTAAGCAGACAGGAAGCCAGGACGCGAAATTGGGTCACGTGAAGCGCAATGGCGCTGCGCTGCTATCAGCGCCAACACCACTATTTATTTCAATAGTGACTAGTCTCTATTCAAGTCAATTTTATAGTTCTTTCCACAATACACATTGATTAAATGTGCATTTCACTTCTTTGCGACTATAATTATCACAACTATTCCATTGTTAATGGTAGCAAAATTAATTTATTTTGCCATTGAATTCTATGGGGATCTGTGGTTCACACCTACTATTTATGTAATGCATTTATTGCTGGTACCTGCTCCAGGTTTACTAGTAACTGTTCATTGGGTCTTTAGTTACTTGCATTGCAATAGTATATCTATTCTATTTCCTAGTAAAAATGGAATAGACTCTAAACAATAGTGTGTTATCCACTTTTTACATTTTTAATTGAACGATAAAGTAGTCATTCTGACAAGCCATACATGTGACAAGTTGTAACTAACTAGTGAGATTAAAAAAATAGTACTAGTAACAATTCAGATTGATACTTTTGTCTCATAAGAAACTAGGGTTACACTTTATTTTAAGGTGTCACTATTACAGTGTAATTATACATTTAATTCCTGAGTAATGACAATTAACTACATGTACTTACTATAGGTGTAATGAAGGAGACAGCAGGATAAGATCCAAATGCGGATTTCTTAAGATCAGAGTAGTCAAACAGGCAATGGTCGATGAACAGCAAACAGGAATGTCAGAGAGTAGGCAGAGTCGTAACCGTTTAAACAGGTAAAGTGAATCGAGACAGGCAGCAAGAAAACAATAGTCCAGGGGTGGCCAACGTCGGTCCTGGAGAGCCACAATCCTGCAAATTTTTGCTCCAACCCTAATCAAACACACCTGAACAAGCTAATCAAGGTCTTAAGGGTTACTAGAAAGGTGGTGAGTTTTTATCAGGGTTGGAGCTAACTCTGCAGGATTGTGGCTCTCCAGGACTGACGTTGGCCACCCCTGCAATAGTCCAATAATACAGGCAGAAAATCCAAAGGGCAGGCAGAGAATGATCAGAAAACAGGCAGGATCAAAAACAGGGAAAACAAAGACGGGAATAAATGCTCTCAGAACTGCTATCACATGGAGTAACAAGACCTCGCAAAGGTGTGTATGTACAGAGTGCTAAAATAGTCCAGATAATGAGCTGCAGCTGGTGAGGTGATCAGTGATTAGGTACTAGGCTTCTGGGAAATGTAGTCTGCATGAATGAGTGAGTGAGAGTGTGTAGTGCATAGTCCAAGTTTTAAATACATGTAAAATGTGTAACAATGTAAAATAAAGTGTTACAGAAACTAGTAAAGCCAGAATAGACAACTAAGAAATAGTCAGTTAATAGTTGAAGTACTCATGGAAACCTGGAATAGGGAGCGATTTAAATATGTTACCAGTAACAATTAAATATTTACTGGTTGTTTGTTAAATTACTCGTAACAACAAAAAAAAGATGCGTATTAGTTGAATGTTAAAGCGGCTTGCCATATATCTCATGCATTTGCTCTTTGTCAGGTCGCGCGGTGAGGAGCTCAGCATCTTCCTCCTCCTCATTCACTCACTCTCTCCCCTCATTGCCATAACAACGGATGCAGCGCATCAGTCCGCGCGGGATCAACATTCAGCAGCCGCGCGGGGCGGAATAAACCCGCACCGGTGCCGTTAAGACACCGCAAAGGTGAAACACGCACGCACGCGCCTCTCTGAACTATTTACGTCAAACCGTTTAAGCTGCACTCGGGAGATCCTCACCGGGGTTGTTTTGTAACGGTACAACCGAGAGAAGAAGGAGCAGGAAGTGCAGCGTGGGAAAGCGGGGAAAATCTCCGGGGATCTCCAGCGCTCACTTCTCCATCTACGGTCCTCCTCGCTTTTTTTTCCGCCATGGCTCGGGAGAACGGAGAGGCTGGCGGGGATTGCTCGTGGAAGAAGCAGGTCGATGATATCAAGGAGATGTTTGAATTCAAAGAGGTGCTCGGGACGTGAGTAACTTTGTTTTTGACTTTGACATGCACAGTAACCGAACCCACTGATGAAAATCCACCGTGGTGACCACAGTTTGCCTTAAACACAGTAGTTCATGCAGTGTGGATGCTGGTTTTACAGATGTTTTGGGTAGTTACTGCCTGGTCAGTGGTCACCAGCTGAACAGCAGCTTGGCCAACTATAACTAATAAACTATCTTAAGCTGCTGGTTTCAAGAATCAAGAAACTATTTTATTTTTGTGTCACTTTAAAACAGCTTCAAGATATTTCTTTCCCTTTATTTATTTTGATCGCAGTGGTGGCTAATACAACAGCAACACCAACAAGTTTTAATACTGCCTTTTTTTTAAGTAAAATCAAAGTTCATTGCACTTTTAGACAATAAATTATAAACAATAACAAACAACTCTGCTGGAAAATCCACCTTAAAATTAGCTTGTAGACCAGCAACAAAGGCCCATTTAAGGAGGTCAGAGTGGTTTCGGACCGGCTAGAAACCGGCTACCATGATCCAAAACAGCTACCATCTTAAACTGGATTTTCCAAGCATAAATGTTCGGTTGTAGCAACACAGAAGAGGAGCAATAATGTTCTGATCGTGCTTTCATTATTAGTCACTCCTCTAAAAGCACTGTAGATGTAGTGTTTTTTGCATCCTGTAGCTTGTCTTGAAAAGAATCTCATTAAAAGGTGTTTGTTCGATGCATAAAGTAACATGATGTTTCCGTTAGCCTGCATGTGTTGCTTGTGCAGCGGTTGTGGTCATGCACGTGTGTTTGATGATAAACAATGGGACTGTTTCGCAGCCTGTAGCCACTTGCATTGCCATGCATGCATGTTTCATTCACCACACAATAGTGATTCACTCTCAGGTTGTTAGTTATTAGCTGATATTCAATCTATAAAGATGAACCTACAAGCATCTACCAACCTATAAACATCTACCATGTCTTAACTACATAGTAATAGATGCACCGATGCACCTCGCAGGCCTGTTTAGTGTTTATACGTACTGCGGCGGGTCGCCCCGGTTGCTTTGACTGCAGTAATTTAATCTCTGTGTGCTAACCAGGGGAGAGTCGGATTAACCAGGTTGGATTATTGCACTGGAGGAAGACATTCCTTGAATAGATTGTGTTCAAATTTCATAATGCACGTCTGAGAGGTTTACTTAAAGTGTAAGTTTGCCGATTTTCAACCCAATCAGTGTTGGTAGAATATGAGCAGTGTTTACTCCTTTTCCCTGTTATCTGGTCAGAGAAATTCACGTTTATTTATCACCAAAAGTCTGGCGGATGACACAAAATGCATCATTCGGTGGATTTTTGACAGCTCCAGGGCTTTGGTGAAAACTACAGATTGTACTTCTGCATTATTTTATCCCCTCCCATGGACAGTCGGATCGACAGAGGGTTGTTAACAGAGTAGTTATTGTAAGGGTAGGTTTATCATTGTATCGTACTTTGTTTACTCTTTAAATAGCATTATGTTCCATTGTGTGGAACATGTGCAAGTGTTATATGTGCATAATGGAACATATGCATAATGGAACACACGGAACAGCTTTTTTATTCATGGGGAGTTTTTGGCGTAAAACAGTTTGAAATATTGACTACAAACACTTTCAGATTTTCACCTGCGGTGTTCTCTCTGCATTTACGATTCTTTGCAGCCTTCGGCCACAGCTTAACTCACTGGTTCCTTCACTGAAACACGAAAATAACTCACTCTAGCTAAACGTTTATGATTTGAATTCTTCCACCCTGGAAAAAATTGAGACTACTGTGACTAAAAGTTTGCTTAGAAGTATTTCCTACTCAACACGGTAAACCCGAATAAGTTGGCAAAGCTCAAAAAATTTGAGGTAATCAGCTACATCATTTTTTTGGTACAAAAAAAATGAAACTAAAATATGTACAAATATAATATATAAAATATAATGTACAAAAAGTACAGCAAGAGTACATTTATCATATACCTTTTCTCAAACTAAGCTCATGCTCCACTCGTCACCATGATGGTAACCTCCCCGAAAATCCCACATAACAGAAACTCTTCTAAATTGGGATAGCAAAGCATTAAACACTACTAAATCCCTCACTTATTACTAATCTTGCTGAAAAAAACTTTATATAACACTAAATTTGAGCATTTATTCTCCTTTTCGAGCCTGCTGGGAAATAGAAATCCCAGCCCAGTTTCAGGTAAATTTAAGTTAATCTGAATTAAAAGAAACAAGTTCTAAAACTCAAAACAATGAAACAATTCAGATTACTTAAAATGCGTCATTTTCGTGAACTCAAAAGGAAAATAAAGTTCTAAATACTCTTGAAATTTAATTAGATTGAAATAATTTGTTTAATTTGAGTTTGCCCTACTCAAACCAATTAATTTTTTTGAGTGTTAGGGTGAAGTGAAGCAAGGCGGTATTTGACTCTGGTCAAGCCTATCCAATCGGAGCAGACGGCGAGTGGCTTTGGACTTCAACACACCCAGTGCATTATGAGTGTTGAAGGGAAAACAGCCTTTTTTCTCTAGTCAGATAGCACCAATTTTAACATTTAACACAGCAACCCAGTTTTATTGAAAGCTCATTTTGCCAGCGGTGATTTACCCCTTTAACCATCATGGTGATACTTACACATATTGCATGTTAATATAATTACAGTATCACTAAGAAAAGTGTCACAAGATTACACTTATGTAAATAAACCACGATTGTTCAGTTGGACAAATGTTATGTAATCGAAGAGCTCCGTCTGTGAGCACACACCTATTAAACCTATGATTAGGTGGATCCGATCTCTATGTGAAGATGCTGGCGTCATAGCAACCCAAGAGACAGGAGTCATGGCAACTCTGACTGGCCCGTTCAAGCACACCATTAAGAGGGTCTCACCGATCTTCATTTCCCCTCAAATAAAAAAACGCTGCTGGCATCATACAGTTCTCTTCGCCCACGCTCAGGCACACGCAGATTTTATTTATCCACCCACAGACATCCAACTGGTCATTATAAACCAGTACACAGCATGCCTGATCTTTACTGTGTTCACAGTTTAGTGTTATTATTTCCTTCGGAAGTATTGACTATTGATTCGGTCTAAAATAGCAAGGAAAAGCCACAGAATACTTATAACCTTGTTAGTTCACTCTATGCAGGGCTTTTCCCAAAGAACGACAGCTGTGTTGACGTTTCCGGCGATGCAAAGGGTATTTCTGCCCATATTCTTGAAGGATGTGTCAAATTCAACAGTTGGGCTCTGCAGGGGCAGCTTTCTAAAACCGTATGTTTTTAGAAACGAAACAGTTTTTGCTCAGAGACCTCGAATATTTCCCATCCTCTCCTGACCAGCTCACACTTGGAGTCACATGAATGATTCAGTTCTAGCTTGTTTGGCCCCGAATGACCACACAAGACTTACTTCACTTTCTTTTTCTTGTTTTCTCGCTCTCTCTCTCTTTGTGTATGTAACTGCTAAATCATTTCCTGATCTCTCAGACCATCCGTTTGAACCTTGTGTAAGTGCTTCTTCATGAGATGCAAATTTTGGGGGCAAGGTGCATAAATGGTAGGAATGTAAGCTTTTGATCTTTACTTTAAAACCAAAAACACTCACTTTATCTGTTATGATGGGTTGGAGGTGGCTTGTTCTGTTAAAGCTTACTGGCATAAGTCAAAAAAGCCCACCTCCTTCTAAGTGAAATAAAGTATTATACACTGCCCGGCCAAAAAAAACAAAAAACAAAAAAGTCCCTGTTTGGATTTTAATAGGCAAATACTTAAACTTTTCACAAGATGTAATATAAGTCTCTGGTGTCCCCAGAATGTGTCTGAAGTTTCACACACATACCCCATAGATCATTTATTATAGCTTGTCAAATTTGCCGTTATTTGGGTATGAGCAGAAACATTTGTTTTATGTTTTATGTGTGTCCCTTTAAATGCAAATGAGCTGCTTTCCAGAAGAGGGCGGGGCTTTAACAGCTCACGTTTCGGTTGCTCAACAACAACAAAGCTGGAGAATCTCACGACGATTGTCAGTAACTGTTCATCCTTACATTGTTCAAACCGGAGTCGACACTGATGGAGAGACTCAAGAAGAAGTTAAAACTTTTAGAATGAAACTGGACGTTTCTGAACGGTTATCAGAATGGATCAGAGAGCATGAAGAATCATTTTCACACATGAATCGGCACCTCTGAGTCCTGACCTTAACCTCAGTGAAAGTCTTTGGGATGTGCTGGAGGAGACTGCTTGTCTCTTGCATTATCAATACAAGATCTTGACCAAAAACTGATGCACCTCTTGATGGAAATAAATGTTGTGATGCTATTTCCATTTTCGGGCAGTGAATAAGTACTGTTTTACTCAAGCATGATTAGACGTATCATTCATGTCTGTCACAAATTATGCATTGAAGTATAAGCATTAAGAATTTGTTCAAATCCATAACCTTTGAAGCTTTAGTAACAGTTATGCTTAGCTTAACAAGCACGACTAGTATATGATCACCTGCACAGTATGAACATGTAGAAATAGACTTGCCTGCTCTGCCTACAGTGCCTGGTAACCATTAGGGACATGAGAATTCAGTGTCGTGTTTCATCTGTGTGTGTGAACACCTCCAGTGTTGTTCTCTAAACTGAATTATTCAGTACGCGAAGCGCCCAGAGGCCACAGGAGGTCATGTGATCACTCAACAGGTGCGTGTGCGCCAGGTATGTGTACATGATGCTACTGTTAGAAAACTCTCAGAGCCACAGTCTAAAACAGACACATATCGTACGCCAGGTGAGGTGACTCGAGAGGAGAGAAAGGAAAAGTAGAGGAGAGATAAAAAAAAAAGAGAGAGAGGAAACATTGAGGCCATGAAGCCCTTAATTGCCTGCTCCATTTTCAGGCCTGTGCTCCTGGCTTTGTCCTCTATTTATGACTCTCTCTCTCTCTCTCTCTCTCTCGCTATCATATCCCTCTGTACTTTATTAAAGTGACTTTTACAGGGCGAGCCTTGAGTTCAAAATGAGATTCTATTATAAAATCCTTGTCACAGAAACTCGCTGTGCTCTGTTATAAATGAGGGAAGCCTGAGTTGTTGTTTGGAAAGACTCTTAAAGGTACACTAAATCATTTTTGTCCACTTGAATTGTACTTTATTCTACTCTCACATCAGGCAGTGAATCAAACAAACAAAAAATTAACTGCACCCTTAAGTTTCTCCTTTGTATGCCACTGTTGTTGTCATAAAGGGCTTTGTGTGACATTTACTAACATTTTTGTTGGCTTTAGTATTTCAGTTGTGTAAATGATACAAAATGCAGTTTAATAGGTGGTAAAAATATTTAAGGCTGGTAACATTTCTTTTGGTGTTGGCAGGTGCCGCAAAAAAGTTTGAATATCATTTTTTTGTGTGTTTACTGGAATAAATGATTATTATTTGTCTTGTTTTCTTTGTGTAAACAACTTTTAAAAATGATACATTTACTGATTTTATGATAATATTTGCATAATGGATGAAAAAAAAAAAATCAACTCAATTCAAAGAGCAAATTTGTTTTTTGATCATTCCTGTGATGAATTAGTCCAGTCTTCAGAAGTCATTCTGATGTGCGGATTTTCTGCTCAGGAAACCATGATGCATTTTTTTCAGGATTCTTTCATGGATAGAAAGTTTTACAGAACAGCATTTATATTTGAAATAGCTTTTTTTTGGGTAACAATTTAAAAGTCTTTACTCTTACTTTTGATGAATCAAATGCATGCTTACTGAATAGAAGTATTAGTTATAATTTTTCTAATTATAGTATTAATTATAATTAAAAAAAAAAAAATCTGACCCCAAACTTTTAAACAGTAGTGTAAATCTTGTTGAGATACAAAGCAAGAAGAAAAATACAGAGAAAGATTTTTTTTTTTTTGCAGTGCTGAAACTAAAAAGGTTTCGTTATTGCGGTAGAGAGTGTCTTCCTGTCTTTGGGAGTGTTCCCAACGGCTGTTCACTGATGTGGTAAGATACTGAGTCAGCTGTCCGAGGTGTAATCTTTAGCTTCAGCGCTGGGGAAAGTTACCTTACTCTGACAGAAAATATCACAAATTGCTTAAAGGTGAAGCGTGTCATTTTTTTCAATTGTAATTACATTCTCCAATCCTAGTTCGCAGAGAGATGTGCCATAAATAAAAGTGCAGATATTACACTCTTAACCTTTAACAGCCCATTTGGGTAAATTCAAACTGTTCAGAAAAGTGTGTTGTTGAAATCGAATCTGAAAGAGTTACAAGAAATCCGTTTTTCTTTACATAAACATTTTTTTAACAAGATTTTAAGATACAATTTCATGTTTTGATAGATTTCTCTGAAAACACTATGTAACATGGAAGCTTGTTTCTGCCACTAAATAAAAAAATAAAAATATAAAAGGCAATTGTGACTTCTCACAATTCTGTATTTTTTTTCTCGCAATTGCAAGTTATAAAGTGAGAATTGCGTGATGTAAAGTCAGAATTGCGCCATGTTTTTATTCACGCAATTTTGACTTTATATCAAGAAATTCTGACTTTTTTCTTAGAATTGTGAGATATAAACTCACAATTGCAAGATATAAAGTCAGAATTGCGTGATATAAAGTCAGAATTTCATGATATAAAGTCAGAATCGCGTGATATAAAGTCAGAATTTCATGATATAAAGTCAGAATTTCATGATGCAAAGTGACTTTTTTCCCGCAATTTTGACTTTATATCATGAAATTCTTTTTTCTCCGAATTGCAAGATATAAACTCACAATTTTGAGTTAAAAAGTCAGAATTGCGGCATTTAAAGCGGCAGACGACAAAACTGCTGTGCAGGCGTCCTACAAACAGAAAGATATTGTCCGCTGGTATGGACGCTAATATAATTATCATTATCATTATCTTTATAGTTATCGTTCTTGGTGTGAACAGGCCTCATTTTGGTAAATTCCAAATATTCAGAAAAGTGTGTTGTTGAGTTCTGAAGAAGTTGACAGCTTTGCATGAAATCCATTCTCTCATAACTGGGCCCCTGTGGCACAATCTGTTTTGGAGAACAAAAGCATGCACAGTTTTGCAAGTTTCCTCTGATGCAAACGTCTTGTGACCGCTCTAATTGATCCCCCCATGTGTACAGCTCCTACAACCATCTGCTGTGTGACGTCGAAGTCAGGTAATAACATGGAGAAACTACTTGATAGGATCTTGTAAGATCCTCATGAAAGTCGCCTCATCCAATACATGTTGACAGGCCGTGGTTTGCAGGGAGTTACACAGTAACGGTCTAAATTGTTTGGCTTTGGGGTCATGAGCTGGATTAATCTGCCCTGATCAAAGCAAACGGGCTTCACGGTGGAGGAAACCCGTCTGGAGATTATCTCTCCTCAAGCTCTGCTGTCTTTTGGCTCGCTCGCTCGCTCTTCTGTTCATCCGAGTGTACGGTCTGGTTCCTGCCATCGCTTTCAGCCAAGGGGACGACCGTCTGCACTCGTGTCATCAATGTTTATCAGCAAAGCTTGTTCATTTAACAAGAGCGGGCAGAATCTGAATGAGATTATGCCCAAATCCCATCTGCTGCTTACAACATGGGCACAACAACACGCCACCCACAAACAGTCTTATGTGTTTTTACGCACTTCAACTTGTCTTTATTGCATTATCAGTCACTTTGGTGATCTGGGTTGTACAAGTTTCCTTATTCTCTGTTTTTAGCCATCAGTAAATTATGTTTTTAAAGGGATACTTCACCCAAAACTGAAGATTCTGTCATCATTGACTACATGTGCACCAATAATGTCTCCAATTATGGTTATTTTTATCGCCATTATTCACATAGCACAAATGAACTCACACGCAGATGGTGTGATGTGATATCCGGCCTTTATTTTCTGTGACGTGCCTAAAATGTTTCCATTTCAGTGTTTGACCATCAATTTACTGCTTTATATTAATGAACATGAACTCTTTCTTCAGCACCCCAAATCTGCACATGCGCTCTTTGACATAGATGCTATTAAAGTGCTTACATGCCTGTTTATTGCAATTAATATGTATATCTATATATATATATATACATATATATATATATATATATATATATATGACAGGTCTGGAATGACATGAGAGTGAGTAAAGGATGGCAATTTAATGTGTTAATGTTCAGTATGAAAACTGGACCTGCTCAAATAAGCATGCAAGATAAGGTCGCAAGAATATTTCTTGTCACTAAAATACTGACTATAATGGGCATTCAGAGATCATTTTAGTCACTTCAATGACCTTTTTATGAAAAACCCCATACTACTTTACGGGACATCCCCACACTAAAATTGTGCGCCCACAAGGAAAGAACCTGCCCGTGCACACAGCGCATCACACCACTCGTTTCAAGTAGGATTAGACTCTGTGACACTCCTCTCAAGTCCATTAGGCAGGAAAGCATGTTTTTATTGACACTCTGCAGCCCCTTTAAACATATGTGAGTCATTAATTATGCCCTGCTTGTTGTGTAGCAGGTATAATGTGGCTGTGATTAGTGGGTTTGTATTACATCTCAGCAAGCGTTTCAGTTGATGCCTTCACAAAGAACTGTATTTCAGCATAGCTCACTAATGTTGGATTGAGAATGCAATTAATGGCCATTGGTGGAAATGCTTGATTTTGACATTGTGAAGTATTGGAGTAGGTTGATATATGCTGTTCTTCTTCCCTGTGATGAAAATCAAGTTTTTAATGTTCTTTACATGTGGTGTTTTAAATATGCTGTAAGACAAACCATGTGCAAATTCATCAGTTAACACCACTGCTGAGAATTTTCTCCTTAAAACACCAGTGAACCAAAGTCGGTTTGAAATCGCTGGCCTTTCTGACATCAC